>CM060907.1:455035359-455227859 GCA_030737815.1 Allium fistulosum | reverse complement strand
TTTCATATATCACACTAGTTAGATATCATATTCATGGAATTCGATTCACTTTCAAGATGCCTTGATAGTGAAATGGTAGACACACGAGACTCAAAATCTCGTGCTAAATAGTGTGGAGGTTCGAGTCCTCTTCAAGGCATAATATTGAGAATGCTCATTGAATGAGCAATTCAATAACAGATTTCGGATCTAATCAATATTGATATACCGAGTATCTTATCTGTTGATACAAAGTATTTTGGCGATCCCCACGATTTGAGTCCGAGCTGTTGGAATTGGAACAGGTTTGGCAGCAGATCACGAAATCTTGATGATCTTCTCTATCTAATGAATGAGGAGTCCATTTAGAAATCATCCGCCCTGTGCCACCCTCCGAGTTTATGATTCAACGGGAATCACACAGGGGTAGAGTTATAGAAACCTCTAGTAAAATACCCACCAATACCCGTAGCCCAGCGGATAAAGTACATTACATAGTACATTTTAAGGATTGGCGACTTACCTATTCAGTGACTTTGGCACTGGATGTTCCCAAAATGAGCACTATCGGGTCGGGTGAATTAGAGAATAGACCAACGCATTTGGCATTCCAGCTTTCCTTCTCTTTTCAGGGCATATCCGAAAGAGAATCCAGTATCTCTTGGTCGTGAATAGGACGAACCACCTACATGGATATCTTTGCTTCGGAACAAAACAATTAGAATTAGGCTCGGTCAACTGGAATATGTATTATCCATATGGGAAATCTTCCAATTAAGAAGATCCATCGACCTGAGATGAAGAGAAAGGTCTATCTTTTTTCTTTATATATTCAATTAAACCAAAGATTCGTTATTGGAGCTGATCGCAATAACCGTTTCATCAGACATGCATATTTTTTCTTTTTTGACGGATTTCCATGGTTTCATTAATGGAAATTCTTTGATGTAGTGAGTAATAGGCTCTGGTTGTTCACCGTTCAATAATTCTTGTTTAGGCAGTTCATATCATCCATACATAGTGTTTTGATCTAAGATTTCAATTCTTCCATGCTTCAGCAGTAGAATATTGCTCCATGGAGCTAAGGTCCAAAATATAGAATAAACAAGTGTTTCCACGACTCTACCACCCGGCCAATTCTTTTGCACTTAATCCCTTTTTCATGGCCACATATCTTTACGGCTAAGGAATGGGAAATCTTTCCCTTGTTACATGAATCAAATATTACATTTCATCCGGGAAAAGCCATCTCTTTCTCCACAATGTCTTTGCCATTTGACCCAATAGCGTTTCGTTAGATAGGAAGAGATTTGATAAATACTGATAACTCTCGGATGGAGTATTAGAACGGAAAGATCCATTTGATAATGAACTATTGGTTCTAAGCCATCTCTGGCGATGAATCAACAATTCAAAGTGCTTTTCTTGCATATTCTTGACGAACCAGTGTTTAGATATAGATGTAGAAGAATTTTTTTAGGTAGTAATAAGCCCCTTTGACATCTCTTCAACTACAAAGAATTCTCGACGTGAAAACACAAAGACAAAGGGATGATCTTTGAATAGCAAAAAGAATGGATCTGCAGTGTACCAAATGAATTGGCTTATTCAAAAAAAGCCTTGTTCTTTGGACGATCTATCTCGTGTCTAGTATTGCATGGTTCCACTCTGCAAGAACTCCGAATCATTCTCTTGAAGCTCATCCTTTTTATGATAAATGATCCATTTGCCCCGAAATGACCTGGCCCAATAGGGAAATCCCAATTCAGTGGACCTTTCGATACAATCAAATAGATTGCCACAAGTGCGCCATATTCTAGGAGCCCAAACTATGTGATTCAATAAATCCTCCTTTATCTGTTGCGGGTCGAGGGCCTCTTCCCCTTCTTCAAACTCTGATTCGTATTTTTCATAGAAAAAACTCTGATCAACGATAGAAAAAGATCCATTTTGCATCATATCTAACAGATTTCTTGGTTCGGACCGAGGAAGTAATGTCACTCGATTATTATCAAACTGACTACAATCCTTTTCTGTCCGTGAGGATCCCGCCAGAGCGCCTTCTACTTCTAATAGGCCATGTACTAGATCAGAAGCATTCTCAATGAATCCATAAGAAGTGATCCTAATTTTTTTCACCAGATTCGGGTCCGGGTGAAGACCAAAGATCTTGAGCGATCAATCTGTCAGAATAACTCAAAAGATAAAGAAGTATCGTTAATTTCTTAATGCTCGTTCCAAGTTTGAAGTACCATTTGTACAAATAGGAATCTCCTTCCTTACACAATTTCTTCTTTATATAGATAGATATATGATCTATGGAGTAATTACTTAGAAGTACATTTTGTGCAACAGCCATTCTTATCTGATAGAAAAAGAACCCATGATCCTGAACCGATCTTACCTGGGATCGCAAATCCCAAGTTTGTCTATGAAGAGTGGATGTAATTGTATTAGTTTCTATAATTGATTTCTTCTGTGTAATACTAATTGATAGGGCCTTATTGATAAGTGTTATAAGATCTCGTGCATTAGAGCCCTTGGTTATGGACCTGAATCCTTTAGAATGGAACATTTTCTTTTCCAAGTGAAATCCCCTAGTATATGAAAGAATGAAAAAGTACTTTCGTTGTTGCGGAATAAGAAGCCTTCGTATCTTATGCATGTATTTAATTTATTCGAAGCTATTAGAGCGGGATCCACTTTTTGGGGAATATGAGTCGAAGCAATAACAAGAATATTTCTAATGGAACATCTTTCACAATCCCTGGAGAGATAGTTCTCTAATAGACCGAGGGATAAGTAATTCGACTCATTCACATACAGATCATGAATGTTTGGAATCCATATTATGCAAGGAGACATTGCTTTTGCTAATTGTAATTGAAAGGTGATATCAAATCGGTCTATTTTCAGCGTCACATACATAGTTAGCACATTCGTCATAGTTAGCAGCTACGTATCAAGGCCGTCATCAATATCGTCACTATCATCAATATGGATATCGTCACTATCATCAATATCGATATCATCAATAAGATACTCTTTAGGCTTATCATCCAGGAACTTTTTCAAAAATACCGTAATGAAAGGAACATAGGAGTTTGGCGCTAGGTTTTTGACCAAACAGGGTCGTCCAATTCCTATAGAACTTATCACTAAAATACCCCTAGAAGCGGAGTGAAAAGGGTTTTCCATGAGATAGGAAATGAAAACTACAGATTGGTTGAAATTGATGATCTCGGCCCAAGTGTTAATAAAATGACCTTGACTATCAACTACAGATGGGTTGAAATTGAAACCATTTAGGTTGAAAGCCATAGTACTAATACCTAAAGAAGTGAACCAAATACCTACTACAGGCCAAGCAGCCGAGAAGAAATGTAGGGAACGGGAATTGTTGAAACTAGCATATTGGAAGATCAATCGGCTAAAATAACCATGAGCAGCAACGGTATTATAAGTTTCTTCCTCTTGACCGAATCTGTAACCTTCATTAGCAGACTCATTTTCGATAGTTTCCCTGATTAAACTAGAGGTTACCATGCATAGCACTAAATAGGGAGCCACCGAATACACCAGCTACGCCTAACATGTGAAATGGATGCATAAGGATGTTGTGCTCTGCTTGGAATACAATCATAAAATTGAAAGTGCCAGAAATTCCTAAAGGCATACCATCAGATAAACTTCCTTGATCAATAGGATAGATCAAGAAAACAGCAGTAGCAGCTGCATCAGGAGCTGAGTATGCAACAGCAATCCAAGGACGCATACCCAGATATAAACTAAGTTCCCATTCACGACCCATGTAACAAGCTACACCAAGTAAGAAGTGTAAAACAATTGCTCATAAGGACCACCATTGTATAACCACTCATCAACAGATGCTGCTTCCCATATCGAGTAAAAATGCAAACCTATAGCTGCAGAAGTAGGAATAATGGCACCTGAGATAATATTGTTTCAATAAAGTAAAGACCCAGAAACAGGTTCATAAATACCATCAATATCTACTGGAGGAGCAGCAATGAAGGCGATAATAAATACAAAAGTTGTGGTCAATAAGGTAGGGATCATCAAAACACCGAACCATCTGATGTAAAGACGATTTTCAGTGCTGGTTATCCAGTTACAGAAGCGACCCCACAGGCTTGTACTTTCGCGTCTCTCTAAAATTGAAGTCATGGTAAAATCTTGGTTTATTCAATTTTCAAGGACTCCCAAGCACACGTACTAACTATAAATAAGATAGATAATAGAAGGCTTGTTATTTAACAGTATAACATGACTTATATGCCAATGTCAACCAATCACAACTGACCAATCTCAACTGATATATATCTATTGGACTAAATTTAAATGCAACATAAAACTTTAAAATTGAAATGGATGAAAACTGACAAAGAACGCTTTCTTTATTAATTTTTTATATGGTTTGCCAAGGACTCGAACCCGGAACTAGTCGGATGACGTAGATCTTTTTTTCATGTTGCAATAGAGGAAAAAGACGCCTCCCCAAATTATGCTTGCATTTTTCATTACACACGACTTTCCCTATATATACAGATAAAAAACATACATATCAAGAAGAAAAATAACAATTTTGAATATTCAGGGGACTACATGGGCATTTTAGAAATTAATGAATGGGGCATTTCACCAGAAGGACAAACTTTGCAATCCAATTAGTTTCTAGGACACACATCCACAGAAATTACTTTCAAGGCCAAAGTTAGCAAAATAATTACTTTTAAGGACAAAGTCAGCAGTCCAATTACTTTCAAGGACATAATTTCATAGGTTTTTTGGCCTTAGAAACTAATTATTTTGCATTTTGTCCTTAAAAGTAATTATTTCAGCCGTTTGTCCTAGAAACTAATTGCACTTGCTAGAGAGGCCCTTGGGGGTAATTTCCACTTAATGAATTTATTTTAAAACTAAAATAAATTCATTAAAAGAATAATTAGTTCAAATTAAAGGGTATCGTGACCAATCATGAGTGACTCACTAAATCATTAATATGAATAATATCCAAATAACAAATACCAAATACGCTCTCTCTGTGATCGATTTAAAGTAAAGGGAATTTGTTTTGGGAAGATCAAAGAAAGAATCTGTTCTTCTTCCGCAAAGAATTCTTCTAATAACCCCAAACCTAATCTACGCCAAAAAATGCGTACTGTACTTTTATGTTTACGAGCCAAAGTTCTATAGCACACGAAAGCCAAAGTATGTACTTTATTCGATACAAACCCTGTTTTTTGAGGATTCACAATAATAATGAGAAAGATTTCTACATATTCGATCAAATCTATCGAGAATATCATAATCTGATAAATCGGCCCAGATTGGCTTAGTAATAGGATGGCCCGATACGGTACAAATTTTAGCTTTAGATAAGGATCCAATAAGAAGAATAACTGGGATTATGGCATTAAATTTCATAGTAATGGTATCTATTAGATACGAATTCTTTTAACATTTTATTACTTATAGCCAAAGAATTTTTTAGTAAACTTACAAAATAACCCAAAAAATGGAAGGAGTAGTTTGATAATTTATTTATATAGATCCTACAAGGTCGAGGCCAAAAGATAAAATAATATTGCCAAATATTGAAAAAATGATATTTCCATTTCTTCACTAGAAAATGAGTCCCCATTGAAGCAAGAATTGCTTTTCCTTGATATCGAACATAATGCACGAAAGGATCTTTGAAGAACCACAAAGTTCTATGACAATAGTTACGACATACTACTAAAAAAATTCGATTTGAAGATGTTCTATTTTTCCATAGAAATGTATTCGCTCAATAAAAGTTCTAAAAGAAGTTAATCATAAATAAGAGGATTGTTTAAGAATAAGCACTAGTAAAATTTCGCACTCAAATACATAAGAATTATATAGGAACCAAAAGAATCTTTTATTTTCTTTCGAAAAAACATAAATAGATTTCTTTTGAGTAATTGAGAGATTATTCCAATTATGGTATTCGTGAAGAAAGAATTGCAATAAGTGTAAAAATGGAAAATCTTGAATCCCGCACTGAAGGATTTGAAACAAGATTTCCATATGGATGGGATGAGGTATTAGTATATCAGAAACATAATTTAAATGCAATAATTTGTCCTCTAAAAAAGGAAAAATTGAGTGAATTGATCGAAAATTATGATATTTTGGTCTTTCTTTTTTTTCTAAATAAGATACTAATCACAAGGAAAATGGAATTTCCACAGTAATTGCAAAATTTCTGATCTAATTTGAGAATAAAAATGAGAATAAAGAAATATTGTGAGTATGACCAATAAATAAATTTTGGTTAGAATAATTAATCGAAGAAATCAAAGAATTCTTTTGATAGATTCGAACAATTAAATGTTTTACAAGTGATAAAGTAGATTTATTATCATAACCAATGACTTTTACGGGTTCATAAAAAATCAAACCATTTAAACCATGATCATCAGCATAAATATACTCCTGAAAGAGTAACGGATATAGGAAATATTATTGCCAAGATCTACCTTTTACTAAATATCCTTGTAATTCTTCCATTGACTTCAATTTCTACTTGAACCAAAAACAATAGGTATTTCTTGTATTATCAAATTATACATAGTGCAATACGGTCAGAACAGAGTATGTATCATGTATGAAAAAAATATATACCCCAGAAATACAAAGTCCAATCAACAGATCTTTTTCCTCTCTACTTCTACTATCCAATAGGTTTATCTTCGTTCTATTAAATAAATTGTCAAAGGATAAAAAATCTTTTATTTTTGCAACCCGATCGCTATTTTGACTTTGGAATTTTTTTTTGTCAGTATACTATTTCTTCTGCACATTAGTTTCCAATCCATAATATAAAATAGGTACGATTTTTTTTCTTCTTAAAAAAAAGAATCAAAGGTCCATTTACAAGAGACCCCTCCCCACATCGGGCACTAAGTTATTTTTAACATTTAATTAGATCGAGAAATTATTCAAATTAAGAATAGAAGCTCGTTGCTTTTTTTTACCAAAATTAGAGCCATAGAGCTCTATCCATTTATTCACTAGACCAAACTCTAACTGTGAATTTCTTAAATAAGTAAAAATAAGAAAGCATATAATAAGAAAAATGAAAATGCAATTCCATTTTTCTTATTACTTTATTACGACATGCGATTTTTTCCATCCATTACCTTTCAGGATCAGTCATGGTCTTATAGACTCTACCAAAAGTCTGGACGAATTCGTTACTTCATTCAAATGTGTAAAAAACCATAATCGCACATAAAAGCCGAGTACTCTACCATTGAGTTAGCAACCCAGATAAATATGTATATACAACTAGAAAAAATGGAATTGAACTATACGACTACATAAAAACATTGAATTTTGAATTCAAAAGAAATATAAAGGAAAGATTAGATGATCAATTAAACAAAATAGCAAAGTAGATTGGATTAAATTAAAGACAGGTAAAAAAAATTTATAAATTTACATTTAAAGAACGCCCCCTTCTTTGTAAAATAGAAAAAAAAATTGATTTTCATTAAAAGAATATATCTTATATAACAAATAGTAAATTTGGCAAACCCATAATTTGAATGAAGTAAAGGAAAAACCCATAAATAAATAAGGATCAAAATAAACAAATCTATTTATCTACGATCGAATTATATTTGTTCACTGTCAATATGAATAAATTATTAAGAAAAAATGTGATCAATTAAATAAAAATGAAATAAAATAAGGATTTGTGTTGGATTGGCACAACAAACAATAAATATGGTAAATATAAAATATAATATAGAACAAGAAAAGAGCAATTGTGAGTAAATAATTACCACACAAATTTATACTAGTTACCTTTCTTTTTTCTTATTTTATTTATTTATTTTATGAATTCTTTTAAAAATTCGTTTTTCTTAAAATATCATGAACATTTCCTGTAGGTTGAGCACCTTTTTCAAGGAAATAACGAATAGCAGGAACGTTTAAATAATTTTGATTTTTCATTGGATCTTAAAAAGAAGGATTGCAACGATTGCAATGATTGCAATAATTTTGAAGATCTCTTCCTTCACGTTGGAATCGAACATCAATTGCAACGATTTGAAAGATCGCTCATTGGGATAGATATAGATAAATAACCCCCTAGAAACATATAAGAGGTTTTCTCCTCATACGGCTCGAGAAAAATGATTCTAATATTTCTATATATAATGTAAAATATATAAAAAAATATTAATTAGACTATGATTTAAGTTTTTCTGTTCTTACTTACATCAAAAAGGTAAAAAAAAAGAAATATCATTCGTACTCATAACTCAAGTTGGGTAATTCTGAAAAAGTTAAAAGGTAAATCCTTAGGCATTTCTTGAGTCGTCTCTAACCTCTTTTGTTTGTTTCGTCTCGAATCTTTTTTTAGTCACCATCATTATACTAAAAATAAATTACCGAGACAATTAAAAATGTGGAAATTAGCCACAAGGGCCTCTTTAGCAAGTGGAATTAGTTTCTAGGACACACAACTAAAATAATTACTTTCAAGGACAAAACGTAAAATAATTAGTTTCTAGGACCTAAAAACCTATGAAATTATGTCCTTAAAAGTAATTGGACTGCTGACTTTGTCCTTGAAAGTAATTATTCTGCTGATTTTGG
This sequence comes from Allium fistulosum, assembly GCA_030737815.1. Classification (NCBI taxonomy): domain Eukaryota; kingdom Viridiplantae; phylum Streptophyta; class Magnoliopsida; order Asparagales; family Amaryllidaceae; genus Allium; species Allium fistulosum. The sequence goes on along the minus strand of CM060907.1, from coordinate 455,219,222 downwards.
CCTTAAAAGTAATTTCTTTGAATGTGTGTCCTAGAAACTAATTGGACTGCAAATTTTGTCCTTCTGGTGAAATGCCCCATTGAAAATAGTGTTTCCTTGTTCCGAAATTCTTTCTCTTTACTTTTTAAAATCATTAGGTTTAGACATTACTTTAGTGATCCTTATCCCCTTTTTCAAAACGGCAGTAACATACCTTTTGTTTTTATTATTTCCTTCTATGGAAAGATAATATGAACGATTTTTTCCCTTGTAATGTAATATAAAATATGTTATTAATTTTATTTCAAACTTGTTGGGATTTGAATCCTGCAATTTCAAATTTTAATTTCTATATTGAGGATATACTTAACAAAGTAGTCTAATTTATTAATTGTTACTAACCCTAGATTCGCCTCCCGATAAATGAATCAATACGTTTTGCTCGAGCTCCATCATGTACTATTCCTATTTACCAACCCAATACAAATTGGGTTCCTAATAGGAATAGAACAAACTATGTCGATTCAAGAGCATCTTCATTCCTATAGAAAACGGCGGATGTAAGAATCCACAGTGAATATGTCATTCAAGTCGCAAGTTGCTTTCTACCATATCATTTTAAACGAAGTTTTACCATAACAATCCTCTTATTTTAAATTTTATTTTGAAACGGTATGCAATTGATTCAATATGGAATCATGAATAGTCATTGGCTCAATGATACAAAATATTTTGTATGTATGTATCTAGGAAAAAGTAAATAATTATTTGGAAAAAAGTCTTATATTATAAAGGATTTAAGTTATTTCGCCCCTCTATCCTATGGGGTGAAAGAAATATCTAAAGAAGAAAAGAAAACTGAATCCATTTCCTTAAATCTAATCTTCAACAGATCATTCGGGATGTTATGTTAAATTATGGAAAAAATTCTTTTCGAATAAATAAACTCTAAATCTAAAAAGAACGGCCCTATGGATTTTCCAATTCCGGAATAAAATGAGTTGTTAACGACATATAAGCTATTCCAATAACTCGAAAATGTCATAAGTTTCTCTATATTTATAATATAGATTTTCAAATTTCTTCGACCAGGTTCATAAAAAAAATAATTTTTGTTTTCATGAGTATGAAATAGAAAAGGATCTCTTTTTCTCTTTCAATTCGGAATTCCATAATAAATTACATAATACAAGAATTCAGATTTCATGGAAAAAAGAGTTTTCCTAAGTAACTTACTTCAATATGACTATTAAAATGGTAGTCTCTGAATGATACCCAAAAATTGTTTTGAATTTAGAATTCAATGAAATATCTTTATTTCTACCCGTACACTCAATCGCATTTGCGAAAAACTAAATGAATTTTTTTTTATTTTTATAGAAAAATCAGAACAAAAGGTGACACTATATCCAAGATTAAAGAAAAAAAATTCCAAACTTAAAGAGAAATTTGTTAAAAAGAAGAATCTTTCCTTTCTCATGTAGACGCTCTAGGATGGAAGGATTCGAACCTCCAAATAATGGGACCAAAACCCATTGCCTTACCACTTGGCCACGCCCCATTTTGATTTTGAATTTCTCTTTGATACTAATAAAGACTGATATTGGCATTAGTCGTTCGTCAATCCCAGTTCAAATATATATGAAATATATTACTGCTAGGATTCAACACATGAAAATATAGAGAAAAAAAAGATTGATCATTCCATAAAATTAAATTAATATATTGTATGAAACTAAAATTCCTTGTATTCTCATTTGAGAATGAAAGGGAAGATTTTTGATTTGAGAGCGTTCAAAGAGCAAGAAGGTTTTTTGCCCAACCTTTTAATTTTTCCCTCATAAAAAGAGCTCAATCAAAATCTAATTTTCTAATCTACAAGAATGAAATGTTTGTTTTGCTTAATATATTTGGTTTAATCTATATCTGTCTTAATTCTATCCTTTCTTCGAGTAGTTAAGGGGTCTTTCAGGTTTTTCATATATATAATAATGAATATGAAGCGGGTATAGTTTTTCATATTCATTATTATATATATGAATATACCTTTCAGGTCTTTCAGGTCATTATTCTATCCTTTAATCACACTTTTACCACTAAACTATACCCGCTTCATATTCATTATTATATATATGAATATACCTTTTGTCGAACAAAGGAATGAGATGCTATCTTAATAGCATTAGACTCATTAAAACTTGAGCGTTGACACTTCATCCTCCCCGACCAGGGGTACTTGAAGTCGAAGTACATAAAGTTTTTTAAAATAAACAAATTCTAATAAAGTTAGAATAAAGCAAAAAAGTCTCATTTTTCACTTGTTATAAGTCATTACTGACAGTCCAAAATTGAAGGAATTATTGAAGCTGGGCTATAACCACGACGAATTCCTCAATTTTTTTTTACTTTCCCTTCAACTGACCTATTTTTGAATTTGAACTCGGAATAATTAGATCTTAAATGTTCAATGTCCCTTGAACAAATAAAAGAGTTATGTTATATATGTTATAACATATGTGTGTTTCATTTTTAATATTATATTATTTATTATCTGTATGTGCTTTTTTCCAATTAAATAATTAACCAAATTGAGAAAAATGTCTCAAAATCCAAAATACTACTTAATTCAAAATACTACTTGGTAGTAATTAATAAATACTAATAAAAAATTATTAATTTGAATATTCTTGCATTTTCATATTTTATAGTATTTTCTATAGTATTATATTACTAATACTAAGAAATTACATAGGAATGGAGATCAAAATTGTCTTTATTGTTACTTCAATAACTTCAATAACAAGTATCTTTGATTTGATACAATAAAAACAAAAAATGAAATCATTTGATCTATGAAATGATTGATTCATTAAAAGTAATGTAATAACCCGCCCTGGTTAAGTACTGGCCCGGGGTATGGATTTTCTCATAAATTGAAAATCAAGGAAGTAAGGTTTTTCAATTTTTTTTTTACTTCGCCTGTCACACCACATAAAAAAAATTCAATTTGAATTGGGAGAGATGGCTGAGTGGACTAAAGCGACAGATTGTTAATCCGTTGTACGAGTTATTTGTACCGAGGGTTCGAATCCCTCTCTCTTCGCTCCCCTCGATCGCTTCAGACTTTCAAAATCTTTTTTTTATTCCTCACGTCCAAGATTACGGACCGGATCATTAGGTAAGAATCCAAAGATGAAGAGAGAAACAAAAAATATGACTACTGTGTAAACAAAGAGTTTGAGAGTAAGCATTACACAATCTCCATTTTTTTTTGAAAAGGGAAATAAATTGCCTATTTTTTATCACATACACTATGTTGACATGCCACAAAAAGAATCCAAAAAGAAAATGAAGTTTTTTCTTGAAAACGGTAATTTTTTCTAATTTTTTGTTTTTGTAATGTAATAATAATAAGAGAAGCAAAATTCCGATTCCTTCATTAGCAAAAAATTTTGGTATTTTTGGTCATATCCATTATTTGGTATTGTGGGGTCTTTAGAAAGTCCTTGTTTACTGGAAGGTCAGAACGAGGAAATAAGTTGATCAAAATTTATCACCGTACGATTATTCAATATAATACAAGAACAAGAATTTCTATTTTTTAATGGAGGGTTCATAATGTAAAATTTATAAAATCTTATAAATTTTTAGAAATTTTTTTTCGTAAAAATCATGAATTTTTCGGAGCATTAAAGAGTTTATCGAAAACTTATAGCAGCTTGCCAAACAAAGGTTAAGAGAAAAAATAGTATAGGTATGACAGGCATAACATCTACGATAGGATTGAAAAGGCATAAGCCTCGGGCAATTTGCCGAAGAAAGGTATATTCATATATATAATAATGAATATGAAGCGGGTATAGTTTAGTGGTAAAAGTGTGATTCGTTCAATTAATAACTTAAAAAGTTAAGGGGTATTTCAGGTTTTTCATATTCCGATCAAAAAAAACTTTATTTCCTAAAAAGAGTTTAATCCTTTTCCCCTCAATAGCATATTGAGGAAAAATAGAAATTCTCACGACTTGTATCCAAAGTTCAATTGAAATTGAATAAATGGGTTATAGAGTCATGAAGCATAATAAAAGAAATTGGATAAAATCTTCCAATTAATAAATATAAGTAAAGGATCTATGGATGATGATAAAAAACAAAAGTGCATTTCCAATCGTAACTAGATCTTAAATTTTGGTCTTTTATAAGCTAAGATTAAAGTCAAATAGCTAGAAAATGGTAGTTTTGGTTTACTAGAACCAATCAGCATATTATTTTAGCTCGGTGGAAACTAAAAAAAATTCTTTTCCTCAGGATCCCTCGAGTGGAAATAGGGAACAAAACAACTAGATTAGACGGATTTGGGATAATAGAATCCCCCTTCTCTAGATGGATCATCTAGAAAGCGAGTGGCTTTAGGTGTCTTTAATAAGAAAAGCTGACATAGATGTTAGGGATCTAATTTTTGTTTCCGAGAATACACCAATTTTCCATAAAGGAGCCGAATGAAAAAAATATTCATGTTCGGTTTTGAATTAGAGAAGTTAAGAATGATAATTTAATGTCGACTATAACCCCTAGCCTTCCAAGCTAACGATGCGGGTTCGATTCGCGCTACCCACCCCATATTCCTTATTCTATATGCATCATCGATACGAATATGCATTCTTTTTTTGTACCTAAAAAATTTTTCATTTATTTTTCTCAAAAAAAAGATAAAGGGAGAATGCGAAAGAATTAAATAGGAATCAAAAGCGTCTATTGTCTAATGGATAGGACAGAGGTCTTCTAAACCTTTGGTAGGGTCAAATCCTATTGGACGCAACTTTTTTCCATTTATTTTTGAAGAGGCGATACTAAGAAACCCCTTTTTTGAATGATTTGAATCAAAAATAATTTGCAAGAATAACTCTTGTTATAACAATAGAATTAGTGTTATAAATTTATGCTTGTTCCTCAAGTAGAAACAGTTCAGTGTGGTCCAGAATAGCTTCCTTCAAAAATGTTTCTGTTTCCTTGGTGAATGTCTTGGTAGATAATAAAATTTCTTGAAATTGAGGTTTATTCTTTTTTAAGTAGGAACGTAAATTGATGAGAAATTTCTTTATCTATCCAATTTATAACGAATCAAGATATCCATTTGCTCCAATATAAATTGTAACTATCTGTTCTTCCATAGTAAGAGGATCTGATTGGGATTGTTTAAGCAACTCATGTAATCGTTGACCTCTTGCCAATTGATTCTGAGTAGCTTTATAGAGATCAGAAGCGAATTGTGCAAAGGCTTCTAACTCTGTGAATTGAGCTAATTCCAATTTTAATTTGCCAGCTACCTGTTTCATCGCTTTAATTTTAGCTGCGTATCCGACTCTGGAAACAGAAATGCCTACATTAACAGCAGGTCGGATTCCCGCATTGAATAAATTGGTAGATAAGATTATTTGTCCATCTGTAATGGAAAGTGCATTAGTAGGGATATAAGCCAATACATCTCCAGCTTGATTCTCAACTATTGGTAAAGCAGTCATGCTCCCTTCACCTAAACAGGAACTTGATTTAGTAGTGCTTTCCTAAAGGCATGAATGCAAATAAAAAACAACTCCTGGATAAGCTTCACAACCGGGCGGTCTTCTTAAAAGAAGAGACATTTGGCGATAAGCTTGTGCTTGTTTGGAGAGATCATCATAAATTATTAAGTTATGGCGTTCACGATACATAAAATATTCAGCTAAAGCCACACCTGTATAAGGAGCAAGGTATTGTAATGTAACAGGTGAGTCCGCGGTTTCGGCTACCACAATAGTATATTCCATTGCCCCTCGTTCCTGGAAATTAGTCACTACCTGAGCCATAGAAGATGCTTTTTGACCAATAGCTACATAAACACATATTACATTTTTCCCTTTTTGATTGAGAATCTTATATATGGCCACTGCTGTTTTGTTAGTCTGTCTATCCCCAATAATTAATTCTCGCTAGCCACGTCCTATAGGGATCATCGCATCAATAGCAATAAGTCCTGTTTGAATAGGCTCATATACGGAGCATCTTGAAATAATACCCGGAGTAAGAGATTTAATTAATCGAGATTCAGAAGTAGAAATTTCACCTCTTCCGTCAGTAGGTTTAGCCAAAGCATTTATAACACGACCCAAATAAGCCTCGCTTACACGTATTTGAGCAATCCTTCCTGTTGCTTTTATAGAACTTCCCTCTTGTATCATCAAACCATCACCATTAATACAACACCAACATTATTTGATTCCAAATTGAGAGCAATGCCTATTGTACCCTCTTCAAATTCTACTAATTCACCTGACATTACTTCAAGACCATGAATACGAGCAATGTCGTCCCCCACTTGAAGTACGGTACCAGTATTCATAACTTTTACTTCTCTGTTATATTGTTCAATACGTTCACGGATAATATTGCTAATTTCATCAGCTCGAAGAGTTACCACTAGTGTCTCTTTTTTCTCTTTCGGAAACAAAGGGAAAAAATATGCCTAAACTCTAAACTAAAGTAAAAAAATAGAAGGGCTAATCAGTTATTTCTTCCATTGCCCTAAGGATTCCAATATTAGCACTAATGTTATGGAAATATAACTCGCTATTCAAACAACTATTCAGGGCTCCTATAGCCCCCTGTAAGGCTTGTTGGAAAACTTGTTGTTGGACCTGATGTAACAATCTGCAAATTCTGAAAATATTTTAAATGAAAATTTATTTGAAACTTCGAATTTAACTATTCTAAATTTGAGAAACTTGGAAAATTTAAAGGATAATTTTGAGTTTTGATGTGAAATGTTTTTCCAAATTTAATAAAATAAAGATTTTTCTTAAAATGCAAATTTTGGTCAACTATGATCAAAGTTTGACTTTCTGTGAAATTTTTAAAGTTTGAATTTTTAACTTTTTTTAATGAATATGAATTTAATGTTCACATTTTCCCAGTTTTTCGTTTTGTTAAATTTTGATGTTTACTTCTCAAATTTTGCAACTTCTGGCGTATTACACGTAGTTAATTTCCCTACAACTTCTATTTTATTTTTTTTGTGATTTGTTTGGGCTTAGACCATTTGGGCTAGAAAACCTTTAGTTAGATGAGTAGCCTATATATAATCTCCTAGGGTTTTGGATAGCCTCCACATCCATTCATTTGTGCCTCCACAGAAAAGTGTAAGTCTTCTTCTCCTTCAACATCCTTCTCCAAAACCCTAGACTTTTTCCCCTCTTCCTCTCCAATTTTCCTCCTCCTCCTCTCCACAAATTTCGGCCACACCTATCTCCACCTTCCCCAATCACAAAACTCCAACCAAAACCCCTTTCTCCTCTTTCTTTTCCCTTCTTCTTCTTCACAATTTCGGCCTCTAACTCTTCTCCTCCAACCAAAAACACCATGGTCGAACCTCCACAACCCCTTCCCCTTGCCTTGCCTTGGTCGTGACCATCTCCTCCATAAAAACCTCTAGGCCGAGCCTCCATCACCAAACCCTAGCATAAGGCCGAACACACCAAACCAAAACCCTAGCCTAAACCTAAACCTAGCTATGGCCGAACCCATCTCCACAAATGTAACGTATCGGGTTTTGCCCGCTCGAAAATCAACATCCGTACTTCACATTGTACTAGAATGCCGCAGATTCGACCGTTCAAATCCGATTCGCCGGAGCTATAACACAATTAAGTAAATAACACAGCGGAAAAAAAGAATAATACATTGATATACGATATCTGATACAACAGAGTGATACAATGAATATCAATATACATCAGAGATATGATACAAGAAATAGCAGCGGAAAAGAAAATGATAACACCAGCAGCGGAACAATATCAATAGAAGTGATAACTCCAAAATGATCTTCAGACAAGAATGAATCCACAACTCCAAGATAAGCAACTCCGATGAATGAACTAGCTCCAGATAATCTACTAAACCTGAATATCTGAAAAGAAACCCAACTCTAGACTGTTCGTGTGGAAAATTATGAGCACCCAGAGTTTAGGGAAGGAACAATAAACTCCGGATCAGTCATGGGACTGGTGTGAGCAACAAAAACAGTTTATCTTTAAAGCAAATAGCAAAAGGTTTTAAACATTGAAATCCGCAATGCCTTTGGAAAATGAAACTACCATAAGACCTCCCACCACACACACAATGCAAACGCAGACTTGGAGGAGATTTCTTCTTATGATAGTCAAAGATGCTTACTACGCAAAATCAAATTCTTTTGATATTATTATTAGTGCATAGTGTAGAAACATTTCAAAAGTATAATATTAATCTTAGCCAACATACGACCAGTATCGTATGCCTACTATAGCTACTATGTTCAATAGCAGGTTACCGCCACATTCCATAGCTGGTAATACAACTAAAACCGTACACGTCACGTATTGTTTCTTTGGATTTCCAACAAATGGTCAGGCTAAGGAACTTCCTTCCGCCGCATGGGATCGCCTCTGGCGGGACGTCCCGAGAGACAAACTGCTCTCTGCTAACAAGGCCGGGTTACCCCTGTAACAAGTAACTCACGAATATGCCACCTCCCGGTCCTTTGGGACCTTTATCCGAGGCCTCGATAACCAACATCACACATAATAAAGTGTATCCACATGAGTAAGTATCTGGGCTCCATACCATTACACCACCCTTTTCCAGAAGGAAATGACATACCCTAAAGGACGCGACCCTCATAACCTTGCCACAACATTCCTGTTTCGACCATTTCCGGGTTGTGAGGCCCTGACGAAGTCTCGTCCACAAAGCTACGCTTTGTCACAAAGCCATGCTTTGGGTCAACAGATGATCAACCTATGATCACAAAGATAAATGATCAAACAAATGATCATATCACAAATGATCAAACACTGATCATCACACAGCTACACTCAGCATGCCACATTACCAAATTGGGAATATATCGCTGATAAATTTCAACTACATAACCTCTGAGCTCGTACGTCTCAGAGAAGGGTGTTAAGCTAAGAGAATAAATTCTCCGCCACCAAACAGATATGTATTTGAAAGAAATCGGCTTTATATCTCAAAGTGTAATGTCAGACATACAATCCATACAAGTCTGTTCCGGGTTCGAACAGAACCGAAGGCACTTCTCACGAAGCCCTTGCAATTCCGGATAATTTCCAATCACGTCCGGACTTCCCGTCACTAAGGATGATAAAACCTCTATATCGGGGATCAGCCGATGCAGAGTAACTCGACGATAATCCTTCCGTTTTCAAAAATATCCGGTCTTCAACACCGGTCTTCAAATGCTATCCATATACGACGTATCACATAATCGGAATGGGTTATACGACCCAAAGGTCCTCTCCCGGCTGAACCGAATAGTGAGCGTAATATTTAAAAACATATGGATATGGGATTTCAATTAAGTCACAACTTAAACCCAAACTTCTCTTTTCAAATGGTTTAACAAATTACCATTTTCAAATCTTTAAACAAAAAGATTCAATCTTTACGGTTTAAATAGTTTCCACACTTTAATCTTTTAAACAAAAGATTCATTCATAGATTTTCCAAATTAATTTCCATTTCAATTTGATTAACTCGTTAAATCTTTAAATCAAGATTTAACTTATAGCTTTCAAAACAATCCCATTTCAAATGATTTAAACCAATCATTATTTTAAATCTGTTAAAAATAAACAGATTCAAATCATAGCTTTTCAAAACAATTCATTCATAACTTGAAAAACCATTTTTCAATTCAATCTTGAAATTCCTTTAATTAAACTGGAATTTCATTTCTTATCTGAAAGCTTTTATCTTTTAAAAACAAACAGTTTCATTCTAGAAAATTTGATTTATTCATACGAGTTAAAGTCTTTGGGTTAAATCCAAATTCTCAAAATTATACTTTTAAATGGTTTAACTTTATATAAACACATTTATATCATCTTTAATCCCTAGTTTCAAATCATAGGATTCAATTCCAAACTTGAATTCAAATTTAAATCAAATTATTTAAATTTTTCAAGACTCGATTAAGTTATTCAAAATAACTTTTATCTTTGAAATTCTATTTCAATTGCTTTTCACTTTAAACCCAAATTTCAAATTTCAAAATCAATTGAAATTAAAATTTCAATTTCAAAAACATCAAATTTAAATTATCTGTGACTTAACCGATTTCCACGTGAAATCCATATTTGTGTGTGTAACAGTGTAGTCCAGGGGTTTAACACAATAGTGCAACACGATGAATCATCACATATCAGAATACAGAAATATAATTCGATAAGCGGTATAAGAACAACGCTTATCGTTCATTCACAGATCATAGATATATAAAGGTCACAGATAAGTAAACTACAGATCACAACATAAATCAGGATGTATCACAAAGCATCATGCATCAGGGATATCAAACAAATCAAATCATCTAATATAAACCAAGCATCCATAAGTAAGGTTAGTAAATTGTCTGATAAATTTGAATCAGATTAATTTCTTATGAATTACTTATCCTGTTTAATTAGCATTAATAAATTACAAATCATCTTGATAAATTATTCTTTAATCATTTATTAATTAACCATTAATAATAAATCAATTAACCTTTAATTAAAATTCATCAACCTTTAATTATTAAATAATTAACCTTTAATTATTTAATTCACCATTTTATTAATTGTCCTTGATTAATTACATTAATTAATCCTTTGATTATTTGATTAATCGACTTACTTAATCAATTTAATCATTTATTTAATTTCTTTTAGTTAAGAAGTTATCTTTGAGTAATTAATTACCTTAATTAATTAATCGCATAGATTTACTAATCACATTTATTAATTAATCACATTTATTAATTAATCACATAAATTAATTAATCAACCTTTATCAAGTTCAAAGTTTATTTTAAAATAACGGTTATACATATTAAACCACTTTAAACTTAATTACTTCAATATAATTCATTTTAAAACCTTTGAACTCAATTACTTAAAAAAAATTTAAGCTTTTAAATCACATTACATTTTTACTTGCAATTTCAAGTTTTAAAACAATCATTTAACTTTTAACTAAAAGAATTTTATCAAAATCAAATTTAAACATCCGTTTTGAAATAAATTACTTTTAACAGCTATTTAATTTAAACTTGAATTTATACTTAACTTTTAATTTAACCTAGTTTAACTTTGTCATAATTTAAAGTTAAGCTTCAGAAGATTGAACAGGTTCTGGAATATGCAACAAAGCATCTACTCGAGCCTCCCCAGCTGCATCGAGTCTCACCCCAAAAACTTCGAGCAAACCATAATTTAACCCGAGTAAAACTCGAGTTCAAAAACCCCACAACGACTTCGAGTTAGATCCTGCTCTGCATCGAGTTGAAACTTAGATTTTCCGAGACCAATACGAGGCAACCAAAATCCTATAACCTCCCCAAAACCCAACAGCACAGCCCATCAGAAAATAGTGCACCGTGCACATGCACATCGTCAATCATCACCTCCGGTCGTCATCGCTATATCGAGCAAGTCGAAATCCATCCCTGTACCAAACTCCGATCGTCGAAACTCCATCATGTCGCTGAGACCGAATTTCGAATGAAAATTCGAAACCTGGAAAACTCGAAAGCACCTCACCTCGAGACCTGACAACATGCTGTTCGCACCGCCTCGACCACCAGAAATGCTCCAACACCGGCTACGAACGCGTCTCCCTCTGGGCCACCATCCCTCAAAATCCCACGCAACTCGATCGGTCCTAGATGGTGAAATCACCTTGTCTACAGACACGCAAACAATCTCGGCTACAACCCTAGTTTAAGCTCGACTCGCCAATTCATACAATAGAAAAATCCTTCGACAATTTTCCTGTAACCATCGATACCCAGACTAACTTCGTGCAAAGTTTCAGCATTCGAAAGTTATTTGATTTCTGGAAATTGGCAAAAATCCAATTTTGGTTCAACTAAAAGCTACTCCTTAAACCCATCACTAAAAATCATCGATTTAGTTTTAAAAATCCTATTTTGAAGAGTGGATTCAAGTTATATAATCGAATCTAAAATTTAAAACATTTGAAATTGGCATAGATTTAAGATAGGCTCTGTAAAACTAAATTTACGACTGTAATACTTCACCAACATGCTTAAAACAAATTTTTATAGCTTGATTATGAGTAAGCAACTTACTTTGTTTTAAAATATAAGCCTGTAAATGATTTGAAAGAGGATGTTTTTATATTTTGATTATCTACTTAACCCTGTAACTACAAACAGGAAACAACAGTATATTCATTTGTCTCAGAACACTCATATATAAAATCACAGAGCTATCCAAACAAAATACATATGCAGGCACCATATGATCACAGATTCAGTCATACTTAATTTTTCAAAACTTGTGTTTACTCACTGGCATCAAAATATTTAAAACATGTTATGGGTTTAAGAAAAGTTACTCACCAATTTTATGAAGAAGAACAGAGCACTTAGTTTTGCAGACAGTTTGAACTTGAGAACTGGAAACATGTTTTCAACTTTGATCATTCTGCCAAATCATCTTGCTCTCTGCCTTTTTTGAGTTGCTTGATGATTGTAGAATGTGGTTTTGGTTTTAATGGAGTTTTCAACTTAGTTTTGTATTTAGCTCGAATGGAATGAAAAGGTGATATGGGAAATAGTTTACAGAGTGATGTTTATACAAGCTACAGGTAATAATATCCTATACAAACAGTGTACACATTTGTACAAATTATCAGAGAAAATTTTATATTTTGGTGGCTGAAAGAAATTTGTATACAACTTGAAATGACTTTGTTATGCTGTTAAGATATGGAGCATTTAATGCTATTGTACTTATGTTTCATACTTTATACATATCTCATTTTCTTTTACTTGCCTGTGACTTCATTAACAAGCTATAACATTTTACATTTTGCTTTGATTCATATTGCTCTTAAGTTTTGCAGGTATATATATCATATTCGAACATTGTTTTATCCTATGCAGATCTATATTTGAAGCTGGGAATCATTCTTATGAATCATATTTTCTTCTTTATATTTCGGCTGATATGAAACATGTTTGGTGGCTGCAGTGATATGTTGTGGTGGCTAAAGATCCAAGCATTAATTGCTTTATCTTGTTTTGCAAGTTAATAAATATTTTTGTTTACTTGTTCGTCTTCCAGGTTCACCTGTTCACATTTCAGTTTATACCTACTTGACTATATTTTCTTTGCTTGTACACGAATATACTTTACTGTCTTCTTTTACTTTGTCTTATTTCTTCTTATTCAAGTGTTCACATTGTTCATTTTGCAAGCTACTACATACCTATTTATTATTTGTTTCATAGTTGAGTATCACTGTCTTCTTATTTGTTTTCAAGTGTTCATACTTATGAATGTATGTTGCTGTTTTGTTTCATATTACAAGTGTGCATACTTATCTTTATAAAATTTGTTTTGCTCATATTTATCTTTTTACTTGTTTTGTATTAGAGATGATGTTTATTGGTTTTATTATTTTAAATGAGATTCTAAAATTATTTTACTTCATATTTATTATTTTTAAAATTTAAATGATTTATTTCAAATTTATTTACGATCGGGGAAACTCGCTTCACCGCATTGATTATTTTCACAAATCTAATTCAAAAATTAATTTAATTATCAATTTAAATAAAATTAAATTTCGGGGTCGTTACAACAAAACCTAGCTATGGCCGAACCCACCTAATCCAAACCTAGCCTAGACCAAACCAAAACCACCTCTAGACCAAGCCTATGCAAACCGTAGACAAGCCCTCTTATGTATTTTGCAAATATATATTTTTCTATTTTATTTTTCTATGTAAAATTATTTATTTATGTATGGAATTTATTTTATTTTTCAAGCTTCGTATTTTGATTCTCCTCTCACTCAAACTGGTCCGTAGTTTGTTGGTTTTTGTGTTGCGCTTTGAATCGCTTTTCCAACCAAAGAAAGGTGAGAAAATCACACTTGACATACGTACTTATTTATTTGATGAATTGATGACAATTGAATTGTGAGGATATGTATATGCAAGTTTGACATTTCACCTATGATTTTATTATGTTATTTCATGTGTTATATCATGTTATTTCATATGTTTATATCATATTACTTTATATGTTTATATCATGTCATTTCATATGTTTATATTATGTCATTCATATGATTTATTTTGTTATTTCATATCATATTTGTAACGACCCCGGATTTTAATTAAGTTTAAATTGATAATTAATTTAATTTTTGAATAAAAATTTCAATATTTATCGGTTAATAGATCCGAGTTTCCCCGAAACGAATAAGTATTTGTTTCGAACAGATATTTTTAACAAATTTATAGTTATATAAAATAGAAAGTAATACATTAAAAATAAACTATAACAACATAATAAAATTATGTAGAATATAAAGTAAATATCCTTGGGCTTGGAAAATGATGAAACCAAACAACATAATAAAATGGAACTTCATTTCTATTTAAAGGAAACAAGGCAACAAGTATAAGTTGTAAACTAAAGAAATAAAACTTGTACCAGTTGAGCCTACCTTTAACAAACAAAATGATCAAAGCATATTAAGTAAAACAAAATAAACAAAGCATCTATCAGCCACCAGATTTTTCTCTAATGCAATGTATATTCATGAACAAGCAAATAAAGTGAGTATGTAGAAGTTCATTTACATTATAAATTAATGAAACCAGACAAAGGAAGGTATGATATAATGTAGACTGTAAAGTAGATATGCAGGAAAGTGTAAGAACAAGTAAAAGGAAAATAAGATAAGGATGAAACAAACCAAAGTATATATATTGTACATACAAAATTAAAGAAATAGTATTGTAAAGATGATAAGGTACCAACGCAATTAATGTAGCCACCACAAATATTATCATCAGCCTCCATTCGAAAAAATATCCCTGACCAAATACAAAAGTCTTGTACTAGTGTACATTCCCCTGTACAAAATAAATTATCACTTGTAAACTAAATTCCCATATATCAACTTCCATTTCTCAGTTTCGTTCATTATAGGCTGTGCAAAACTGAGGAAATACCATTTAAAATCTAAACAAAATATCAACTTAAAACATTAAAACAATCAATAAAAACCAGAGAATCAAGATGAAGGCTTCAGCTAGCAATTTCAAAATCTGGTTTCAGCATAGCAGCTCTGTTCTTCTTTTGAAAACAAAGTGAGTAACCTTTTTTTTTAAAACAGATTTCCTTGTTTATCCTTTCCAATGAGTAAACTCTTTAATTTAAAGTTTAGGTAGATAAACAATAGTTGCTTGTGGAATTTTCTGTGATAATCATGTTTGAAGTGGATGTATGTGTTGTAATTTCCTGTAATAAGTATGTTTTCTGAAAGCATGCTTATATTGTGATTCGTTTTGCCTGTCCTAGAATTATAGGATTAATCTCTGATCATAATCATGATCCTATGTTCAAACATTTGTTAAGATTTAAGATTCAAAACAATATATAGTTTATGTAATATAAGTTAAAGTTTTAATTTTATTTAAAAAAAAAAACTATAATGCCTCTGGAAGTGCTTATATATGCTTGCTCTCTAATACTCTGGAAACAAAAATCTTGCTTTCAAAAATCATTTCTTCCCAATCTATTAGATATTTGGACTTAGAGTCAAAACAGATATTGTTTATTTAAACTTGAACTGAATTTTAAAAATAAATTCAAATTAAAATAGCTTGGTATCACCTCTGAAAAGAAATATGTCTAAGCACAACTCATATTAATCAAAAATTCGAATCTCTAAATTTTCGAATTCAGGTACCTAACTTGAATCCTCACTGGAAAACTTGAATTTTAAAGTTTGTATCATAATTTTTAGTGATCAAGGTTGAGAGCAGTTTTGGTTCATCTGTTTTGTGCATTTGGTGTTGTCGTGGGTGATCAAGTTGACCGGAGATGTCGAGTTCTGGTCTGGAGATAGAGGAGTGATGGGTGGTGCTCGAAAAAATGGTGGAGGGGTGGTCAGGCCAACGTGGAGGCGATAGCAACATTTTCATTTTCGTAAACCTAGTTTCAGTGGGCTATGGCTTTTCGTCTCGTTCGACGTCAGGGATTGATCGAGTGTAGCGAGCCTATGTGGTTTGGTAGAGGGGAGATAGACGAGGCTGTGGCCATCGGTGGTGGTCCTCTGGTGGTCGGAATTTGGGGAGCGGCGATGTTTCCAGGGATGGGGTGTTTCTTGGTTTACGTTCCAGGTTTCGTGATCGAGTCGATTTCGTTTGCAAGGAGAGGAAGTGGTGTCGTCGATCTGCAGTGGGTAGGGGCGGCGAGGTCGACTTGCTCGGCGACACAATGGTGATCGGAGACGATCATCAACGGTGTGCACGTGCACCGTGCATCCTGTTGTCTGTTGAGATGTGGGTTGGGTAGAAAGAGCACTCGAGATTTACTCGAGTAAATTCTTGTTTGGCTCGAGTGAATTCATGTTTTACGCGGAGTAATTTGAGGGAAACTCGGGTATATTTGTTTCCAGTTTTAATCTATAAACCTGTACCCAGATTTTAAATGTTGGTTTTTAAATTTTAAACCAAGTTAATCTGAGTCTAAGGAACATTTAAATTCCAGATTTTTGAAGAAAGAAAGTTTAAAATTTAAATACTTTAAATAAGTTAAATATTTTGAACTTAAAGAGGATTTGATTTAAAATCCCTTCATAACTAAGATTTGCTTTAATTTGTAGTTTAATGGTTTTTTAAAAGTTAGTTTTATAAAATGAGATAAATGTTTTCAAACATATGGAAGTGAAATTTAAATCAATAAATGAAAAATGGGTTTTCTTTAAGTAATGATGTAACGACCCGTATTTTTAACACTTTAAAAATACGAATTAAAAAGAAAATTTTGGATAAAAATCCGAAGGAAATAAAATTTTGTGTTGTTAAATGTAAATTACAAGTTAAAATACAAAACTGAATTCTGAAATAACTTATTTGTAAATTAAATACGGATGTTAACTTGTAATTGAACGTAAGTAATTAAGGATTTAAATTTGAATGTAACAAGTAATTAAATTGAATTGAATTTGATTGTAAACAATGAAATAAATAAAATGGTAGATTTAATATTGAAGTTATAATATGGAAATCAACGTAAATGAATGTAATTTAATATTACTGTGAATTTAAATAAGATGATAGCTAAAGAAAATGAAAGTAAATGAATTATAAACTATTGATAATAATGTATAAGTAAATAGTTGATTCAATAATGAAAGTGTAAATCGAAACAAAAGAATTCATTTGGAATTAAATAACTTGAATTTGAATTATAATATAATTGAACGCTGAATCTAATATAATCTTTTATATTGGATTTATAATGGAAAACTAAATTGTAAAAGATTGTTAATTACTGTGAAATTAAAAATGGGATTTGTGAACAATTGAAATTTGATTTAAAAGGTTAATAATTTAAAATTGGTAATTTTATATTGAAATTAAACAGTCGAATAATTTATTTTTCGAATATTGGATTTAATTAGACAATTAAATCGATAATTTAATAAGTTAAATTTCATAAATAATTGAAAATCGAGTTGAATATGATTGAAAATGATTTGTAAAATTTTATCTTATCATATTGGAGTTATAGTAATGTTATAGAACTTTTAAAATTGAATTTAAAGTTAATTTGTGAAAATTGAATATTTTAATATTTAATTTTCGACTGAAAAATAGACATTTTTCGAACAGTCTCAGAATTGAACGAAACTTGTTCCATTGGATCCGTAATAGTTTGTTATTGTCGGATTTCAATTATTGTAGCAATCGGAGTTATCGTTTGACCGTGGCAGCTCGAAACGCATCGAATTGTTTTTAATATTAATTCGGCGAGTGAAAATAGTCATTTTTCAAAAAGTCTCGGATTTCGACGAAACCAGTTTCATTGGATCCGTAATGTCATATTATTGTAAGGTTTCAAATTTCGTGTCAATCGGATTTACCGTTTGTCCGGGGCGAGCCCAAATGCGCAGAAATTTGATTAACCGATTTAATTTTAAATCGATCGTTTATTGCCATAACTCACACATACGATCGAATTAGCTTCCGAAACCTGTTCCATTGTGTTCGGAACGTGGGGTAAACCTTAGAAACGCCAGCCGGCACGCTTCGTTTGGAGTTCGGAAAATTTTGGGTGAATAGTGTTTTGCAATTTTCTATAAAAGGCCCTCCATTTCACAATTTGCAAACAAAGGCTAGGGTTTCAAGCCAGCCGCCACTTATACTTCAATGGCCAGAAATGCACGAATCTTCTCCCCTCAATTACTCAAAATCCGTCGATAATTAGAGAAAACTTCCAACACGAAAGTTGTAGAGCACGACGAGAGCTTCAAATCCATACGGAGATGATCGAAAACAGAGCTTCGAGTCAACGGGAAATCGAGCATGAAGGGGCTGCGTTTTTCACGCAATTCAAGGCAGAGGAGGAGGCCGAGCTTCAAGCTATTCCAGGTGAAGGTGGAGTAAGGCGGTGGCTTCGAAGTGGTGTAACCTGATCGTCTTCAAGTTGCTCGGTTTGGTCGTGAAAATTCATGGAGTAAAGGCGGCTATGGGTTTGTGTTGTACGTGTTTATCACGTTGAAGAGGAAGATGAAGGGGACGGCCCAGATCTGAAGATGCAGAAATGAACGGCCGTGTTCTGATCTAGGGTTAGAAAAATAAAAAATAAAGCTGAAATTGTATATTTAAATTCATACAAACTTTGAAAAATCATAACTTTTTCATACGAGGTCCGTTTTGCGCGAAACAAGATGCATTGGAATCGTATGGACTAGCACTACGCTATGCAGCTGGATCGGAATCATTTGGAGCTAGAGAAAATTTTGAGTTAAATCGAACGTCGTTCGATTTGATTTAAAATCGTAAAAATCAAAGTGAGTGTTTTATAACGCTCACAACGTACTAAATATCTTTATGGTAGTTAAATTTGACATTATGAAGTGTTATGATTTTATTTGTCGTTGTTTGATAAAATTTAATTGTCATATAGATTGTCATTTAAATTAACCGTTGAAAATTAAATTGACAGTTAAATTGAAATTAAAATTGAATTGCGATTGAATTACCTGACATTGATAACTATGAAATTGCCATGAATTGTATTGTCTATTGGATGATGTATTTCGATGGATGTTATTGGTCGATATTTTAAATGTTTGGATGTTTACTTGCTTATATATACACTGTTATGCATACATATGACACCATGATTTTGTTAAGTGATATATATTCATCCCTGACATTTAATTGAAATAACTAACCACTTGGCCATAGGTTAGAGAATTATATACGGACACCGGGTTGGTTAAATTAAATGATTTTAAAAGTTGTTTTGAAATTATTTAAATGAATTGATTTAAGAATAAAAATCTAATTTATGGAAATTGAATTATTTTGAATTGAAGCTCGAGATGTTGGAATTTAAACTTGGTAAATGAAATGGATTAATTATTCGAAGTTTAGATTTTTAAGAAAAATTGAAATACGGCGTAAATTTTCGAAAGATTGATTTGTTTTAAAAGATTGGACTTTTAATCGAACTCTGAATATTTCTAAGAAAATTTATATGAAATGATATTTCAAGTGGAGTTTGGAATTGAAAATTGATTTGAAATTGAGATTTAATTAATTTGGAATTTGATTGAAATTCAAAGAAATTTGTGAATTGGACTAAATTGAAACTATTGAATTAAATTTGAAGATAAAATTGATTTGAATAGGATTTGAACTGAAATTGATTAGGAATGTAATACTTAAATGAATTCTTGAAATCCGAATGTTAATCTAAGTTTATTGAATTGGAATTGTTCCAAAAATTAAGTAAACTACTTAATACGGATGTTTAATTTGAAGAATATTCTAATTTGAATACGAAATGGTTTTAAAGCGAATCTTATATTCTTATATAAATATATGAACTGTTTGAAATGTGAAATATTTAAAGTTTCGAAATATATTGAAAGTGAAATGGCTTATTTTGTGGTTCAAATATGTATTTGAAATTGATAATTTGAAATGGTTTATTGAGAAGCTGAATCGAGTTGAAATTGATGATTTGAAATTTGATTAAATTTTAAATTTTGGAATTCGAGTTTATGTGAATCGTTTTGTGAGATTTTGAGGCGAAAAATGATTTGAAATCGAAATGAGATTTTGAGGCGAAAAATGATTTTGAAATCGAAATGAGATATTGTGGCGAAAATTGATTTTGAAATCGAAATGAGATATTGAGGCGAAAAATTATTTTGAAATGAAATCGTATATTTGAGTAGATATGATGATTTTGAAATGGATTTGATTTTGAAGCGAATATGATATTTTGATATCAATTATGAATCGATTTGAAATGTAAAAGATCCAACCGGTGTGAAAAATATAACGTAGTTATTAAAGAGACCGGGATCGGATATGGACATACTCTCTGTCGATACCGAAAACCACTTTAATAACTATATTCGTGGAGTGTTGATCCAGAATGAAGTGGATGGTTTGATGAACGTGTTGACTGAAGAAAGAGAACGATTTTGGATGACCCCTGACATGACTAAAACAGGAGCCGCGCCGGGCCATTGAGGTTCGCCACCTCTAGCGGACACACTTCTTCGATACCATGTCTATTACTTTTGTGATTCGATTTGGGTGCACCCCGCGATTTTGGGAGTGTTGTTTCGCGGTGTTGGGGTAGTAGCTGCTATGCCCAACATCAGTCCGGATCACGCAACTACTAGTATCCTAGTTGGTATTGCCTCATGTACCTTGTCATACTGATTATCCTATTCGCGACCACTACGATTTTGGTTTGTACCTTGAGTATATGGATTGCCCTCTGGTGACTTCCGGTTTTGGGGAAACTACGGTCTTGTATATGCTCTTGGGAATATAAACTGTGTTAAGGGTGGAATGGGCCATGGCTTAACGCTATTTTAATACTTTTACTTTAATGTAGACATATTATAATAGCGTATTGTACTACATAGTAGATAGTTTAACGGATCCTTGAGAGATGGAAAATCCCGTAACATCTCTTAAGTTATTGCACTCACGTTGACACTGGACAGGAGATGTCAAACCCCGTAAACATCTCCGACGCCGTCACACTCATATTTTCTTATTCGGTTTAACTTACATGAGATATTTTAGTCCTGACTCGAGTGTTTTGTCTTTTCATTACGCTCGGGTCAGCCTGAGCATTTCAGATAAGGTGGAAGATCTATTCTGGAGGATGAAGACGGAGTTTGGTATTACATCATTTGTATTCTACTACTGTATTATTTTTCCGCTGCATTGTTGTGTTATCTCTGATATGTATGTAACTCTGATTTATGATGTATAATAATAATCAAATTTATTTATTTAACAGCTTCATGAACTGTTATTTTATTATTATATCTTGTTCCTTCCGCTGCGAGATTCTGAGTTTGTTTCTGTTCTTTCTTTTCTTTTCTTATTTAACCCCAATAACCATCTTCCTTTTAGACGGTTTGAGTTGGACATGTGTGGATTATTGTCGACTTGAACGGTCAAAAAGGCGGGTCGTTACAGTTGGTATCAGAGCTTTGGTTTAGATTACCTTGGCTCTAGTGGGGAATAACTCATTGAAATAGGGTTAAACCTTATGAATGAGTTTGAGTGTATATGAGAGAGCGTATTTGTAATTTTGATATAAAAATGATTTTATATTGTGTTAATTTGTTCCGTTGAGTATTTATGAATTCTGGTTGGTACTTGGGACGCCAAGGCATCGATAGGAATTTCTAAACACTCGAATAGGACAGATTGACATAATATTGTTTTGGACTATATTTTTATATAAAAGAACTATCTTGAAAATTTATAAATTTTGATTGTATTGGTTGTTAGGAGATGATAATATTAGATTATCATCATTTATTGTTGATTAGTCAATATTTCTAACTATTGACTATTAGACGATTTTAAGAAATGAAACTTGTAAATATGATTGACAATGAATATAAATGGTAAATAAAATAAAATAAAAATGAATTTAAATTAAGATGGAGAATTTAAATTCCGGTGTTTTGAAAATTTATTAACAAAAATTTGAAATGTATAATATAAGTATTATATGATAGTATATTCGATTAGAAATTGTTTTCAAAGGATTTTCAAATGAAGTAAGTGTTATACTCCCCTCTTGACACTAGAAAATGATTCCGGTGATGAGTGCACGCATCATCGACTTTATTTTCGAGAGTCCAAGTGGGGGAGATCACTTAATAGTTTTTCTAAACCCCGTTTTGATTAAAATTGAATTTTATTTTGTATTCTCTATAGTATGATTTGATATATAAATTATATAAGTATATATTATTTCAAAACTTGATTTGAAATGAAACCGGAATTGGAAATTCTTGAGTTCTTTAATAATCAAAGATTTTTCTTTTAATGGTTGAAATGAATTAATACTTGAATCATTACGGAACTTCTGAATTGCGAAATGAGAAATGAACCTAAGAGCTAAGTGAAATATCAATTGAAGTAGAAATCCTGAGAATTAGGAAATTATGAATTTAAAATAAAATTGAAACTGTAAAACTCGCATAGTATTAAATTTCATTCTATAGCATAGATATAACTTACCAAAATATTTAAGAAGTTCAAAAATGTTATATGAATTGTTAATTGGATAATATACAAGTATAAGTTTGAATAATGAAATATGCATTTAATTAATGGTTTGCAAATATAAATAAAATTGTTAGTAAATAATTGAAATTTAAATTAACATTTAAAGGTGATTCACCATTATGTTAATATAAAATGGAAATACTATATGTGAATGTAAATGTGAAATTAAATTATAGTGAAATTTAAGTAATGACTTAAGAATTAATTAATTGAAAATTCAACTTTGAATGAAAAGAGGTTGTATGTTGTTTAACTACATTCTATTTGCATAACTATAACTTACCAAATACTTAAAAAGTTTAAAATGCTAATAAGGATAAGTAGAGGAATAATATAACAGTGTGAGAGTGAATAATAAAATGTGAAGATCTATTGATAGTTGTAAATATAAAGGAAATTTAAGTTGTAAAATGAATTAAATTTAAAATTAATTAAATATAGAATTAGTAAATGGAAACTAATTAAATTTGAATAAAACTAAATGTCAATAAACTTGGAAGTGTATGAAATTAAAATTTTGACTTGGAAATGTATAATTGATTTATTATAGATTTGGATGGATGTTAATGTTTGATATGCATTGGTTGTTAGATGGATGATAATTGATTAAATAGAATTCATTAGTGTTAATGGAATTGAATAAACGGAATAAAATTTTAAATAATTAAACTCAAATTTGAAGCAAAGTGAAATTAAATATAATTGAATTCAAATTAAATTGAAGCAAATTGACTTGAATTTAAATTATGAATGAAACAAACTTGAATAAATTGGAAACAAATCGAATGTAAACTTATTTCATGGATATATAAGAAAATAAACGACTTTGTGTTTGTGATTGTTTCTTTAGAAAATTTGAAGATTGATGGTTTGTACTTTGAAAGAAATAAAAGCAAATTTTGGAAAAATCCAAAATTGTCCAATATATGCTGAAACGAAAACAACCATAACTTTTAAATGGCCAGACGGAATTCGACGATCTTAGACTTCTCGGAAAGCTTAGAAACTGTAGCACGACTTTTGTTTAGAGTGTCTTGAGAAATTCCTTCATCTACTAGGTTAAAAACTTGAATGTTACTCGCTGTCCTGTGTAAAAATAAGTAAAATCAGTAGCATATACCCTTAGTATTTTCGCCATAACTTTTTTCTGGTTCATCGGAATTTGATGATCTTGCACTTTCTGGAAAGCTAAGAACTTAAGCTAAAAC
This sequence comes from Allium fistulosum, assembly GCA_030737815.1. Taxonomy (NCBI): domain Eukaryota; kingdom Viridiplantae; phylum Streptophyta; class Magnoliopsida; order Asparagales; family Amaryllidaceae; genus Allium; species Allium fistulosum. The sequence continues at coordinate 455,195,339 of CM060907.1, read as the reverse complement.
TTTTGTTTTAAGTTTTTTGTGTTTTGATGTCGTTTAGAAGATCGAAAACGTGGGTGAACGTCGCTGACCTGCGCAATTCATTGCCCAGGCTGAGGCGTATCCTCTAAGTAAAACGGCCGTAACTTTTGAACGGATGGTCCGAATTCGATGATTTTGGATATTCCGGAAAGCCTGAAACAAATGCAATAACTTTTATTTAGATTTCCTACAAGATTTCAACGTTTATGTGACTAAAAACTTGTATTTGTTTGCTGTCCTGAATTTAGAATCTCGGTTTTGAAGCTAAACATGTTATACGTATGTTGTTTATGCTAAGTATATCGATCTGTCTTTATATGCATGGTTCTAACTTGGTTATTGAGCATTTTAGTAGGTAGCAAAGGGGTTGCGCTTCGCTTGTGAAGCTCGCTTCTACGCTAAATGCAAAATGTAAGTTAAAATGCTAATAAACGCTTAACAAAAGGTACGTTCTCGGATTACGGTTTATGTTGTGATATATTATTGTGTTCCCCATGTTTTAGGATTCCTCATTCTTGTAATGAGATGTATACCATGCAATTATTAATACTGTGAAATTTTTCGGTCCTAGCCGCGCAAAGGAGGTGCTGCCGAAATTTTTCAAAAAAATCCGGGAGTTAGAAAATTTTGAGATTTTAAAAAAATCCTATAACTAAATTTTTGCAAATAAGTCGAATATTGTGAATGAATTATATCTAAAGGATAGTTTCCCCTTCTCCGTTCCTTTTCGAGGACGAAAAGTTTTAAGTGGGGGAGAATGTAACGACCCGTATTTTTAACACTTTAAAAATACGAATTAAAAAGAAAATTTTGGATAAAAATCCGAAGGAAATAAAATTTTGTGTTGTTAAATGTAAATTACAAGTTAAAATACAAAACTGAATTCTGAAATAACTTATTTGTAAATTAAATACGGATGTTAACTTGTAATTGAACGTAAGTAAGGATTTAAATTTGAATGTAACAAGTAATTAAATTGAATTGAATTTGATTGTAAACAATGAAATAAATAAAATGGTAGATTTAATATTGAAGTTATAATATGGAAATCAACGTAAATGAATGTAATTTAATATTACTGTGAATTTAAATAAGATGATAGCTAAAGAAAATGAAAGTAAATGAATTATAAACTATTGATAATAATGTATAAGTAAATAGTTGATTCAATAATGAAAGTGTAAATCGAAACAAAAGAATTCATTTGGAATTAAATAACTTGAATTTGAATTATAATATAATTGAACGCTGAATCTAATATAATCTTTTATATTGGATTTATAATGGAAAACTAAATTGTAAAAGATTGTTAATTACTGTGAAATTAAAAATGGGATTTGTGAACAATTGAAATTTGATTTAAAAAGTTAATAATTTAAAATTGGTAATTTTATATTGAAATTAAACAGTCGAATAATTTATTTTTCGAATATTGGATTTAATTAGACAATTAAATCGATAATTTAATAAGTTAAATTTCATAAATAATTGAAAATCGAGTTGAATATGATTGAAAATGATTTGTAAAATTTTATCTTATCATATTGGAGTTATAGTAATGTTATAGAACTTTTAAAATTGAATTTAAAGTTAATTTGTGAAAATTGAATATTTTAATATTTAATTTTCGACTGAAAAATAGACATTTTTCGAACAGTTTCAGAATTGAACGAAACTTGTTCCATTGGATCCGTAATAGTTTGCTATTGTCGGATTTCAATTATTGTAGCAATCAGAGTTATCGTTTGACCGTGGCAGCTCGAAACGCATCGAATTGTTTTTAATATTAATTCGGCGAGTGAAAATAGTCATTTTTCAAAAAGTCTCGGATTTCGACGAAACCAGTTTCATTGGATCCGTAATGTCATATTATTGTAAGGTTTCAAATTTCGTGTCAATCGGATTTACCGTTTGTCCGGGGCGAGCCCAAATGCACAGAAATTTGATTAACCGATTTAATTTTAAATCGATCGTTTATTGCCATAACTCACACATACGATCGAATTAGCTTCCGAAACCTGTTCCATTGTGTTCGGAACGTGGGGTAAACCTTAGAAACGCCAGCCGGCACGCTTCGTTTGGAGTTCGGAAAATTTTGGGTGAATAGTGTTTTGCAATTTTCTATAAAAGGCCCTCCATTTCACAATTTGCAAACAATGGCTAGGGTTTCAAGCCAGCCGCCACTTATACTTCAATGGCCAGAAATGCACGAATCTTCTCCCCTCAATTACTCAAAATCCGTCGATAATTAGAGAAAACTTCCAACACGAAAGTTGTAGAGCACGACGAGAGCTTCAAATCCATACGGAGATGATCGAAAACAGAGCTTCGAGTCAACGGGAAATCGAGCATGAAGGGGCTGCGTTTTTCACGCAATTCAAGGCAGAGGAGGAGGCCGAGCTTCAAGCTATTCCAGGTGAAGGTGGAGTAAGGCGGTGGCTTCGAAGTGGTGTAACCTGATCGTCTTCAAGTTGCTCGGTTTGGTCGTGAAAATTCATGGAGTAAAGGCGGCTATGGGTTTATGTTGTACGTGTTTATCACGTTGAAGAGGAAGATGAAGGGGACGGCCCAGATCTGAAGATGCAGAAATGAACGGCCGTGTTCTGATCTAGGGTTAGAAAAATAAAAAATAAAGCTGAAATTGTATATTTAAATTCATACAAACTTTGAAAAATCATAACTTTTTCATACGAGGTCCGTTTTGCGCGAAACAAGATGCATTGGAATCGTATGGACTAGCACTACGCTATGCAGCTAGATCGGAATCATTTGGAGCTAGAGAAAATTTTGAGTTAAATCGAACGTCGTTCGATTTGATTTAAAATCGTAAAAATCAAAGTGAGTGTTTTATAACGCTCACAACGTACTAAATATCTTTATGGTAGTTAAATTTGACATTATGAAGTGTTATGATTTTATTTGTCGTTGTTTGATAAAATTTAATTGTCATATAGATTGTCATTTAAATTAACCGTTGAAAATTAAATTGACAGTTAAATTGAAATTAAAATTGAATTGCGATTGAATTACCTGACATTGATAACTATGAAATTGCCATGAATTGTATTGTCTATTGGATGATGTATTTCGATGGATGTTATTGGTCGATATTTTAAATGTTTGGATGTTTACTTGCTTATATATACAATGTTATGCATACATATGACACCATGATTTTGTTAAGTGATATATATTCATCCCTGACATTTAATTGAAATAACTAACCACTTGGCCATAGGTTAGAGAATTATATACGGACACCGGGTTGGTTAAATTAAATGATTTTAAAAGTTGTTTTGAAATTATTTAAATGAATTGATTTAAGAATAAAAATCTAATTTATGGAAATTGAATTATTTTGAATTGAAGCTCGAGATGTTGGAATTTAAACTTGGTAAATGAAATGGATTAATTATTCGAAGTTTAGATTTTTAAGAAAAATTGAAATACGGCGTAAATTTTCGAAAGATTGATTTGTTTTAAAAGATTGGACTTTTAATCGAACTCTGAATATTTCTAAGAAAATTTATATGAAATGATATTTCAAGTGGAATTTGGAATTGAAAATTGATTTGAAATTGAGATTTAATTAATTTGGAATTTGATTGAAATTCAAAGAAATTTGTAAATTGGACTAAATTGAAACTATTGAATTAAATTTGAAGATAAAATTGATTTGAATAGGATTTGAACTGAAATTGATTTGGAATGTAATACTTAAATGAATTCTTGAAATCCGAATGTTAATCTAAGTTTATTGAATTGGAATTGTTCCAGAAATTAAGTAAACTACTTAATACGGATGTTTAATTTGAAGAATATTCTAATTTGAATACGAAATGGTTTTAAAGCGAATCTTATATTCTTATATAAATATATGAACTGTTTGAAATGTGAAATATTTAAAGTTTCGAAATATATTGAAAGTGAAATGGCTTATTTTGTGGTTCAAATATGTATTTGAAATTGATAATTTGAAATGGTTTATTGAGAAGCTGAATCGAGTTGAAATTGATGATTTGAAATTTGATTAAATTTTAAATTTTGGAATTCGAGTTTATGTGAATCGTTTTGTGAGATTTTGAGGCGAAAAATGATTTGAAATCGAAATGAGATTTTGAGGCGAAAAATGATTTTGAAATCGAAATGAGATATTGTGGCGAAAATTGATTTTGAAATCGAAATGAGATTTTGAGGCGAAAAATTATTTTGAAATGAAATCGTATATTTGAGTAGATATGATGATTTTGAAATGGATTTGATTTTGAAACGAATATGATATTTTGATATCAATTATGAATCGATTTGAAATGTAAAAGATCCAACCGGTGTGAAAAATATAACGTAGTTATTAAAGAGACCGGGATCGGATATGGACATACTCTCTGTCGATACCGAAAACCACTTTAATAACTATATTCGTGGAGTGTTGATCCAGAATGAAGTGGATGGTTTGATGAACGTGTTGACTGAAGAAAGAGAACGATTTTGGATGACCCCTGACATGACTAAAACAGGAGCCGCGCCGGGCCATTGAGGTTCGCCACCTCTAGCGGACACACTTCTTCGATACCATGTCTATTACTTTTGTGATTCGATTTGGGTGCACCCCGCGATTTTGGGAGTGTTGTTTCGCGGTGTTGGGGTAGTAGCTGCTATGCCCAACATCAGTCCGGATCACGCAACTACTAGTATCCTAGTTGGTATTGCCTCATGTACCTTGTCATACTGATTATCCTATTCGCGACCACTACGATTTTGGTTTGTACCTTGAGTATATGGATTGCCCTCTGGTGACTTCCGGTTTTGGGGAAACTACGGTCTTGTATATGCTCTTGGGAATATAAACTGTGTTAAGGGTGGAATGGGCCATGGCTTAACGCTATTTTAATACTTTTACTTTAATGTAGACATATTATAATAGCGTATTGTACTACATAGTAGATAGTTTAACGGATCCTTGAGAGATGGAAAATCCCGTAACATCTCTTAAGTTATTGCACTCACGTTGACACTGGACAGGAGATGTCAAACCCCGTAAACATCTCCGACGCCGTCACACTCATATTTTCTTATTCGGTTTAACTTACATGAGATATTTTAGTCCTAACTCGAGTGTTTTGTCTTTTCATTACGCTCGGGTCAGCCTGAGCATTTCAGATAAGGTGGAAGATCTATTCTGGAGGATGAAGACGGAGTTTGGTATTACATCATTTGTATTCTACTACTGTATTATTTTTCCGCTGCATTGTTGTGTTATCTCTGATATGTATGTAACTCTGATTTATGATGTATAATAATAATCAAATTTATTTATTTAACAGCTTCATGAACTGTTATTTTATTATTATATCTTGTTCCTTCCGCTGCGAGATTCTGAGTTTGTTTCTGTTCTTTCTTTTCTTTTCTTATTTAACCCCAATAACCATCTTCCTTTTAGACGGTTTGAGTTGGACATGTGTGGATTATTGTCGACTTGAACGGTCAAAAAGGCGGGTCGTTACAAATGAAGATTAAGATTTAAATTCATTAACTATTTAAGATAATTAGGATGATAATTGAGAAATTGTATTAATTAGATTAGTAATTATAAGATTAAATGTATTAATTAGAGTAAATAATGAGTTAAGTAATTAATATGTAATTAAGAATTATAGATTTGACTTTAATTAATTAATGAAGGGTTAATGGAATTTATAATTAATAATGATTAAGGTAAGATAATTATTTTAGATAAGAAATTGAATAAATGTTAATGAAGGTCATTAACTAGATTATTTTATAATTAATTAATATAATTGATTTTTAATAGTTAATTAGATTAATTAATTCGATAATCAACATTGTAATTGTTAAGTGTAATTAAAAATGGGAAGTAATTAAGGTATTAAATACCCATTTTAGTTAATTGAGTAATTGATTAATTTGAGTTAATTAATTAAGTTTAATTAATTTGGATTAATCACTTGATAATTGGGAGATATAATTACTTAGGAAAGTAATTGATGAATAATTACTGGATGTAATTAATTGGATGATGTTTTGTGATATACCCTGCTTTATGCTGTGATCTGAAATTCCTATTTCTGTGATATATTACTTTGTGAATATGAAACCCTTGACCCGTAAAACGACACTTGAATTTCGATGCGACAGGGAGTCGGATTCCAGTTGGTTATCCGAAACCCACATCGAATTGTAATGATGAATCTTTGTGACTGATAAATTTATTTTATCTATGAATCTGTGAATGAAGATAAGCGTTATCGATTTTACCGCTTATCGATATATCTGTGATGATTGATGTTGCACTATTGTGTGTAAAACCCCTGGACTACACCATACACACACAAATATGGATTTCACGTGGAAATCGGTTAAGTCACAGATAATTTAAATTTGATATTTTTGAAATTGAAATTTTTAATTTCAATTGATTTTGAAATTGGAATTTGGGTTTAAAGTGAAAAGCTTTTGAAATGGAATTTTCAAAGATAAAAGTTATTTTGGAATAACTTGATTAAGTTTTGAAATTTAAATAATTTGATTTAAATTTGAATTCAAGTTTGAAAATGAATTCTATGATTTGAAACTAGGAATTAAAGATGTTGTACAAGTTATATATAGGTTAAACTATTTTAAAGTATTGGTTTGGGAATTTGAATTTAATTCAAGGGTTTTGACTCGTGTAAATATAACTGGATTTTCCGAAACGGAACTATTTGTTTTCAAATAGTAAAAGCTTTCACATAAGAAAGGATTTCCAAATTGTGTTGAACGGTTTCAAGTTTGAAATAGAATTGAAATGTTTTGAAATTTATGAAATGACTCTTTGATTCAAAGACCGAACGAGTTAATCTAACTTGAAATAAAATTGTTTTGAAAGGCTATGAATGAATCTTTGGAAACGAGTTTTGAAAGCTATAAGTTAAATCTTTGATTTAAAGATTTAACGAGTTAAATTGAAATGGAAATCGATTTGGAAAATCTGTGAATGAATCTTTTGTTTAAAAGATAAAAATGTGGAAAATTGTTAAACCATTTAAGGTTGTTAAAATGAATCTTTTTGTTTAAAGATTTAAAATGGTAATTTGTTTAAACCATTTGAAGAAAGATTTTGGGTAATAAGTTGTGACTTAATTGAAATCCCAATATCCATATGTTTTAAAGTATTGCGCTCATTATTCGGTTTAGCCGGGAGAGGACCTTTGTGTCATATAACCCGTTCCGAATACTGGTACGTCGTATATGGATAACATTTGAAGACCGGTGGTGAAGACCGGATATTTTCGAAAACGAAAAGACAACTCGTCGAATGTCTCTGCATCGACTGGCCCCGATATAGAGATTTTATCACCCTTTGTGATGGGAAGTCCGGACGTGATTGGAAATTATCCGGAATTGCAAGTGCTTCGTAAGAAGTGCCTTCGGTTCTGTTCGAACCCGGAACAGACTTGTATGGTTACATGTCTGACATTACACTTTGAGATATAAAGCAGATTTCTTTCAAATACATTTCTATTGGTGGCGGAGAATTTATTCTCTTAGCTTAACACCCTTCTCTGAGACGTACGAGCTCAGAGGTTATGTAGTTGAAGGTTATCAGCGATATATTCCCAATTTGGTAATGTGGCATGCTGAGTGTTGCTGTGTGATGATCAGTGTTTGATCATTTGTGATATGATCATTTGTTTGATCTTATATCTTTGTGATCATAGGTTGATCATCTGTTGACCCAAAGCATGGCTTTGTGACAAAGCGTAGCTTTGTGGACGAGACTTCGTCAGGGCCTCACAACCCGGAAATGGTCGAAACAGGAATGTTGAGGCAAGGTTATGAGGGTCGCGCCCTTTAGGGTATGTCATTTCCTTCTGGAAAGGGGTGGTATCATGGTATGGAGCCCAGATACTTACTCATGTGGATACACTTTATTATGTGTGATGTTGGTTTAGAGGCGCCTCGGATAAAGGTCCCAAAGGACCGGGGGGTGGCATATTCGTGAGTTACCTGTTACAGGGGTAACCCGGCCTTGTTTGGCAGAGAGCAGTTTGTCTCTCGGGACGTCCCGCCAGAGGCGATCCCATGCGGCGGAAGGAAGTTCCTTAGCCTGACCATTTGTTGGAAAATCCAAAGAAACAATACGAGCCTTGTACGGTTTTAGTTGTAGTACCTGCTATGGAATGTGGCGGTAACCTGCTATTGAACATAGTAGCTATAGTAGGCATACGATAATGGTCGTATGTTGGCTAAGATTAATATTATACTTTCGAAATGTTTTCTTCACTATGCACTAATAATAATAATCCAATGATTTTGCGTAGTAAGCATCTTTGACTATCATAAGAAGAAATCTCCTCCAATTCTGCGTTTGCATTGTGTGTGTGGTGGGAGGCCTTATGGTAGTTTCATTTTCTAAAAGCATTGCGGATTTCAATGTTTAAAATTCTTTTGTGTTTGTTTAAAGATAAACTGTTTTTGTTGCTCACACCAGTCCCATGACTGATCCGGAGTTTATTGTTCCTTTCCTAAACTCTGGGTGCTCATAATTTTCCACACGAGCAGTCTAGAGTTGGGTTTCTTTTCAGATATTCAGGTTTAGTAGATTATCTGGAGCTAGTTCATTCATCGGAGTTGCTTATCTTGGAGTTGTGGATTCATTCTTGTTTGAAGATCATTTTGGAGTTATCATTTCTATTGATATTGTTCCGCTGCTGTTGTTATCTTTTCTTTTCCGCTGCTATTTGTTGTATCATATCTCTAATGTATATTGATATTCATTGTATCACTCTGTTGTATCAGATATTGTATATCAATGTATTATTCTTTTCTTCCGCTGTGTTATTTACTTAATTGTGTTATAGCTCCGGCGAATCGGATTTGAACGATCGAATCTGCGGCATTCTAGTACAATGTGAAGTACGGATGTTGATTTTCGAGCGGGCAAAACCCGATCCGTTACATGTGGTATCAGAGCTAAGGTTGAACTTTAGCTCAGGAGTATAACACATTAAGTAGCTCATTAGAGATAGAGTGAAGTAAACTCTAGAATGAGTATCCTTAAGATATCCGTCCGAATGCCTCAGTAAATTCTCTTGCTATCTACAGATAGTGAGTATGAGTGCGAGAAGAGGATGAGATAGGGGATAGGGGAATACGACTATAAATGGTCGATACTCTGTAACAACAATGGAAATAATCTGTTCTCTATCAATCTCTTTTGTTCAGCATCTTTTTCTCAATTCTTCGATTATTTCTGGTAGATCCAGGAAGAAAATTCGATATATTAATATGGGACGTAAACTCCAACTGAGCAAAAAATTGTTTGTTTGGATGAATTGTTTGTTTTGTTTGCTATGGTTGATAGGTATACTTTAGCTTCTAAACTGAAAATTTTGAAATTGTATCCATATATCTATCTATTCTTTGGGTCCGGATATATTCTACGAATGGTTAGTTATCACTTCGAACTAACCGATGCCACTGCATATTTCGTAGATCTGGATAACCCGAGTATCTTCTGAAGTGTTAAATAGATTTGTTCTTGTATCTGTTATCGATATTCTGATTTGGTAAGCCAAATGCAGAATAACTGTTCAGTTTGATTTGATGAAACATTCTTCATCTATCTTTGTCTCCTTGGTAATTTCGAGGACGAAATTCTTTTAAGAGGGGAAGTCTGTAACGACCCTGGATTTTAATTAAGTTTAAATTGATAATTAATTTAATTTTTGAATAAAAATTTCAATATTTATCGGTTAATAGATCCGAGTTTCCCCGAAACGAATAAGTATTTGTTTCGAACAGATATTTTTAACAAATTTATAGTTATATAAAATAGAAAGTAATACATTAAAAATAAACTATAACAACATAATAAAATTATATAGAATATAAAGTAAATATCCTTGGGCTTGCAAAATGATGAAACCAAACAACATAATAAAATGGAACTTCATTTCTATTTAAAGGAAACAAGGCAACAAGTATAAGTTGTAAACTAAAGAAATAAAACTTGTACCAGTTGAGCCTACCTTTAACAAACAAAATGATCAAAGCATATTAAGTAAAACAAAATAAACAAAGCATCTATCAGCCACCAGATTTTTCTCTAATGCAATGTATATTCATGAACAAGCAAATAAAGTGAGTATGTAGAAGTTCATTTACATTATAAATTAATGAAACCAGACAAAGGAAGGTAAGATATAATGTAGACTGTAAAGTAGATATGCAGGAAAGTGTAAGAACAAGTAAAAGGAAAATAAGATAAGGATGAAACAAACCAAAGTATATATATTGTACATACAAAATTAAAGAAATAGTATTGTAAAGATGATAAGGTACCAACGCAATTAATGTAGCCACCACAAATATTATCATCAGCCTCCATTCGAAAAAATATCCCTGACCAAATACAAAAGTCTTGTACTAGTGTACATTCCCCTGTACAAAATAAATTATCACTTGTAAACTAAATTCCCATATATCAACTTCCATTTCTCAGTTTCGTTCATTATAGGCTGTGCAAAACTGGGGAAATACCATTTAAAATCTAAACAAAATATCAACTTAAAACATCAAAACAATCAATAAAAACCAGAGAATCAAGATGAAGGCTTCAGCTAGCAATTTCAAAATCTGGTTTCAGCATAGCAGCTCTGTTCTTCTTTTGAAAACAAAGTGAGTAACCTTTTTTTTTAAAACAGATTTCCTTGTTTATACTTTCCTATGAGTAAACTCTTTAATTTAAAGTTTAGGTAGATAAACAATAGTTGCTTGTGGAATTTTCTGTGATAATCATGTTTGAAGTGGATGTATGTGTTGTAATTTCCTGTAATAAGTATGTTTTCTGAAAGCATGCTTATATTGTGATTCGTTTTGCCTGTCCTAGAATTATAGGATTAATCTCTGATCATAATCATGATCCTATGTTCAAACATTTGTTAAGATTTAAGATTCAAAACAATATATAGTTTATGTAATATAAGTTAAAGTTTTAATTTTATTTAAAAAAAAAAACTATAATGCCTCTGGAAGTGCTTATATATGCTTGCTCTCTGATACTCTGGAAACAAAAATCTTGCTTTCAAAAATCATTTCTTCCCAATCTATTAGATATTTGGACTTAGAGTCAAAACAGATATTGTTTATTTAAACTTGAACTGAATTTTAAAAATAAATTCAAATTAAAATAGCTTGGTATCACCTCTGAAAAGAAATATGTCTGAGCACAACTCATATTAATCAAAAATTCGAATCTCTAAATTTTCGAATTCAGGTACCTAACATGAATCCTCACTGGAAAACTTGAATTTTAAAGTTTGTATCATAATTTTTAGTGATCAAGGTTGAGAGCAGTTTTGGTTCATCTGTTTTGTGCATTTGGTGTTGTCGTGGGTGATCAAGTTGACCGGAGATGTCGAGTTCTAGTCTGGAGATAGAGGAGTGATGGGTGGTGCTCGGAAAAATGGTGGAGGGGTGGTCAGGCCAACGTGGAGGCGATAGCAACGTTTTCATTTTCGTAAACCTAGTTTTAGTGGGCTATGGCTTTTCGTCTCGTTCGATGTCAGGGATTGATCGAGTGTAGCGAGCCTATGGGGTTTGGTAGAGGGGAGATAGACGAGGCTGTGGCCATCGGTGGTGGTCCTCTGGTGGTCGGAATTTGGGGAGCGGCGATGTTTCCAGGGATGGGGTGTTTCTTGGTTTACGTTCCAGGTTTCGTGATCGAGTCGATTTCGTTTGCAAGGAGAGGAAGTGGTGTCGTCGATCTGCATTGGGTAGGGGCGGCGAGGTCGACTTGCTCGGCGACACAATGGTGATCGGAGACGATCATCAACGGTGTGCACGTGCACCGTGCATCCTGTTGTCTGTTGAGATGTGGGTTGGGTAGAAAGAGCACTCGAGATTTACTCGAGTAAATTCTTGTTTGGCTCGAGTGAATTAATGTTTTACGCGGAGTAATTTGAGGGAAACTCGGGTATATTTGTTTCCAGTTTTAATCTATAAACCTGTACCCAGTTTTTAAATGTTGGTTTTTAAATTTGAAACCAAGTTAATCTGAGTCTAAGGAACATTTAAATTCCAGATTTTTGAAGAAAGAAAGTTTAAAATTTAAATACTTTAAATAAGTTAAATATTTTGAACTTAAAGAGGATTTGATTTAAAATCCCTTCATAACTAAGATTTGCTTTAATTTGTAGTTTAATGGTTTTTTAAAAGTTAATTTTATAAAATGAGATAAATGTTTTCAAACATATGGAAGTGAAATTTAAATCAATAAATGAAAAATGGGTTTTCTTTAAGTAATGAAGATTAAGATTTAAATTCATTAACTATTTAAGATAATTAGGATGATAATTGAGAAATTGTATTAATTAGATTAGTAATTATAAGATTAAATGTATTAATTAGAGTAAATAATGAGTTAAGTAATTAATATGTAATTAAGAATTATAGATTTGACTTTAATTAATTAATGAAGGGTTAATGGAATTTATAATTAATAATGATTAAGGTAAGATAATTATTTTAGATAAGAAATTGAATAAATGTTAATGAAGGTCATTAACTAGATTATTTTATAATTAATTAATATAATTGATTTTTAATAGTTAATTAGATTAATTAATTCGATAATCAACATTGTAATTGTTAAGTGTAATTAAAAATGGGAAGTAATTAAGGTATTAAATACCCATTTTAGTTAATTGAGTAATTGATTAATTTGAGTTAATTAATTAAGTTTAATTAATTTGGATTAATCACTTGATAATTGGGAGATATAATTACTTAGGAAAGTAATTGATGAATAATTACTGGATGTAATTAATTGGATGATGTTTTGTGATATACCCTGATTTATGCTGTGATCTGAAATTCCTATTTCTGTGATATATTACTTTGTGAATATGAAACCCTTGACCCGTAAAACGACACTTGAATTTCGATGCGACAAGGAGTCGGATTCCAGTTGGTTATCCGAACCCCACATCGAATTGTAATGATGAATCTTTGTGACTGATAAATTTATTTTATCTATGAATCTGTGAATGAAGATAAGCGTTATCGATTTTACCGCTTATCGATATATCTGTGATGATTGATGTTGCACTATTGTGTGTAAAACCCCTGGACTACACCATACACACACAAATATGGATTTCACGTGGAAATCAGTTAAGTCACAGATAATTTAAATTTGATATTTTTGAAATTGAAATTTTTAATTTCAATTGATTTTGAAATTGGAATTTGGGTTTAAAGTGAAAAGCTTTTGAAATGGAATTTTCAAAGATAAAAGTTATTTTGGAATAACTTGATTAAGTTTTGAAATTTAAATAATTTGATTTAAATTTGAATTCAAGTTTGAAAATTAATTCTATGATTTGAAACTAGGAATTAAAGATGTTGTACAAGTTATATATAGGTTAAACTATTTTAAAGTATTGGTTTGGGAATTTGAATTTAATTCAAGGGTTTTGACTCATGTAAATATAACTGGATTTTCCGAAACGGAACTATTTGTTTTCAACTAGTAAAAGCTTTCACATAAGAAAGGATTTCCAAATTGTGTTGAACGGTTTCAAGTTTGAAATAGAATTGAAATGTTTTGAAATTTATGAAATGACTCTTTGATTCAAAGACCGAACGAGTTAATCTAACTTGAAATAAAATTGTTTTGAAAGGCTATGAATGAATCTTTGGAAACGAGTTTTGAAAGCTATAAGTTAAATCTTTGATTTAAAGATTTAACGAGTTAAATTGAAATGGAAATCGATTTGGAAACTCTGTGAATGAATCTTTTGTTTAAAAGATAAAAATGTGGAAAATTGTTAAACCATTTAAGGTTGTTAAAATGAATCTTTTTTTTTAAAGATTTAAAATGGTAATTTGTTTAAACCATTTGAAGAAAGATTTTGGGTAATAAGTTGTGACTTAATTGAAATCCCAATATCCATATGTTTTAAAGTATTGCGCTCATTATTCGGTTTAGCCGGGAGAGGACCTTTGTGTCATATAACCCGTTCCGAATACTGGTACGTCGTATATGGATAGCATTTGAAGACCGGTGGTGAAGACCGGATATTTTCGAAAACGAAAGGACAACTCGTCGAATGTCTCTGCATCGACTGGCCCCGATATAGAGATTTTATCACCCTTTGTGATGGGAAGTCCGGACGTGATTGGAAATTATCCGGAATTGCAAGGGCTTCGTAAGAAGTGCCTTCGGTTCTGTTCGAACCCGGAACAGACTTGTATGGTTACATGTCTGACATTACACTTTGAGATATAAAGCAGATTTCTTTCAAATACATTTCTGTTGGTGGCGGAGAATTTATTCTCTTAGCTTAACACCCTTCTCTGAGACGTACGAGCTCAGAGGTTATGTAGTTGAAGGTTATCAGCGATATATTCCCAATTTGGTAATGTGGCATGCTGAGTGTTGCTGTGTGATGATCGGTGTTTGATCATTTGTGATATGATCATTTGTTTGATCTTATATCTTTGTGATCATAGGTTGATCATCTATTGACCCAAAGCATGGCTTTGTGACAAAGCGTAGCTTTGTGGACGAGACTTCGTCAGGGCCTCACAACCCGGAAATGGTCGAAACAGGAATGTTGCGGCAAGGTTATGAGGGTCGCGCCCTTTAGGGTATGTCATTTCCTTCTGGAAAGGGGTGGTATCATGGTATGGAGCCCAGATACTTACTCATGTGGATACACTTTATTATGTGTGATGTTGGTTTAGAGGCGCCTCGGATAAAGGTCCCAAAGGACCGGGGGGTGGCATATTCGTGAGTTACCTGTTACAGGGGTAACCCGGCCTTGTTTGGCAGAGAGCAGTTTGTCTCTCGGGACGTCCCGCCAGAGGCGATCCCATGCGGCGGAAGGAAGTTCCTTAGCCTGACCATTTGTTGGAAAATCCAAAGAAACAATACGAGCCTTGTACGGTTTTAGTTGTATTACCTGCTATGGAATGTGGCGGTAACCTGCTATTGAACATAGTAGCTATAGTAGGCATACGATAATGGTCGTATGTTGGCTAAGATTAATATTATACTTTCGAAATGTTTTCTTCACTATGCACTAATAATAATAATCCAATGATTTTGTGTAGTAAGCATCTTTGACTATCATAAGAAGAAATCTCCTCCAATTCTGCGTTTGCATTGTGTGTGTGGTGGGAGGTCTTATGGTAGTTTCATTTTCTAAAAGCATTGCGGATTTCAATGTTTAAAATTCTTTTGTGTTTGTTTAAAGATAAACTGTTTTTGTTGCTCACACCAGTCCCATGACTGATCCGGAGTTTATTGTTCCTTTCCTAAACTCTGGGTGCTCATAATTTTCCACACGAGCAGTCTAGAGTTTGGTTTCTTTTCAGATATTCAGGTTTAGTAGATTATCTGGAGCTAGTTCATTCATCGGAGTTGCTTATCTTGGAGTTGTGGATTCATTCTTGTCTGAAGATCATTTTGGAGTTATCATTTCTATTGATATTGTTCCGCTGCTGTTGTTATCTTTTCTTTTCCGCTGCTATTTGTTGTATCATATCTCTAATGTATATTGATATTCATTGTATCACTCTGTTGTATCAGATATTGTATATCAATGTATTATTCTTTTCTTCCGCTGTGTTATTTACTTAATTGTGTTATAGCTCCGGCGAATCGGATTTGAATGATCGAATCTGCGGCATTCTAGTACAATGTGAAGTACGGATGTTGATTTTCGAGCGGGCAAAACCCGATACGTTACAATATTATGTCTGTTTGATCATATGTCATGATATGTTGAATATTTTTATGTTTATTTAATATTCTAGAATCACACTGCAAGTTCCTTCACTATGGGTTGAAATGATACATACCCGAACGATCTTTAGAGTAAGGAAAAATTGTTATGGGCTGAAATGATAGGCTTGAGCAATTTTATCTGACTTAGGATTGCGGCTTTGAAATGATATAAAACCCGAAAAATTCATAAATTGCGGATTGAAATGATATATGTCCGTAGTTACTTGACCCTAGGGTAGGGAATTTTATACAGACTCCGTGGTTGATTTTAAAATGATTTTCTAAATTTTTTTTTATTATGTATTTTGGATTTTGTAGATGAATCTCAACTAAAATTTAATGTAAGGATTTATGTAAATTTATTTACATAAGTTAAAATTTTGATAAGAAATAAATAGTTGGAAATGTAAATTTTGGAATCTAATTTATAGTATGAAGGTTAATTGAAATTTTATAAGCCGATTTGACGTAATAATTGTATTTTATTCTAACCTATAAATTGTAAGTTTTAACTCATGTAATAGTGATTAAAATGATAAATGTTTTGTGAAAAGAAATGTAAGATAAAATGTACATTTGACATGTAAGTTTTAACTAATGAGATGGTATGATTAGGGAATAAAAATGATAAATGTCATTTACTGAGAAGAAATTAAAATGTAAGTTAAAATACTTATAACTTGGTATAAAGATTTCTGTTTTAAAATTTGATGTTTAATAACAAAGTTATTAAAATTAAGGTGTGATTTCTTTAATGACTAATAGCTAAATTTGAGTAATATAATAGGAAAATAGGATGACTATGATAAAAACTGTAAGTATATATACTATTTGATCATATAAACTATTGTAGTAGGAAGTATTACGGTAACAATTCAAAACTGCTGCGATTTCTTACGCTAACAATTCAAAACTGCTGTAGTTTCTTGCTGTGACAATTCTGCACTACTGCGGATTCTTACAATAACACTTCTGCACTGCTGTGAATTCTTACAGTAACAGTTCTACACTACTGTGAATTCTTACAGTAGCACTTCTGTACTACTGCGTTTTTGTAACAACCCGCATATTTTACGATTGTGTATTTAAATGTTTTATTTAAATATAGCATCGTTAGTCGGATTTAAGTCTGAAATGTCACTTTTTTGCAAACAGTCGAATTAGGACTCGAGACCACTTCCAATGAGTCCAAAATGGCGTTTGCGGCCTTTTTGAGTATAAACATCGATATGTTTGGGGTTGAGTAAAATTTTGATATTTTCATTTAGGGCTTTGGGTTTGGGTTTAAGCCCACCGACCTAACAAATAACCCAACTCCACTCCTCTTCATCCATTCACTCATTCTATTTCCTAACACTCAAGCTCAAAGTAAAAATGGGGAAAGGAATGGGAAATTAGAAATTCCTAAGCCCTAATTCTCATAGGAAGGATCGACTTCAAGCTAGAAATCAAGAAGAAGCTTAGGTAAGCATCCTCTTCATCTTCTCCATCTCAATCCCTCTCAAAATTTCAGAAATTCCTAAACCCTAACTTAGGAAATATTCTTCTTGTGAGCTTAGATTGAAGCTTCTTGAGTTGTTATTGAAGAGGAATTGATCTTAGCTTGTTTTAGAGCTTCTCACTTGAGTTTTTAAGTTAAAGGTGAGTTTTTGAACTCACATCTATGTCTATATCTTTGATAGTTGTTTGGTAGTAATTCCTAACATCTATTCCTTATTCATTTGCTTTTGAATTGAATTGGTTTGATGAATATTTCAAGTTTTGGTGTTTTGAAGTCAAATCTTTAAAAATCTTATCTTTGATGTTTGAACACGTTTTTGGGAGTGTATCGAAGAGCCTATAAGGCTGGGTTGTCGCTTGGCTTAAATCCCTAGTCTCCGTTGCTTATCCGACCGCTTAAGATAGGATTTTTTTTGCCCTTCTTGGGGGCTAGGCTGATAATACTGCAGATGCAGGTTCAATCGACTGAACTGTAAGGTCAGTAGACTGAACCAGGGGACATAAAACAATATGTACCTGTATCAGTCGACTGACTAAACAGTTCAGTCGACTGACCTAGAAACTGAAAGTTTCCAAGCATAGTATTAGTCGACTGACCACCTAGTTCAGTCGAATGATCTGCTTGTCTCAGCCCAAATTGCCTATTTTGCGTGGGTTTCCAATTTTAATCGATTCGTGTTGATCCGATTTTTTGTTACCATTTATTATCGACTTTGATGACTTCTTTTTCGAGATTTTTGGGAATATCCATTTTGATGGACTCGGTATCGATTTTTATGGATTTGATTCACATCTTCGTATGTGAATTTTTGGTGATTGATTGTTTCTACAATCATTTCTGTGACTTGTCACTTTAAAATACAAAGGTTTCTATACTAGTAGTAAATATTCGAACTCTTTGACAAAGATGATTTCAACCCTATTTTTAATATAAGGCTCGTTTATAAAACCGTTTTCCAATCTATTAGTATATACAAACCTTTACCTCATTCGCACGGGAAATCCAATTAAACGACTTAGCAAAACAAGTGGTATGAAACGCTTGCGTTTACTTCGTCGGTTAATTCTTGGACTTGTTCGATTGAACTCTTGGAACAATTTCGAGTGGAAATCTACAATTCGTTCGTAAATATTTAAGCTAAGCCAGTGGTTATGGGACATGAAGCTAAACTCATTTATTTACTAGCTTAGTGTAATCGACACTTCTTGATGATCGATGATGATCATTTGGTGGTTTAGACTAGCTATATGCGATGTCTCTTTGTCCGCGTACGGGACTATACCCCGTTCTGTTGAGCTTCGTCTCATTTTTATAGGCTAGCGACCTATGGGTTTTATGGAGTTCTGTTCATCGGGCGTACCGTTGTATTACGTCGTTGTTCCGGCTTATTTGAATTTCAGGTTCCTCGGGCGTACCCTTGTACTACGTCGTTGCACCAGCTCTATGGTTAGCGACTATAAGTTAGCGATCCGTTTGTGGTGCATGTGTTGGTGAGTTTTCTTGCTCCCATTTGTGATAGGCCTTCCCTCTTTTGTGATTTCTGGATTTCTAGTTGATGATTTCTAGAGTTTGTGTTTCACCAATTTTGATGATAGGCATTAATGAGCTCTATCAATATTTGTGTTTTGGTGAATAATTTAAAGAATGCGATTCTTTTTGGATGTTTGAGATGATTTGGGATATTGTATGATTTTTGCTGTTATATGATGTATACTTGCCGAAGTATGGCATTATTGTTATCATACGTTTTTGTCATATCTCTTATCCTATCTCACTTTATATGATGTTTATAGCTAGACTGATCCGTTTATTATTTTCTTCTTAAATAATACTCGAGTCAGACCGAGGTATTTCAGGTGCTCCTGCTTGACTTCTTATCAGGGTCCTTCACCTGACTTTTGGCTAACTACTTTATCATAGTAGTTTTTGTTAATATACATTTGAGATAAAGACTCCTTGATGTATACTTATTCTTTTGTCTAGCACTTGTATCTATTCTTTTGTTATGTACCGGATCTTGTTTGACCACTAATTTGATGTACACTTCTATGTGTTATATTCATATCTGTTTCCGCATTTGTGATATGAATATCTGTGACTGATTTGTGTTATGTTTATTTCTATATTTGTTTCCGAAGTCCACGTAGCCACTGTGTGGTAGCTTTGAGTTTGTATTCGATATGTCGGATTTCCTCTTGAAACGAAATGTAAGTTATATTATCTGACATATCGGTACTCGCACAATGCAATTACACAAATGGTCGCTCCTCAACAGCCTTATTCTTCGCGCTAGTCGACGGCATTACTCAGTAGTGTCCTTGGCTAGCGTGAGTATAGAGGTGGGGCGTTAGAGCTTGGTATCAGAGCCAAACTTCGGAACAACGTAGAATAATCTAGCAAGGATCATTGTCCTAAGTCTTTCTTAGGAATCATACCATAGGATTTAATTCGAGCCTTCATACTGTTCTATCCTAATTCTTTTTATGATGCCTTGTTTTATCAATCAAGTTGGTTTGATGTTCATTTTGTGAATAACCTTTTTCCTCTTCTTTCTTTCTTAAAGAAGAGAAATGGTTAGACCAGGCCGTCCCAGCGCCGGTCAATCCAGTGCTACTCCTCAGGATGGAGTATTTATGTCTGCCCAACAGCTCTTAGATCTTATGAAAAATGCTCAAGCTATCGGACCCATTCTAGAGCCTACTCATCCTAAATCTGGGTTTACACACTTGTGCAGTGATTACACCAACTTGGGTGGAAGGCCTTTCAAGGGTTCCGAAAGCGTTATAGAAGTCCAAGCTTGGCTTAGAACATGCGATCGCATATTTTCCCGCATGAATCTTATTGATCTACATCGAGTCCAAGTGGCTTCTAGCATGCTCTAGGAGAGAGCATTAGATTGGTATGAGCTTTTGATTTCTAAACTTATTGAAGCGGATCTTACTTAGGAGCAATTCCGGGAAAGGTTCGAGTTAAAATTTGTGCCAGAAGCTGAAAAAGTATCTTTAGCTCGACGTTTTATTGACCTTGTTCAAGGTGAATCTTCTGTGACACATTACATCGCATCTTTTGAATCACTTTCTAAGTATGGGGTCGACTATATTAATACCCCATTGAAGAAAAATCAGAGATTTGTTTATGGGTTGAATAAGAACCTCAAAAAGCCATTAATTCTGAAATTAGAAGTTTCTTTTGATCAGCATGTTGATATCGCCCTTCGACTAGAAGAGGCCGATAAAGAAAGTGATGTTGAAGTTGTGGGTGCCAAACCGAACTTCAATCACAACAAGAAGAGGACTATTAAGTTCAAAGGCTCTTATCCCAACAAGAAAGGTAAGCAAGCAACTTCTGTAGCAAAGACTCCTTCCTCTAGTAGTGGAGGATGCTACAATTGTGGTTCTAAGGACCATTATGTAACAACCCGCATATTTATCAATTCTATATTTAAATATTTTATTTAAATATTTTATCATTAGTCGGATGTTAGTCCAAAAAGCTACTTTTTGCATACGGTCAAATTAGGACTCGAGACCACCCCCATTGAGTTCAAAATGACGTTTGCAATCTTTTTGAGTGTAAACTTCGATATGTTTGGAGATAGTGAAATTTTCGTCACTTTTCCCGCTTGTGACTTTGGTTTGGACCGCACCTTCTTTAGTTCAGCCCAACCCCCTTCCTCATTTATTCACCATTTGTGTTAACATTCAAGCTTCATCTAAAATGGTGGTGGGAAGTGGAAATTAAAACTCCAAACTCAAATTCAATTGCAAATCCAAGATTCAACTCCAAATTCAAGTAGAAGATAGTGGATTCAAGCTTTGGATTGCTTCTCCTTGCCTTCAATCTCCATCTTCATCCATTTTAGTGAAAAGGTGAGATTTTTAATCTCACATCTTGGCTATAGATGTCATTGGGCTATGGGGAATGATCCCCTATTGCATTTGTATGAATATCTGCATTTGGTTTGGATTGGATTGGTGAAAAACTCCAATTTTTAGTGTTTTTGGTGAATTCCAGCCTTTAGGTCGTTCTGCCCAGGTTAGGTCGTCCAGACTGCTAGCTCGCACGCGTTGAAAAGTCTTGGCCTTCATATTTTCGTTCGCATGCCTTAGGTCGTCCGCGAGTTAACGCCTTAGGTCGTCCGCGAGTTAACGCCTTTAGGTCGTTCGCCTATAGGTTGGTCTGCCCACCTATTTAGCTCGTTCGGGGTTAGGTCGTTAGGCCTTAGCTCGTATGGCCATTATTGCGCGTCTGGAGTTAAGTCGTGCGCGGTTTAGGCCTTAAGTCGTAGGTCGTTCCCGACCTAACTTCACTAGGTCATTCCAGGCCTTAAGTCGTAGGTCGTCCCCGACCTAACTTCACTAGGTCGTTCGTCTGTTAAGTCGTAGGTCGTTAGCTCGAACCCACTAGGTCGTTCAAGTTAGGTCGGCCAGTATATCTCGTAGGTCGTCTCCGACCTAATCTCCAGTTAAGTCATTCGACCCACTAGGTCGTTCGTGTTAGGTCGTTGGACCATTTATGTTAGGTCGCGGTTTTGTTAAGTCGGCTGACCTTTTGCCGCTCGCCTCTGTACTTCGTTAGGTCGGGTGAAATTCCTAGGTCGCCAGGACTTAGGTCGTAGGTCGTTTGATCTTAGGTCGCTTGCCCTGCTTCTGTTAGGTCGCTCAACCACAACCCACTAAGTCGTAGGTCGCCTCCGACCTTACCCATAGGTCGTATGACCTGTCATTCGCTAGGTCGCGATTTCCTTAGGTCGTTAGACCTTATATATATCCCTTAGGTTGCTCGAACTGTCTTCCACTTAGGTCGTTTGGCTTCACGAGGTTGCTTGTCTTCACTAGGTCGTTTGGCTTCACGAGGTTGCCCCGCACCCCCACCTAGGGGGTTGCCACCCCCCTGGACCCCCCTCCGTAGGGGATCTTATCTGAAAAACATTCAACAGGGTTTCTACTATGATGGTTTTCGGATTGATTTCTTTGGACTTTACTCACGTCTTCGAATGTGAATTTATGTGATTCGATTTGTTTCAACAATCATTTTTTGACTTGTCACTTTAAAAACGTGAAGACTTCAATACTAGTAGTGAATATCAAAACTCTTTCATCAAAGTAATTTCAACACTGTTTTAACTTCAAAGCTCTTTTCCTCAAACTATTTTCCAATCTACTAGTATATACAAGCCTTTACTTCGCTCGGATGAGAAATCGACTTAAACGACTTAGTAAAACGAGTGGTATGGAACGCTTGTGTTCACTTTGTCGGTTAGCTCTTGGACTTGTTCGATTGAACCCTTTTGTGACAATTTCCTAGTGAAGATTTACAGCTTGTTCGTAAATATTTAAGTTAAGCAAGTGGTTATGGGACATGAAGCTAAACTCATATATTTACTAGCTTGGTGTGATTGACACTTCCTTATGATCATGACGATCATTTTTGTGATTTAGACTAGCGATTGAGCGATGTCTCTTTGTCTGCGAGGGAGACTAGACCCCGCTTTTGTGATGTTTCGCCATCACTTATATGGGGTAGCACCCCATGGTCTTCGGGCCATTTCCATGTGGAAATTTAATGGATAGCTTCCATGAGATAGCTTCTCATTCATGTGTTTACGCGTAGGTGAGTTTTCATGCTCCCATTCATGTGTTAGGCCTCCCCCCTTTTTATGTGTTGTCTGGATTTCTGGTGATGATTTCTGGAATCTTGTGCTTCACCAATTTTCATGATTTTCATTGATATGATATCAGTTTTTGTGCATTGGTGAATTTATGTGTTATTGACTTGTTATGAATACAAGTTTAGGGTATGATACCCTATTTTATCTTTGAGAAGATTCTTGTGATATTGATTGATCTTTTGTTGCTTATCATTTACATACTTATAGTAGTAGGCCGTTATGGTTGTTACATGTTCATGCCATATTATTTAGTGAATATTAGGCTCAGGTCCCTAGTAAGTTTCAAAATACACAAAAACCCCAGTAAAAAAAAGTGTGTAAATTAGGTCCCTAGAATTAAGTTACTAAGTAATTGCATATAGTTATGCAATTTTTTTGGTGAATAATTGCGGAATTTTCCGCAACTTTTTGAAAAAATTGCGTAAATTTCCGCAATTTTTTGGGTGAATAATTGCGGAATTTTCCACAATTTTTTGAAAGAATTGCGTAAATTTTTGCAATTTTTTGGATGAATAATTGCAGAATTTTCCGCAATTTTTTGATATAATTGCATAAATGTCTGCAATTATTCACTGAATAATTGCATAAGTGTATGTCATTATTCAGTAACTTAATTCTAGGGACCTAATTTACAAACTTTATTTTACTGGGGTTTTTGTGTATTTTGAAACTTATTAGGGACCTGTGCCAAACTGTCCCTATTATGTACCCTATACCTTATCATCTGATATTTATAGCTAGACTGATCCGTTTATTATTTTCTTATAAATAATACTCGGGTCAGACCGAGATGTTACAGGTGCTTCTGCTTGACTTCTCTTCAGGATTATTCTGACTTTTGGCACTACTTAGATTAGTAGTTTTTGGATGTACGCATTTGAGATATAGACTCTATGTTGTGTACTTATTCTTTTGTATAGCACGTGTTGCTATTCTCTTGTATTATCGTGGATCTTTCTGACCACTACTCTGATGTACACTTTCACGTGTTATATACATATTCATATCTTCTTCTGCCTTTGTGATATGGATGTCTGTGACTGATTTATGTTATGATTACTTCTATGTTTTGTTTCCGAAGATTATATATAGCCACCGTGTGATGGCTTTGAGTTTGTATTGGTATGTCGGATTTCCTCCTTAAAAGATATGCATCCTATTCTATCTGACATATCGGTGCTCGCACAAAGAAGTTACATGGATGGTCGCTCCTCAACAGCCTTATTCTCCGCGCTAGTTGACAGCATTACACCGTAGTGTTCTTGGCTTGCGTGGGTATAGAGGTGGGGCGTCACAACCATTATGCAAATAGGTGCCCAAAACCGCTTTATTGTCGCTATTGTAAAGTTCGGGTCATCTTTTATCTTCATGTCCCAAACTTCAATGCAAGAAGGAAGGCAAGCTAAATGTTGTGCAAGCCCCTACTAACACTTCTCTTGGTCAAGGTATTCCTCATTCAATCATTGATGGCATTATTATATTTCATGATCTTCCTAATCGAGTCCTTTTTAATACGGGTGCATCTCACTCTTTTATATCAAAAGAACTTGTTGATGCTTTGTCTTTGAATGTTATTGGCTTGATGAATTCAATTAGGATTGCGAATTCGGTTGGTGGATCTGCAACACCCAGTTTACTTTGTAAAGATTTCGAGATTATTTTATGTGATTATGCTTTCCGAGCCGATTTGCATGTTTTGTGTTACCCTGGTTTCGAAATGATTTTAGGGATGGATTGGCTTAATGTTACGAAGCCCATATCCTATGTCCTGAGCCGACTATATATCTTCGACATCCTCAATCTGTTAAGCAGAATTTTCTTGTTCTTGAAGATTCAGATTCCAATTCAGGAGCATCCTTGTATTCTCTAAATCCTCATGATGACAATAATGATGGTGAGGAAGATGTTATTTCTCTCATTCACATTGTTTGTGAATTTCCCGACATATTTGAGCCCGTATTAGGATT
Source organism: Allium fistulosum (assembly GCA_030737815.1). Classification (NCBI taxonomy): domain Eukaryota; kingdom Viridiplantae; phylum Streptophyta; class Magnoliopsida; order Asparagales; family Amaryllidaceae; genus Allium; species Allium fistulosum. The sequence goes on along the minus strand of CM060907.1, from coordinate 455,170,386 downwards.
ACCACCTAAGCGAGAAATTGAGTCTAGAATTAATCTAATTCCGGGAGCTCTACCTATCACTCGTCCTCCTTATCATATGTCTAATAAGGAAAATGAGGAGATGCATAAATAATTATCCGAATTGGAAGTAAAACAGTTTATTCGTTCTAGTTCCTCTCCATGGGGAGCTTCGGCTATTTTTGTGAAGAAATCTGATGGTACACTTAGGCTTTGCGTTGCCTACCGCAAGCTTAATGATCTCACCATTAAGAATAAATATCCCTTACCTCGGATTGATGATTTATTCGATCAACTTAGTGGTGCTAGAGTCTTTTCACAGTTAGACTTAGCAACCGGTTTTCATCAGCTTCGCATTTCAAAGGATAGCATTCCTTTGACATCGTTCCGTACTCGTTATGGATCTTATGAATGGCTTGTTATGCCATTTGGTTTGACGAATGCTCCAGCTTATTTCGTTGACCTAATGAATCGAGTTTTCAAAGACTTCCTCAATAGATTTGTTCTCATCTTTATAGATGATATTCTTATTTATTCTAAAACCGAGGAAGAGCATTAAAATCATCTTCGGATTATGTTGGAAACTCTTAGGAGCAATCAATTGAAAGCAAAATTTTCTAAATGCCACTTTTGGCAATCTCGTGTGAAATTCTTGGGGCATATTATTTTTGAATCCGGAATTTCCATGGATCCTTCAAAGATTGAAGCGATTCAAAATTGGAAGAGATCGGAGAGTGTGACGGAAATTCGTAGCTTTCTCGGATTGGCGGGCTATTATCGTCAGTTCATAAAAGACTTTTCTAAAATTTCCGTGCCTCTTACCAAAGAAGGGAGTTAAATACATTTGGTCAGATAAATGTGAAGCTGCTTTTCAGAAACTAAAAGAACTCCTTTCTGATGCTCCTATTCTTGTGATTCCCGATGGGAACCAAGATTTTATTGTTTATACCGATGTTAGTCATGTTGGTTTGGGTGCCGTTCTCATGCAAAGGGAACGTGTTATTGCTTATGCTTCTAGGCAATTAAAGCCAGCCGAGACTAGATATGCCACTCATCATTTAGAGCTCGCAGCTATTGTTTTTTCTCTTAGAATTTTGCGTCATTATCTTTTGGGAGAGAAATTTGTTCTCTACACCGATCATAAATCTTTGAAGTAATTATTTTCTCGAAAGGAACTTAATTTTCATCAATAACGTTGGCTCGAGTTCCTTGCATCTTATGATCTTGATATTCTCTATACTCCCAGAAAGGGCAATCGTGTTGCCGATGCCCTTATCCGAAAGCAACAAGCGGTTGTTTCCATGATGATATCCGAATGGAATAATCTCGAGACTATGTCTACTTGTGAGATTCGAGATCGTGAATCCAATTCATGTTCATCTCTTGTTTTGCATAGCCTTGAGGCTCATCCTTCTCTTTTAGACCGCATTCTTGAAGCTTAAAAGCATGATCCCGAATTGGTTCTTCTTAGCCAAAGTTGTAGGGATAAAATTGATATTGAAGGTTTGAAAGACTTTGATATTGATGCTCGTGGCGGTATTCGAAAATTTGGTAGACTTACTCTGCCAAATATTATTGATCTTCGCAGAGACATTTTAGAAGATTCTCATCGTTCTAAATTTACCGTTCATCCCGGTAGTAGTAAATTGTACGTGGATATGAAGCGACTTTATTATTGGGATGGAATGAAATCTGATATTGCTAAGTTTATTAAGCGTTGCATGACTTGCCAACTCGTAAAGGCCGAGCATCAAAGGCCCGGTGTGTTATTGCAACCTTTGGACATTCCCGTTTGGAAGTGGGATCAAGTCTCCATGGACTTTATTGACGGGCTTCCCCATTCTTGTTCGGGTCATGAGAGTTTATGGGTGATTGTCGATAGACTTACAAAATCCACCCATTTTATTCCCGTTCGGTCCAATCTAACCGTACCTCTTTTGGCCAAACTCTATGTTAAAGAGATTGTTAAATTACATGGAGTTCCTACTTCTATTGTTAGTGATCGTGATCCATTGTTTACTAGTGGATTTTGGAAAGGTCTTCAAAAAGATTTGGGAACGAAGCTTAATTTTAGCACCGCTTATCATCCTCAGTCCGATGGACAAACCGAGCGTGTGAATCAAACTCTTGAAGATCTCCTTCGTGCATGTGTTCTTGATTTTGGTGGAAGTTGGGAAGATCATATTTCTCTTGTTGAGTTTTCTTATAATAATAGCTTCCAATCTAGTATTGGTATGGCACCTTTCGAGGCGCTATACGGAAGGTTACGCTGATCTCCTTCGTGTTGGCTTGAAGCCGGTGAGAAGCTGGTATTAGGTCCAGATTTTATTCGGGATGCCATAGAAAAGATTGACCTTATTCGACATAGGATGAAAGAAGCTCAAAGAAGACAAAAATCCTATGCCGATAACCGAGGAAGGAAATTAGAATTTTCTGTGGGAGATTTTGTGTTTAATCGTGTTTCACCTATGAAGGGTGTTGTGCGTTTCAGTCGATCGGGAAAATTAGCACCTCGATTTATTGGCCCATTTCCCATCACCGAACGCATTGGTTCCGTGGCTTATCGCCTTTTATTACCGACTTAATTTTCTGCTATACATGACGTATTCCACGTCTCTCAACTACGGAAATGCCTTCGAGATTCCGATTCTATTCTTGAGCCCGGTGTTATTGAAGAAATCGAAGTTTCACCTAATTTGACCTATGAGCAACATCCTATTCGTATCATTGCTACGGAGGTTAAACGCCTTCGAAATAAAGATGTTCCTCTTGTGAAAGTTCAATGGTCCACAAATCCTAAGGATTGCTCTTGGGAATCTAGAGAATTCATCGAGCGAACACATCCGTACTTACTCTCTCGTGCTCCTTTAGGTGAACTTCTCATTTTAAAATTTCTTCTTTTTGTGTTATTAAGCCTTTGTATGGTTGTTACTTTTTATTTCTTTTTCTTAAGTATTCCGAGGACGCAATTTCTTTAAGGAGGGGACTCTGTAACAACCCGTATATTTTTTGATTGTGTATTTAAATGTTTTATTTTAATATAGCATCGTTAGTCGGATTTAAGTCTGAAATGTCACTTTTTGCAAACAGTCGAATTAGGACTCGATACCACTTCCAATGAGTCCAAAATGGCGTTTGCGGCCTTTTTGAGTATAAACATCGATATGTTTGGGGTTGAGTAAAATTTTGATATTTTCATTTAGGGCTTTGGGTTTGTGTTTCAACCCACCGACCTAACAAATAACCCAACTCCAAAGTCGGGTGTTTTCTTAAAAGTGACATTTTCTAAATGCTACAATTTTCTTAAAGGTTACATGTATGGTTATAAAAGTTACATTCTTAAAGTGCTATGATCTCTAAACATTTATGTTTAAAAAGGGTTATAATTAAATGAATTTGGAAGTATTACTACTTTGGGAAAATGAATATTATTTTAAAGAATAATGATATGGAATTTATATGGTTTTGAAATGAATATGCTTGATATGAAATATAAACCATTTGAAATTGAAATAACCATGGGTTATAATAACGACTGATTGTTAAAGAGACCGGGATCGGATATGGGCATACTCTCTATCGATACCGAAAACCACTTTAACAACTGTGTACGCGGTGGAGATTCCAGAATGAAGTAGGATGGTGGCAACGATCCTAAAGGTTTTTTTACGTGGACCTAACTCCCGTGAGTTAGCATAAGGTGGCTAAAACAGAAGCAATCGACGGGCCAAGGAGGTAGCTCCTCTAATTGGACACACTTCATCGTTAGCCATTCTATTACTTTGTGATTGATTTGATGTGCACCTTTGATTCGGGAGTGTGGATCGAGTTGGGCGGTAGTTGCGGCTATGCGTTACCAACAGTCTGGAAGTGTAATTGGTATATCTACCCTGGAATTGCCTAGTTGTGCCGTGTCACCTACCTTAGCGCGCCATCTACGAGTTTGTTTTATGTCGTACCTATGTGGTATCCTCTGGCGGCTCCAATTTACGGTGAGCTATGGTACTGTATAAACTATTGGCATACCTAAAAATGTGTTAAGGTGGAAAATGTAAATCCTTAACGCTATTTTTAAATAGTATACTTTATTTTAGACCCTATTATAATAGCGTATACTACTGCATAGTCGATAGTTTAATGGATCCTTAAAGGATGGGCGATCCCAACATCCTTTAAAGTTACTGATGTATTTCTTTTACAGTTCACTTGAGTTGATTTACATTTTATAAGTGTGTATGTCCTGACTCGAGTGTTTTGTGTTTTTGCTTTACGCTCGGGTCAGCTTGAGTTTCATAGCTTTGGTTTCATCCTTTTGGAGCTAGAGATCCGCCGGAGATTTAGCCGTCTACCTGATATTTCTATTCCAGTTATTTCCACTCAACCTTTGCATTTGTAGTAGAGATAGCTTGAATTTTCAAATGTATTGGTTTCAGAATTTGGTATTATGTATTAGTTTTGAGACTTTGTATCTAGTAGCTTCATGAACTACTATAGTTATTTTATTCCGCTGCGAGTTATTCTGATATTCTGTGTCTGTGGTTCTGTGATTGATTTTATTTGCCCCAAATTTTATTAACAATCTGTTGTTTTGAATTATTCAAGTCCGACATGTGTGGTTTTATTGTCGATTTGAATGGTCCAATATGGTGGGATGTTACACCTGATTAATTGCTCTTTGTTGTTCAAAATGAAGGGTTTCATTTTTGTAATTTGCTAATTGTTCCAAACTCTCAGAAGTCGCATTAATCAAATTTACCTTTTCTCGTTCTATCTCAAAGTATCCATTTATTCAATATTCCTCTGCTTCCATTTCTACTTTCCATAAACGAGCCCGAGCTCGTTCGAGCTGCTCAATGGCCCCTTTACGCAATTCTTTCGAATTTCAAATACTACTCAAAATCCTTTGTTTTCGATTATATAATAAATCATTTAATGAAAGTAGATTATCTTAACAATAATTTTACTACTTCCATGATCTCTTCCTGAACCAAACATGAATCTTTCGATTCATTTGGCTCTCACGCTCAGTTTTTTATTTTATGGGCACTTTCATATCTTTTTCTTAATGTAATTAGCCTATCCTCCCTAGTTCTGTTTGTATGAAAACATATCAAACCGATAGAAGACCAGAATATTATAAGGACTCTTCCGACCAGACAACAATCTCTAATTGTCAGCAAAGTTGTTTCTTTATTTGTTCTTTATTTAAATTTCAATGAAATTTTTATTCAAATCCAAAATTTTATCTTTTTTATACATAGGTCATCGATTCGGCATTGGATATTGGATTATAAAACGCAGGGCGCCCTTTTATTTATTCTAGTAAACGATTAAAATGATTTTATTGATATGAGTGTTATATATCAGAAAAATTACCAACTATTCTTTTTAAACCATTTCGATATTAACATAATGGTAGAAAGAGTACCATATTGCACCCGAACTTCAAACAGTTTAGCTTTAACCATGTCAATGGTCTCACTTTATTGGTTGATAGAGAATCAAAGTTGACTTACCAATAAAGAATGAAATGCTATGATTCTTACATATGATTTATTAATTTATTCAAAAGGAATTCGTCGAGACTATACACTTTTTTCCTAATTATCTTATTTTAAAAAAAAATGTATATAAATAACACAAATAAATAAAGTGCAGCCGGTTGGGTCCAACCTATTCTTGAAATTTACAACTCGCACACACTCCCTTTTCAAAAAAATCAATACAACAAGTAGTACACTTAGATTTATTAGATTTGTTGCTACAATCTCGGTATTAAACCCAAAACTCCCGGGAGATGGCCAGTGGCCTAAGGAAACGAAAGAATCAGTTACATTTTTCATATGCTCTCCTCTTATAGATACGACTAACAAAGAACAGGTTATTTTTGTGTCACTTGACATGCCCTTTTTTGATCGATTTCTTTTTCTTAATTTTTTTCTTTGTTTTAACTTTTCCATGAGATACTTAATAAGTTGGGTCCTAGGTCTTGTAGAAATTTCAAAATATTTCCCCTGTTCAAACACTTCCTAAAAAGAAAGTAAAAATTCCATCGTACTAACCGAAGGACAGGAAGGAATAAGCGAGCAAATCCACTAATTCGTCATCCTCAAATCAGTCTTTCTCGAGGTATTGTTCCAACAAATACATAATTGTAAGAGTAAAGTAGTGATATAATTCCCAAAAGCAAACCGCAACGAATTACTAAAAGTGAAAATTAGGCCCACGTCCTTTTAATTAAACTTAGTCCACGTAAACTCCTCCCGTTTTGAAAACTTCTATTTCTGATCCCTATTTTTATTTTCGGCTAAATTTATTCCATAAATACCCCAATTTACCTCTCGTGTTTATTTTAATGGTGGTCGTGATTTCGATTGCAAGTTTTTGATTCTGATTCAATTCGATCACTGTTTTAAGATATTATTTCGGATTCATGGCTTTATTTTCTTCCAGGTTAAATATTGTTTGGATTTGTAGTCGATTTTGTTTGTTTTTAATTGATATAGCGATATTGGTTGGTAATGTTGTTATGTTTTTTTTGTTTAAAGTAAATGGAAATTACAAGTATTCTATTGTTTATTTTAGTTGAAAAATTAATGCGTGTGTATAGTGTAATGTTCGATGATATATTTTGTTAGCTTTGATTAAGTTCAGATTTGTCTGGAATTATTGTAGATATTTTACAGACTTGTCCTTAATTAATTTGAATATGTATGGTGAAAATGCAACGCAAATTACTAATAGTTGCTGATTTATCTGCAATTTTTTCCAATTATTGCTTACATATGAGCAAATAATATTGGTATTTCAATGTGTATGGTTAAGCTCAGACTTCTGCTGATTTATCTATAGTTTTTGGAATATTATTATTATGTGCTGATTTATCTATAGTTTTTTAAAATTATTGCTTTCATATCAGCAAATGACATATATATCCTGGTTATTTTTATTTATTTTTTTGGAATTGTAATTTTGTTTTGTTTTTAAATAATGTGTTCCTGGTGATGCTGGAGTGTTTGTGCTGTTGAAGTTTGGATATGATGGCTTTTCGTTACATCTTCAATTTGATAGTTCAGTTGTTATGTTGAGAAGTGCTATTTGTGTTAAATGGACAGAATTGAGTTCATTGTCATTTGAATTATACTATGTTAGAGATGGATTGAGAAGGAATATTGAAACTAATTCTGATCTTCAATCTATTTTGTTGTTGGCTGCTCATAACCGTGAGGATTACTTTGTTATTTTTGTTGATGTTGTTCCTACTAGTTTTTTAGTAACCAATATTAGGTCAGATGCTGTTTGCAGTAGTGATTCCCCATTTGTTAGTATCGGTGATTCTAATATTCAATTCAGGCAGTTATTGAGAAATGATTCCAATCAATCTATTTTTACGGGTGTCGGACAACAATTTCCTGGTGGTGTTACTGAATTTATGCTCAATTTGATGATATATAGTATTAAGACTAGGTAAAAGCTTGATTTCGTTAAGAATGATAAGGAAAGAGTTACGGCTGTCTGTTCCCGAACAAAATGTACTTTCAGGATTCATGCTTCTGTCAAGTTTAATCTTCCTGGCTATTTTGTAATAAAGAGATTTCAACCTAAACATATTTGTGGTGCTGGAATTCATGATATTAATGATCCTCCTGTTTCAAGTAAATCGATTAAGTTGTTGGTTTATGATCATATTCAAGCAAATCCGTCAATGAAGACAAAGGACATTATTAACCTATTTCAAACTGAGTATAATAACATTTTGAAGTATTATTTTGCTTATAGTGGGAAGAGATTGGTTTTAGAAGATTTACATGGAAGTGATATGATGTCTTATCACCATTTGAAGTCTTTTTGGGATGCTGTACTCGAAACTAATCCTAGTAGTAAACTAGTTTTGGAGTGTAATCCTGATACTCGTCAATTTGAGGGGTTTTTATTGGTTTTGAAGCTTGTGCACATGGTTTTCAATTTTTTCGGCCATTAATATTTGTTGATGCTACTTTTATGAAGGGTAGAGCTCAAGGTGGTTTGATGGCTTCTACTAGTAAAAATGGCAATGAAGGTATGTTGTTTGTTTGTATTTTAATATATAATTGCATCAATATCTGCAACAAATATTATTTGTTGCTGCAATATTAGTATTTATTAAAAAGAAAAATATCTTACTAACAGAAAAAATTGCAGAAACCGAAGCAATTTTACAAAAAAAATTGCTGAAAAGTCTGCAATATTTTGATACAGTGAGAAATTTTTCTGCAGTAATATATTGTAATAATTGCAGTTTTGTTTGCACTTTTTCAATATATGTGCATAGTATTATGCAATTTGTTCCGTTATTTATATATTTGTTGTTTTATCAGGTTTTTTTCCTATAGCAGTTGCGATTGTGTCTGGTGAAGATGAAAATAATTTGATTTGGTATTGTGAACAGCTTAAAGATTTTTTGAAAGTTGATAGTAAAAATTTTGTTTTCATTTTTGACCGTCATCCTGGTATTCTTGTTGCTATTCCAAAAGTGTTTCCAAATTCAGTTCATGGTTCATGTTTTTATCATCTAAACAATAATTTAAAAGTTGCTATAAAATCTGAATTTTCCAAATCAAAAAAGAAATGGTTGATAGATTTGTTTGGACGTGTTGCATATGCTTCTAATTTGGATGATTTCAATGTTGCATTGAAGAATTTTAAAGATGCTGGTGGTTCTACTATGGCAAACTTTTTGAATGGAATTCCCTTTAAGAAGTTTGCTAATGTTTTTTTCCCTTCTTGTCGTTATGGTGAAATGTCATCAAATTGTTCAGAGAGTTTCAATAAATGGATTTTGGAAGAAAGACATTTACCAATCACTGCATGCTTGGATTAAATTAGAGTTAAGTTAATGAAGCTAATTTCTGATCGTCGAGAACTTGCTAATAGTTGGAATAGTGTTGTATGTCCAGCAAATGAAAATCGGTTGAAAAGTCTTCATTTGGAAGGAGCTTCGTGGTTTGTTATAAAATCAAGTGAACATGTGTTTGAAGTTCATTCTCATGTTCGTCAATCTGTTGATTTAAATAATCAGATTTGTTCTTGTAACCCGTGGCAAATATATGGTTTTCCTTATACTCATGCTATTAGATGTATTTTGAGTTGTGGAAAGTTGAATGTTTATGATTACATTGAAGAGTATTTCAAAGTTGTTTATTTTTTATCGGCGTATTCTCATCCAATCAATCCTGTTATAAACTTTTTGAAATAAGATGTTTTGATTGAAGATGTTGTTGTATCACCTCATAAAGGTAGAAGAATGCTTGGTCGACCATCATCTAAGTGGAAAAAATCTGCTGGTGAAATTTCAAAGACCATTTGATGTAGTATATGCAAGAAGTTGGGTCATAATAAAAGGACTTGTTCACTGAAACACATGTAATTTTTTTTCTTTCGGAAAGTTATAATGTATGGAGTTCAGTTTATGATTTTGTTATTCATTTAATGGTATTTTCTCTGTAACGACCCCAAATTTTCTATATATTTAAATTAATAATTTATTGTATTTTTGAATAAAAATAGTAAAATAAATTTGATTTAGGTGACGCGAGTTTCCCCGATATCCAAGTATATTTTGTATAAATCGTTTAAAAATTTAAATAAATGATTGAGATAGAAAATAAAATATACAATTATTTATGAAGTTCACCTATATTACAAAGTGAAAAAAATAAACAAGCGAAAACAAAAAAATACATATACATGAGAAAAAGTTTGCATTCAAATATGAAAGAAAAAAAAAATATATAAGTCTCTTTGACTTGCAAACGAAGATATGTTGTACATGGCAAATTTATGCCATATTCCATCAGCCGAAATCTTGTTTAATCAAACAAAAAAATAATATCTCTAGTACACAACCTTTTTATCTCATCAGCCATCAAAACATTTATAAATGCAGCCTGTAAAGCACCATGCCTCTAAAGCAACTCCAGCCGTGCTTGTTGTACAAAGCAATATGACTGAAGATAAGAAGATAGCAAAAATATACTTAACTAAGTATAGGATTTAAAGTGAAAGCAAGAGACATAAAGTACTCATACATTTAATGCTAGCACCCAAGATGTTCTCATCAGTAGACAAAGCAAGAAAATATCACTGCTAAAGTTTGTACCAAATAAATTATAACCTGTACATTTTTCTTTTTATATATCAAACTATCCATTCTAGTTCGACCTTTCTCAGCTGAGAAAATGAAGCAAAGCATCCTCCATTAAAACTGAGAAAAAAATTGTGAAATAAAAACATGATCTCAAACAACAACAAATCAAAGTTCAACATCCAGTTCAACTCAAATCTTTTGCATGCAAGTTTTCAAGAGCATTTCAGTTTCAAGTTGCAGCCTGAAAATTCAAAACTGCTTTCAACATAAACCTGCTCTGTTCTTCATTTGCTGTGAGTAACACTTTAATTTAAAATTTTAACTTAGGTTGACACAGCTTGTTTTCTCTGTGATGAGGCATGTTATATATATGTATGTTGTGTAAAATCTGGATAAGTCTGATTTCTTCCCTGTTCTGATATCAGATGACATTTCTTGAAGAAATATGCAAACAACTTTTCCTCTCCTGTTTTAAAAAAAAAAAAACTGTTTGGATGTGGGATATAAACGAGAATTGTTTGTTTAACTGGAATATAAGTGGTAAAAATTTAAATAAGCTTAAACAACTAATAATCTCCACTGGTAAACTAAGAAAAACCCTGTACATTCTAAATATGTTTAAAATCAAATTCCTTGTTTTGAGGATTCAGATATCTCAAGTGAAAACACATACTAAACCTTGATTTTTAAATCAAAAATTATAATTTTTCGAGCTTTGGTTGAAGAGCAGTTTTGGTTGCACTGTCTCGAGCATTTTGAGCTACCGCAGGCGATCGCGATGATTATGAGTGTCGTGGTTTGGTTTGAAGGTAGAGGGAGGTTCAGGGATTAGTGGAAAAATAGTGGGATGGTCGGAAAATCATCGTGGTGGCGGTGAGGAGTATTTAAAGTCTGGTGACCTAATTTGAGTGGTTCGAGATTTTTGTCTCGTTCGAAGCCATGAAGCGATCGAGTGATTCGAGCTTCCAGGGTTGGATTCGGGGAAGGTAGACGAGGCTAGGGACGAAGTGGTGGCGATGCTGGTGGTCGAGATGGCCGTTGACGAGGCGATTTCTAGGCGTGGGTTGCTGAACGTTTTGGTCGAGGTAGCTCGATTTTGATTTTTAGCCTCTGCAATTGGATTGAAGATCGAAATGGTGTTGGGGGATGATCGTCGACTTGCGCATGTGGTCGCGAGTGGTCGGAGTTGGCTGCAGTGGCGGTGCAGGTGCACGGTGATCTTGGGTATCAGCTGTTGTTTTGGGGGAAATGGGTTCTCGAGTTTTGTTTCGGGTCGCATCGTGTTTTTGCTCGAAGATTTGGGATATGAGACTCGAAGGAGTTGGTGTGTGGGCTCGGGTGTGATAATTGTTACAGGTTTATGTATTAAACCTGTCAGTATTTGAGTTTGATTGAATTCAAATGGAATGTTGCTCGAGTTATTTTAGTGTTTTACTCGAGTTATTTAGTGTTTTTCTCGAGTGAATCATGGGTTACTCGAGTTAGTTTGTTCAAATTTACAACCTGACCTATTTCCCAAATTTAAACTTAAAATAAATTAAGGTAATTAGTTACTTAACCAAAAGTAATTAACTAATGATTTAAGTTAAGTAATCAAGTGATTAAAATTTATTTTTGATTAAGGACACTCATTTATTAATTAAGAATAATTAATTAAAATGATGATCAATTAGGAGGTTGATTTATTTATAATTAAAGGTTAATTAATTTGTTATTAATGATTAATTAATAAATGACTAAAGAATAATTAATCAAGATACTTTGTAATTGATTAATATTAATTAACCAGGATTAATAATTCATAAGAAATAAATCTGATTTAAATTAATCAGACAATTAACTGATCTTACTTATGAATGTTTGGATTCTATTGATTTGATTGTTTGATATTCCTGATATATGATGTTTTGTGATACATCCTGATTTATGTTGTGATCTGTAATTGATTATCTGTGATATATATCTGTTTTTGTGATATATTACTATGTGAATATGAAAACCCTTGACCCGTAAACGACATTTGAATTTCGATGCGACAGGGAGTCGGATTCCAGTTGGATATCCGAAACCCACATCGAATTGTAATGATTAATCTTTGTGACTGATAAATTTACTTTATCTATGAATCTGTGAATGAAGATAAGCGTTGTGGATTATACCGCTTATCGATATTGATATATCTGTGATGATTGATGTTGTGCACTATTGTGTGTAAAACCCCTGGACCACACTTATACACACACAAATATGGATTTCACGTGGAAATCGGTTAAATCACAGATAAATTAAATTTGATGTTTTTGAAATTGAAATTTTAATTTCAATTGATTTTGAAATTGGAAATTGGGGTTTAATATGAAAAGCTTTTGAAAGGGAATTTCAAAGATAAAAGTTATTTTGAATAACTTGATCGAGTTTTGAAAATTTAAATAATTTGATTTAAATTTGAATTCAAGTTTGAAATTGAATTCTATGATTTGAAACTAGGGGTTAAAAATGCTGTACAAGTTATATATGGGTTAAACCATTTTTTTTTAGGTATTGATTTGAGAATTTTAATTTAATTCAAGGGTTTTAACTCGTGTAAATATACCTGGATTTTTCCGAAACAAAAACTACTTGTTTTCAAATAGTAAAAGCTTTCGCATAAGTAATGAATTTCCAAATTGTGTTGAAAGAATTTCAAGTTTGAAATGTGATTGAAATGTTTTGAAAAATATGAAATGAGTCTTTGATTTCAAAGACCGGATGAGTTAATCTAACTTGAAATGGAATTGATTTTGAAAGACTATGAATGAATCTTTGGAAACGAGTTTTAAAAGCTATAAGTTAAATCTTGATTTAAGGATTTAACGAGTTAATTCAATTGAAATGGAAATTGATTTGAAAATCTATGAATGAATCTTTATGAATGGGGTTAACTTTGTGAATTGAATCTTTTTGTTTAAAGGATTAAAGTGTGGAAATTGTTTAAACCATTGAAGGTTTTTGAAATGAATCTTTTTGTTTAAAAGATTGGAAATGGTAAATTGTTTTACCATTCGAATGAAAAGTTTTGGGCTTTAAGCTGTGATTTAACTGAGACCCCAGTATCCATATGATTTTTAATTGCGCTCGTTATTCGGTTTAGCCGGGAAAGGACCTTTGTGTCATATAACCCATTCCGATTAGTGATACGACGATATGGATCGCATTTGAAGACCAGTGGTGAAGACCGGGTATTTGCGAGAGCGATAGGATGACCTATCGATTGTCTCTGCACTGAGTAGCTACGGTATAGAGATTTCCTAAGTGATGGGAAGTCCGATCAGGATTGTGAATACCCGGATTTGCAAGGGCTTCTTCGGAAGTGCCTTCGGTTCTGTTCGAACCCGGAACAGACTTGTATGGATGTGTGTCTGACGTTACACTTTGAGATGTAAAGTTGGTTTCTATCAAATACATTTCTGTTGGTGGCGGAGAATTTATTCTCTTAGCTTAACACCCTTCTCTGAGACGTACGAGCTCAGAGGTTATGTAGTTGATAGTTACTAGTGATACATTCCCAATTTGGTAATGTGGCATACGAAGTGCTGCTGATCATTGGTTGATCAAAGCGTGGCTTTGTAAAAAAGCGTGCTTTGTGAAGAAGCGTAGTTTTGTGGACGAGACTTCGTCGAGCCTCACAACCCGGTAATGGTCGAAACAGGAATGTTGCGGCAAAGGTTTGTAGGGGTAGCGCCCCTAGGGTATGTCATTTCTTTCTGGATAAAGGGTGGTATCATGGTATGGAGCCCAAATACTTAACTCATGTGGACACGGTAATTTATTACTGTATGATGTTGCTTTGTTGGTTTTCGGGATCCTCGGGATAAAGGTCGGTAACGACCGGGGGATGACATGGCTCGTGTGTTAGTTACCTAGTTACAGCTGTACAGCGTGAGGTAGCGTCAGTGTGTTAGTTACCTAGTCACAGATGTACAGCGTGAGGTAGCGTCGGCCTTTTGTTTGCAGAGATCCGGTTAGGATCCGGAGCGTCTTTCCAGAGGCGTTTCTATTTCGGTAAGGAAGTTCCTTAACCTGATCATTTGTTGGAAATCCAAAGAAACAATACGAACCCTGTACGGTTTTAGTTGTATTACCTGCTATGGGATGTGGCGGTAACCTGCTATTGAACATGGTAGCTATAGTAGGCATACGATGAAATGTTGTATGTTGGCTAAGATTTATATTATATTTTCAAAATGGTTTTCGACACTATGCACTAATGATAATAATATCGAATGATTTTGCGTAGTAAGCATTTTTTGACTATCATAAGAAGAAATCTCCTCCAATTCTGCATTTGCATTGTGTGTGTAGTGGGAGGTCTTATGGTAGTTTCATTTTCGAAAAGCATTGCGGATTTCAATGTTTAAAAGCCTTTCGTGTTTGTTTAAAGATAAACTGTTTTTGTTGCTCACACCAGTCCCATGACTGATCCGGAGTTTATTGTTCCCTTCCTAAACTCTGGGTGCCCACTATTTTCCACACGGGCAGTCTAGAGTTGGGTTTTCTCAGATATTCAGGTTTGGTAGATTATCTGGAGCTGGTTCAGTTCTTGGAGTTCATGACTGCACTTGCTTCTCTTTGTGGTTCGAGCTGATATTGGAGTTATTGGAGTCATTCTCCGATTGATCATTTGGAGATCTCTTCCATTTGTTGTTACTTCCGCTGTATCATTTTTTGTTATCTCTGATATTGTTGTATCATATTGATATCATTGTTGTATATCATTCTGGATATTGTATTCATTGGAGTTGTATATGATATCATTTATTTCTCTTTATTCCGCTGTGTTGTTTACTTAACTGTGTTATAAGCTCCGGCGAATCGGATTTGAACGGTCGAATCTACGGCATTCTAGTACAAAGTGAAGTACGGATGTTGATTTTCGAACGCGAAAAATTCGAGTCGTTACATTCTCTGTACTTAGGTTGGATGTTTAATGTTTATAATGTATTAATCATGGTATGCTTCTATTAATCATTATTGCAGTGTTTTCTACAAATATTACGATTAATTGCATATATTTCTGTAGTTTTTCTGAATTTTTACGTACTATTTATACCTGTTTTGTTAATACTGCTTTTTATATGAAGATGATATTTGTATCATTGTTTGCCACAAAATGAATATGGTATATCCATATGTATGTGCAATTTTTGTTAATAAATGTGGAGGTATCTGCAATTATTTGTTTTTTATGCTGAAATACTGTAATTATTTGGTGCAAGAATTTGAATATTTACTTACATATGGAAATATCTGTAATTATACATTTGTAGTGCATTGTTTTCTGCAACTATTTTGAAAAACTAAATATTTGTGGAGATATCTACAAATATATGCTTTTATTGATGACAATCGGCAAATATTATGAATAGCTGTGATTTGCTTTAGTATTTTGGTAATTGAATTCAATTGTTAGAAATTCATACATAATTTTTTTGATAATAAACTCTAATATTGTGTTAACACAGTAATATTGTCTTCCAACTAAATAAGTTTAGCAAAATATGTATATACATTTCAGAATTGTTAGAGAAAACATTACAGTTTGATACATCAAATATTTTGGTTTGCTTCAGATAGTAAAACCTTTTGTGTCAAGCTTTCTTCTAAGCTCCAACTATAAAGTTTGCAAGAACGAATTTGTTGTGCCAATTCAGCTCTTTGTAAATCCATAGCTTCATATGTGAATTGAGGGTCATCATTGTTGATTTCTTTGCCTTCACTTCATTCTTTCATAATGTTCATTACAAACATGCCACAGTCAACTCTGCAATAATTGACAAATATTACGAAATTGTTGGAATAAATGTTCTATGATATGGAAATATTTGTACATTTTTGTTGTTGTGTACTTACGAATCAGAACGTTGTTGTGGGCTGTTAGCAAAAGTAATCTGGTTTGATGGTTTATGCTATGTTTTTTCCAATTTCTTCAGTAAGGCTGTGATATAAACTCTCTGTAAAGAAAAAAAGATTTTGTTAAACATTTTATTTTCTTTTGATTTATTCATTTTTCAGTTTACATACCAGCTTTCTTGCTGCCTTCTGATGTTCTCCTTCGTGCCGTGGTTTTATGGAATCATTGTGAATCCATATTCTATCTTCTTTAATAAACTCCAAGAGTGTAAAATTTGATTTTTGGTGGATAGGGAAGAACATTTAATTGTAGTCTGCAAAATTTTTAGCTACTACATTATCAATTAGAGCTTTGTGCTACCTTCTTTGAATTGCTCAGTAGAAATGTCTGTAGGAGAATATATTAGCAAATTGAATTTATGAATATTTAAACAAATTCTTCACCAAAAGGTTATAA
This sequence comes from Allium fistulosum, assembly GCA_030737815.1. Classification (NCBI taxonomy): domain Eukaryota; kingdom Viridiplantae; phylum Streptophyta; class Magnoliopsida; order Asparagales; family Amaryllidaceae; genus Allium; species Allium fistulosum. The sequence continues at coordinate 455,153,917 of CM060907.1, read as the reverse complement.
GACTTACAGCAGCGTAAACTTTAAAGTACAAGTTTTCTGCATGAACTTTATGCAATTCATGTGAATACCAGTCAATGATCTACAAAAATTATTATAAGGAAATACTGATAGTATATTTGTTGATAAAAGACTATAATATGTTTTGCAGAAAAAATAATATGTTCATGGAAATTTGCATAAAAACAACAGGTTTGATGAAATGTTGCTGAAAAATCTGCAAACCAATGTAATTGTTGCAGTTAAATGGAATTTTGCTGACAAAACAATATGTTCATGGAAAATTGCATAAAAAACAACAGGATTGATGAAAAGTTGCTGAAAAATCTACAGACAAATGTAATTGTTGCAGATAAATGGAATTTTGCTGACAAAACAATATGTTTAAGGAAATGTTGCTGATAAATATGCAAATAAATGGATTGTAGCAGATAAATGGATTTTTGCAGATAAAACAAGTCCAATGAAATGTTGCTGATAAATTTGCAAATAAATGGAATTGTTGAGTAAAGTTCTACCCGGCCTTCAAGAAATCTTCCTATAATTAGTTCACCAATTGATGTTCCAGTTATAATGATGTCATCATCTCCATTCAGGTATGCACTTTCGCTGTGATATAATGATCAATATTACTAAATGTTTGCATTTTTTAAATATTTGATGATATGTTAGTAGCAAATTTAAATAATTACTTTTATTTGAGCAATTATTGGTATACTTGGCTATTTAAAGAATCATATATAGTTAGGACATCATTTTACCTGAGGTCAGAGTTAGTAAAGAAGTCCTCATGCAGCTTGATTTTTTCTGCTGATAGACTTCGCACATTTGACCTTTTTCTGACATTTATCTTTGTAGTGGTAGATAATTAAGTTGATCTAGGTTCAGATTCGTATTATTCAACTATTATTGGTAGGATTTCTACTTGCTGTTTTGCCTTTTTTGATTTCTTTTGAGTTTGTAAATCCACTACTTAAGCAGATTCATACCGTTTTTTTTGGCTTTTCAATTTCCAATATTTTCTCTTTGCTTTGTTCGGTTTTTTTTGTGCTGAGCTAGATATTTCATCTTCTGTTTATCGGCCTTGTAGCTGTGGAAAATTTCCAATGCTTTCACCTGAAATTAATTTGAATGTTGGTGAATATTTCATGATTGGTTTTCGGAATACAATTTTTGTGATTTGATTGTTTTCAGCTTTTTCAACTACTGTAAGTCCGCATTCTTGTTCAAAATTTTTGTTTTCATATGCAGTATCAGTTTGATTTTCTACTTCCTTGGTGCTTTGAGCTGAAAGATAAATTTTCAATTGGAATATTTACTGTTTCTGAAATATTAATGAATTTTATTTGTAATTTTGTGAATAATTATGAAAAACTGAAGAATATGCTACACTTTTTAACAATTGTTGCATTAATATCCGCAATTATTCTTCAACTGCGTATTTTTGATATAATAAGAATATTTGCAGATATATCATCAAATTTGTTTAATTTTTGCAGTCTTGTTGAAAAACTATAATTATTCAAAGCATTACCAAATGAAGGATTTAGTTCAATTGCTTTATCTTCCTCAACTGTTTTTGTTTGTTCATCATCATTAGGATATTTTTGTTTTTCTTCGAAATTTCTTTTTTCCTCATTGTCATCAGCTTTTCCTGTTTGTTCTTCTTTTTCTTCATCGTTATCATCCTCCATAAGTTGACATTCATCTTCAACAGTTTTCTTTTCAGTTTGAACATCAGTTTGATTTTCCTTTTCTCCTGTCCTTTGAGCTGAAATATATGTTTGCAATTCAACTCTTTAGTATATTTGAAATAATTATGGAATTTATGTGTTATGTTGCAAGGTATTATGTAAAAAATGAAGAATATGCTGCACTTTTTAATAATTATTGCAATAATATTTGCATTTATTCTTTAACAATGCATTTTTCATATAGTAAGAATATTTGCAGATGTATCGTCAAATATTTTAAATTTTTGCATTCTTGTTGAAAAACAATATATTATTCAACCTCTTCGGTTTCATTATCTTCACTTTCTTCATTTTCTTCAGTTTCATGTTCATCTGTGGAGTTCAGTTCCACTTATTTCTGTTATTGGTAGCTCTACATTCTCAGATTGTGTGGATGACGATGTTTCCGCATATTGTCTCAATTGCTTTTTTAGCAGTGTATTTTCAGCTTGAAGTTTTCGGTTGTCCAATTCAAGTTTTCTTATTATTTCTTTGTATTTTTCTTCTCTTTTCTGATACAATGCTTCATATTCCTCATCTTTTTCAACTACATCTTTCAGCAATTTTAGTTCTTCTTCTTGAAAATCCTGAAATAAGAATTGAATCAAAATTGAAGCTTTAGATTATTTGAATATAATTATGTAAGAATTGTGAATAATTGCAAAAATGTGTATAATTTTGATTATGATTGGCATGTATGTCCATAAATATTTTTAATAATGATGGAAAAATCTTCAAGTATCATGCAACATTGTAGCTATATCTTCAATTATTGTAAATATTTGTAGCCCTAGTTCAGTTTTCCTATTAATAACTACAGATAAATATGCAATTGTTTATAATAATTATAGATAGGTCAGCAACTGTAGTGAATAATTGCATCTAAATGCTCAACTGCTGCTAATAACTGTAGATATATCTGCAACTATTGTTAATTGTTGCGGATAAGTTTGCAAAAAAATAGAGTACTGGCTGTTTTTGTAATGTAACTTAACAATTCTGTAAATTATATTGCAGTTATACTTACTGAGTTGTACTCTATGGTCATTAACATTATCAGCTTGAGTTTTGATAAATCCCATTTGCCAGCCAAGGGATATGAGTTGTTGTATTGCTATTTAGCAGATTTCAAAATTTATGTTTTCTCAAAGATCCACCACTGCAAAAAAGACAATTAGTATTAGAACAAATTATTAATTAATAGGAAATATATCTAATTAATCAAAAATTTAATACCAGTAACAATGTAACGCAAGCATTTATTTTCATTGGTGTGTCAATATATTTTCAATTTGATTTATCAAATGTTGGTGAATCGTTTTTGGCCAAGATATCCGCTTCATTTTATCTTCACAAACACGATACAGAATCATATTCCAAGACACAGTCGAGTTTGGATTTGATATTAAGAATGTTGCAACCAAATGCAGTAGCAAAAGCTTTGCCGTATCTGCTTTTTCTTCTTTTGATGTTCTTTTTATTGTTGTAAATAACTCTCTTTTTATGATTTTTTTTCACACTTATCTCTCCTTTGAAGTGTCTGTTGATGAATGATGTAAGTTGAACATTGCTTTTGCCCACTTTTTTCATGTGGCCAGAAGGTTTGATTAGCGTACCATCTGTAGGAATTGCTAGTAATTGGCTTATATCATTCTCCATGAATGTTAGTAACAGATCTCCAAATTGAAAGCAGTTCAAGTTTTTTCTATAGCCTTTGATGATTATATCTATAGTTGTTGAATTTTTTGTGTTTTCCTTTGCTAGTATAATTCCAACATAGATCATATGAATGAATTTGTAGAAAGGTAAATTTTGAAGATATTTTGTATGTGATACATCCAACAATTCTTCATTCTTAATCTTGCCAAGGACATCAATGAAAGGTCTCAAATTATTCCGTAGTTGTCTTCCCTTGAAGTGAGTTTCTCTTCACTGATTGTTTTTCTTTTTTTCAGTAGAATATTCGATCTTGATTGTTGTTCAACGGGAACAAGTGATGTTTCCAGAATTACTTTTTTCCTTTCTTTTATTTCTTTCTTTTTTTCTGTAAAAGTACATTAAAATTATTAAATAAATATAAACAATCTACTAATATGATAGGTGATGTTAAATACATGCAGTTATTATGAATATGCAGAAAAAACAAAAATGTATGCACTTATCTTAAATAATTGCCGTATGTTCAGAAAATTTTAAGGTGTATGCAAATTTGCATTTATGTGGAATTGTTACATATATTTCAGCACTTTTAAAAAATAATTGCTTATTTTTCAGCAATTATTGGTATAACTATGATATGGAAATTATTTTGTTTCTAATTATAGATATTGCCAGAATTTTCTTCACTTTTTCCAAATAGATTGGTAATCCAATGAAACTTTTCTTGTATATGTTGTAGTTGCATATATGTCAGCAGTTTAAAAAATTAGTTGCCTATTTTTTAGCAACAATTTGAATAACTATAAACTTTAAAATATGGCATTGTAATTATAAATATTAATAGATTTTTCTTCACTTTTTCGAAATAGATTGGTATTTCAATGAAACTATTCAAAAAATAGCATATAAAAATGAGTTTAATCTGTTTAATTGAATTATTGCTGAAAAGTAAGCAATTAAACTAAATTGTTGCAACCATATGTGATATATGCCAGTAATGCTTATTTTTGTTTATACATAAGTGTTGCAAAGATATTCAACAATATTTAGTATAGTTGCATATCTGTCCGCAATAACTATGTACAATTGACATTAAACTATTCAAAGAATTACACATAAAAGTAAGTTTAATCTGTTTAACTGCTTTATTACTGAAAAGTAAGCAATTAAAGTGAATTATTGCAGCCATATGTGATATTGTCACTAATGTTTACTTATTTTCGTTTATAGATAAATGTTGCAGAGATATTCAAAATATTTCAACATAGTTGGATATTTATTTGCAATAATTATGACTAATTGACAATAGTATGATATTTAATGTTAGATTTGTAATTATTATGAAACATTGCAGGCAAATAGTGAAATTGATCGAATATATTGCTTAAAAATGTGCAAAAAAACACATTAATAACATCTGCTTTGAAATTTGAAGAAAGCAAACAGTTTTTTGAACAATTTTTAACAAAAATTGCAGTATTTAGAGGAAGTTTTGCAGTTTATCGTCTGCATTTTTAATTTTGTCCGTATTACCATAAAAAAGATCGATTAAAAGCACGGCTAACATGACAGTCGCTAAATCTCTTGCAAAAAACCCTAAGATGCATCGATTGAAAAATGTGCAATATAAATCGACTACTCTAAAAATTATTGAGATATATCACCTTCGATCTTCCCATTTTGCCTTGTTTGATCTTGAAAACATTAGATTTCTACTTGATTTTGGTTGTTTTGCTTTTCGATTTTGTAGATTTCCAAGATTTTGTAGAAGAAAATGTGATTTCAAGAGGTCGAACGATAAAAAAAGCATGGGTTCAGGGTTTTAGCATGTCATTTAAGGGTAGTTTGGGAAAAAAAATAAGCCGCGTTTAAAAATAAGGATGAAATTTATATATTTGTATCTAAAGGATTTTTGGTGAATTATGAAAGTCATTATGAATGTATGGCAAATGTTCCCTTAATAAATAAGAAAAAGTGTGTAAGCACTTTTTTACATTTTCGTTCTAAGATGAAATTAAACAAAAGGATTTGCAAATAAAAGTGCTAATGCCACAACGAGCCCATAAATGGTTAAAGTTTCCATAAAAGCTAGACTAAGCAATAAGGTGCCTCTTATTTTTCCTTCTGCTTCTGGTTGTCTCGCAGTACCTTGACCAACTCCAGGTCCAATAGAAGCAAGCCCTACGGCCAATCCAGCAGCAATAAAGAAAGCGGCAGAAATCAGTGGATTCATGATGATAGGTTCCTCGCACCAAAAAAATGGTTAATGATACAATCAACCAAGGAATTCTTACTTATTTGATCACTAAAAAATATCGAATCGAAGTAACTAAAACTTCGAAATTTTTTTTATAGATAGGGATAAACCCTATATATAATATATATCTACTATCACATACACATTTGTTTCTTTCATAATGGAAACCGTCCACATTATTTATTGAATTAGATTCTAGAATAATTCATCGAAAAATATACAGGAACTATAGCTGGACTTAAAGACATTACATATAGAAATATATCAAGTGTGATCTCCCTAACCCATCCTTCGTAATATCGTCTATCTTTCCTCTTAGAACTCTAGTCATATATACATATGGATTTCTTATTTCTATCTATATATGTATATGTTACCGAACCAAGTATATTTTCTTGAACCATGCATTGCCTCAGTTGGGGTAAGCTTAAAAAAAGAAGACTCTTTTGAAAACTAATCAATGATGACCCTCCATGGATTCCTCTATATAAGTCGCGGCTAAAGTTGCAAAAATGAGAGCATGAATACCGCCTATAAATAATCTAAGAAACATGATGGGGATAGGAACCACTGAAGGTACTAAAGAAACAAGAACAACAACTACTAATTCATCAGCCAATATATTTTTGGAAAGTCGAAAACTCAGAGATAAAGGTTTTGTGAAATCTTCTAGGATGTTAATTGGTAAAAGGATTGGAGTTGGTTGAATGTATTTTCCAAAATAAGCCAATCCTTTTTTGGTAAGACCCGCATAAAAATATGCCACGGACGTGAGTAAAGCTAAAGCAACAGTAGTATTTATATCATGTGGAAATTAGCCACAAGGGCCTCTTTAGCAAGTGAAATTAGTTTCTAGGACACATAACTGAAATAATTACTTTCAAGGACAAAGTGTAAAATAATTAGTTTCTAGGGCCTAAAATCCTATGAAATTATGTCCTTGAGAGTAATTTTACTGCTGACTTTTTTTTTGAAAGTAATTATTCTGCTGACTTTGGCCTTGAAAGTAATTTCTTTGAATGTATGTCCTAGAAACTAATTGGACTGTAAAGTTTGTCCTTCTCGTGAAATGCCCCTAATTCGTAGGGGTAGCCAACTCTCCATGAAGTAACCGTATGATTTTCCAAGGTAAAAGAGCTCCAGACCAATTAGAAACAAAAATAAATAAGAACATGGTTCCAATAAAGGGAACCCAAGGCCCATATTCTTCTCCAATCTGAATTTTACTCAAGTCTCGAATAAATTCAAGAACATATTCAAAGAAATTCTGCCTGTCAGTAGGAATAGTTTGTGGATTCCGAACAGTTATGATAACTGACCCTAATAAGATAGCAATTGCTACCCAAGAAGTGATAAGTACTTGAACATGAATTTGTAAACCTTCTACTTGCCACTATGAATGTTTGCCTACTTCTACACCTGATATATCGTAGAATCCTTTGAGTGTTTTAATGGAACATGGTATAACATTCATATTGCCCTCTGACAGAAATCAAACTAAAAGAAAATTTATCTTGATTCAACCATCTCTTTTTCAACTTATCTACTTTCATCATTAATCATATATTTAAAATGCCAAGAAATCAAATAACATAATATCCCATTTTATCTCTTTTTAAAAATGCAAGACAAGAATAGTAACCAATCTAAGAAATCAAGATAATTAACTAATCTTATTATTCTTAATCATAACATAATCATAATCAATGACTTTTTATATAGCTAGAATGACCCTCATAAATTGCGGATACTAATTTGTTAAGAATCAATCAGATTGAAGCTATAACATCACCGTTGAATGGAATCGAAATATATGCAAGATCCGGTCACAATTTGTATTGATTAAACAAATTGTTGGAATTCCCAAAATGACACATTCTCGAAGAGCTGTATATTATTTTTGTTGATCAACGATGATTACAATATCGGACAACCCAGTCAGATATTTAATCCAACCCAGATATGTTTGCAAAGTCGATGATTTTCTCTTCAACATTGATGCATCTCTTTTAGGGCGATGGTTGAGTTTCCCCATCTTTTGTTCTCCTCATAAGTCTCTGAACTTATGAAGTCTCGTTTCTGTAGTGGATCAATTCTTTCACATACCATCGGGCCATTTTTTATTAACATAATGACATCGGGCCCTTATTACAACTGAGACTACTAAATCTACTTCTTTATTTTTCGACCACTAAAAAGGTTTTCCTCGACTTGCTGCATCAAAAACTAAATCACGCGCTTCTGATAAAAAAGAGCAGTTCTAGTAAGATTTGTAATATGAATACCTTTATGCTTTGCAAAAATGTAAGGGACCATTCTAGGATTCCATTTCTCAGTACCATGATCAAAATGAACTCCCGACTCTATCATCTCTTCCAAATGGATGTTCTAATACCTTCTTGTCATTTTTCACCCGCTTTCTCTTTTTTATAGAAATAACTAATTGTTCCTACGGAACTTATAATGAGGTTGACCATTGATACATTGTCTGAACTATTAAATTTTTTTATTACTTACTTCATTTTTTACTTAACAAAACTAGAAAGGAAAAAGAAAAAATATCTGCTTAGGAATTATGAAATCGCATAAATGAATTTTCTAATGTGTCATGGAAATTCTTTGGGCTACAAGAACAAAAAAAATTCTCGACGGTGTAACAAAATATCTCTCATTTCCAACATGAATACATTTTTCTTTTTTATTTCAAAATGAATGTTTTTGTCTTGCCTTGAACGGTGCGCTAAGTTTTTGAATCCAGTATCGATAGGGATAATTCCCCAGAACTACATTTTCTTTCAAACCCTTCAACCAATCAATACGCCCCCATAAAGCAGCTTTTGCTAAAACTCTAGAAGTTTCCTGAAAACTTATTTCAGATATGAAGCTTTGAGTATTAAGAGATGCTCTCGTTATTCCTAATAAAATTGCCCGATAAAAGATCGCTTCATTAAAGCACACCCTGCTCGCTCTGCTCGTAGCAATCCGATTAATTCTCCAGGCGAAAAAACATTACACTCTGTCTTTTGAAACCAACACTTTGATGTTACTTGTCATACAATAATCTCTAGATGTCTTTATGGATTTGCAACTCTTGCAATCGATAAACTTTTTGGATCATATTAACCAAAGAGATATGACTTTGGGCTATAGTTAGCTCAGCTCCAATTAAGAATCCCCAAGGAATTCCAAGAATTCTTGGTATATGTTCGTTCCAACCTTCGACTCTCCTTTCAAGGTTCATTGATATTGAACCTATCGAACACACTTCTAAGATTTGCTCCACTTTTGGAAGTCCCTGCATTATGTCACCAGATCGGGATTTTTCATATATAAATGTAACTAATGTATCACCTTCAGAAAGGGTTTCTCCATAATGTCCATGAACAGTCGCTCTTGGAGTAGCCAAATACGGCTTAGCTGATCTTATAACCAAGGAATCAACATGAACAATTAAAATTTGACCCTAATAAGATAGAAATTACTACCCAAGAAGTGATAAGTACTTGAGCAAGAATTTGTAAACCTCCTATTCGCCAATATAAATGTTGGCCTACTTCTACACCTGATATATCATAGAATCCTTTGAGTGTTTTAATGGAACGTGGTATAACATTCATATTGCCCTCTGATAGAAATCAAACTAAAATAATTTATTTTGATTCAACCATCTCTTTCTCAACTTATCTACTTTCATCATTAATCATATATTTAACATACAAAGAAATCACATAACATAATATCCCATTTTATCTCTTTTTAAAAATGCAAGACACGAATAGTAACCAATCTAAGAAATCAAAATAATTAGATTATTATTCTTAATCATAACATAATCATAACCAACGACTTCACATAGAGCTAGAACGACCCTTACAAATTGCTGGTACTAATTTGTTAAGAATCAATCGGATTAAAGCTATAACGTCACCATTGATTGGAATCGAAATATTTGCAAGATCCGGGTCACAATTTGTATTGATTAAACAAATTGTTGGAATTTCCAAAATGACACATTCTTGAAGAGCTGTATATTCTTTTTGCTGATCAACGAGGATTACAATATCGGACAACCTGGTCAGATATTTGATCCCACAAAGATATGTTTGCAATGTCGATAATTTTCTCTTCAACATTGTTGTGTCTCTTTTAGGGAGACAGTTGAGTTTCCCCATCTTTTGTTCTCCTCTTAAGTCTTTGAACTTATGAAGTCACGTTTCTGTAGTGGACCAATTCGTTAACATACCACCAACCCATTTTTTTTAACATAATGACATCGAGCCCTTATTGCAGCTGAGTTTACTAAATCCGCTGCTTTATTTTTCAACCATTAAAAAGGTTTTCCTCGACTTGCTGCATCAAAAACTAAATCACAGGCTTCTGATAAAAAACGAGCAGTTCTAGTAAGATTTGTAATATGAATACCTTTACGCTTTGCAGAAATGTAAGGGACCATTCTACGATTCCATTTCTTAGTACCATGATCAAAGTGAACTCCCGACACCATCATCTCTTCCAAATGATGTGACAATACCTTCTTGTCATTTTTCACGCGCTTTCTCTTTTTTTAGAAATAACTAATTGTTCCTACGGAACCTTATAATGAGGTTGACCATTGATACAAAGTCCGAACTATTATTTTTTTATTACTTACTTCATTTTTTTACTTAACAAAACTAGAAAGGAAAAAGAAAAAATATCTGCTTAGGAATTATGAAATTGCGTAAATGAATTTTCTAATGTGTCATGGAAATTCTTTAGGCTACAAAAACAAAAAAAATCTCGATGCTGTCACAAAATGTCTCTCCTTTCCAACTTGAATACATTTTTCTTTTTTATTTCAAAATGAATGTTTTTTGTCTTGCCTTGAACGGTGCACTAATTTTTTAAATCCGGTACCGATAGGGATAATTCGCTCCAGAACTACATTTTCTTTCAGACCCTTCAACCAATCAATACACCCCCATAGAGCAGCTTTTGCTAAAACTCTAGCAGTTTCTTGAAAACTTGCTTCAGATATGAAGCTTTGAGTATTCAGAGATACCCTCGTTATTCCTAATAAAATTGCCTGATAACAGATCGCTTCGTCTAAAGCACGCCCTGCTCGTTCTGCTCGCAGCAATCTGATTAATTCTCCAAGCAAAAAAATATTAGACATTCCGTCTTCTGAAACCAACACTTTTATGTTATTTGTCGTACAATAATCTCTAGATGTCTATTATGGATCTACACCCCTTGAGATCGATAAACCTTTTGGATCTTATTAACCAAAGAGATATGGCTTTGGGCTATAGTTAGCTCAGCTCCAATTAAGAATCCCCAAGGAATTCCAAGAATTCTTGGTATTCGTTCGTTCCAACCATCGACTCTCCTTTCAAGGTTCATTGATATTGAACTAATCGAATGGACTTCTAAGATTTGCTCCACTTTTGGAAGTCCCTGCGTTACGTCACCAGATCGGGATTTTTCATATATAAATGCAACTAATGTATCTCCTTCACAAAGGGTTCCTCCGTAATGTCCGTGAACAATCGCTCCTGGAGTTGCCAAATATGGCTTAGCTGATCTTATAACTAAGGAATCAACATGAACAACTAAAATTTGACCAGGTTTTTTATATGTGTCCCATATTTAACTAAACATAGATTTTCACAAATAAATTGTCCAATGCTAATTATTATGGATGCTTCTTCACAATAATTGTGATGTAAAAAGCACCAATTCAAATGGGATGGATTCAAAATGATGGTATTGCATGGGTTGGGATTATAAATCTTTTATTTTCATCTATTAAACAGTATTTAAGTACTTCAAGTACTTGGAAAGTTGCTTTCAAATTATCAAGTATCCAATATTTATTTACCAAGATCTAATTATGAGTTATTAAATAGTAAGCTGAGTAAAAGTTCACTATTTTAGATACAATAGTACCTAGGGGACCCGACAAATCCCTAATTAGAATTATGGGATTCAATTCTTTTGCCGTGATGTTATATTTTGAACCATTGAATGGACATGGGCCTCGAGAACAATTGAATAATGAAAAAATTATCAAAGCCTTATTTTGATTCATCAATGTACCAATAGGTTCTTGATGCTAAGTAACTACTGAAATCTTTACTTTCGAAAAATGGTTGATATTGGTGCAATCTAATCCATTATCGGGGATTAATCCCGAACCCGCCGTATCATACCTTTTTTTGGCATATGAAAGACTTGACTTTACTAACTCAATTTTTATGAAAATTTGAATCAGATCATTTTCCCTTACCTCAACAAGAGAAGCATGAACTTCTCTTATATAACCATTTTTTTCTTAGTCCCAATTCAATACTAAGCAAGTCTAAACTAATTGAAAACTTGTGTGAAAAATTCCACGAATTGACTTTCCATTTCCATAAAGGATATAATTGACAATTCTAAGTTGGAGATTATCTTTTTCCTGCAAGAGATCTTGAGTGAAAAGTTTTGCTAAATTTATCCCATCAGCTATTTCATATGTGATTAGGGGTCGAACCAAAACAAAATATATTTTTTAATGGTTGTGATTCGTTGGACATAAATCCAAATTTTCTAAAATTTTGATTCCTTAGAATTATTTTTTTCATTCCCGGTGGTATTAAAATGCCGCTGTGTCAAGATATTTTATCTGTCTCTCTGGGAAAATGAATATCCCTAGAAAAAATTTCAGTTCAATACTTTTTTTTATCTCCACTCGGACGAATCCACCTACTTGGCTTCTTATATGTAAAGCAATTTGTGTATCTACTTCAATGATATTATTGTTCCGGACCATTAGGTACGAAGATCCGGTTAAGATATGTACCCCTTAAGGAATAGAAAAAGCCGATCCACTTTCATTTTGTATTTTGGATTAAATTTTTTTACTCCTCAATACTTAATCAAATCTTCTTATTTTACGATTGAATCCACCTCTACGGTCCCATATTTAGTAATTCTCGAACTGTTTCTTCTATATTGTGGATCGTCAAAATAAGCAGGAATACTATTTTTATGTAAAATACCATTTATGGGTATTTCAATCGAAATACCAAAAGAGGGTATTAGTTCTTTCTCTCCTTCTAGATTATATTGTAATGGAATGCTAAATCTATTTCTTCGCCTTTTCGCCAATAAATCAGAATTCTCTTGGAGAATCGAAAGATATATAAAATCCAAACGCCTATTGCGGATGATTTGATCAAGTCTTGAAAACTCAAAAATTTCCATATCTTTTTTAACAAAAGGGATCCAACAATTTATGCCTTACTTGATCATTATTAATTGAGAAGTAAGAGATATATCTTTCGTCGACATAAAAAGAATAAAAATGAATTTGATCTTGATCTTTGTGGAATAAGATGCTATACTGGATCCGCGCGGACTTCCTGCTAATAGCCATAAAATACTTTTTTTTGGTAATAGATGAACATTGATATATGTATATTCGGGTGCATGGTAGACATTGGTACTCCAGTGCATTTCTCCCTCTGATTCAGAATAATTATGTTTTCAGACCTTCTCTTTAAAATGAAAAGTAGACGTTCTAATACGAATATCAGCAATAACTTGTTCAGATTCTACATATTGATTATTTTGAACTAAAATCAAACTTTTGGGAGGAATATTCACACTATGTAGAATATCCCAACTCTCAATAGTTATATACAAGTCTATAGATCATAAAAAGCAGGATGCCCGTGACGGTTACGTGTGGGACGAACCAAATACTCATTGAACTTTATTTTTCCGTTAGAAGGAGGTCGTACATGTTCAGTAGTACCGAATGCGAATACTCCACCCGTATGAAAAGTTCTTAATGTTAGTTGAGTCCTTGGTTCCCCAATTGATTGCCCCGCAATAATACCTACAGCTTCCCCTAATTCAACCAGATCACCGTGAGTGGAACTTCTACCATAACATAATTGACGGATCCAAGATGTATTCATGTAAGTAAAGGGGGTTCGAATATATATTGGTTGTGCTCGAAAAGTTATGAATCGATTGGCAAGTCCAATCCCAATATCTTGATTTCGACTAGCAATGTAGCGTATCCCCATATATATATAGTCCGCTAATACACGACCAACTAGGGTTTGGACAATTTTTTTTCTATCACTCCATTTCGAGGACTCACGGAAATACCTCGGATAGTACCACAATCTGTTCTACATAGAATAATGTATTGAACTACTTCAACAAGTCTACCTATGAGGTATAGAATTTGATGTTCGTACAGTAGTATCCACGACTTTTTTTCGAGCTCCGTAGCAAGAAATTATATATCCTGTCAAAGTAAGTCCTTCACGTCAATTTCTTTGAATGGGTAAATCAATCATTTGTCCTTGGGGATCCGACATTAATCCTCTCATACCTACTAATTGATGTACCGGAGTTGCATTTCCTTAAGCTTCCGAAAAGGACATTAGTTGGACTGGATTAGATGGATCAGTCATCCGAAAATTTGGATTCATTTCTTATCTCAAATATTCACTTGTAGCATACCATATCTCAATGGATTGAGGTAATTTTTCTACCACGTGTACATTCCCATAATGATGGTGTTTCTCTAAAATAAAACTTTTTTGTTCAGCGTCTTGGACTAACCATCCCTTAGAAGGTATTGTTAAAAGATCATCAATCCCTAATGAAATAGATGTAGTAGTGGCTTATTGGAAACCCAGAGTCTTCACTTGATCCAGGATATATGATGTATATGCCATTCCGAAATTATCTATTAATCTGCTAATAAGTCATTTCATAGTAGTTCCATCTATCACTTTATTGTGAAAGACCAGATCGGCTCCTTCTGCCATAAGTACCTCCATATTTTGCTGAGTAGGATCAGATAATGGACTTTAGTCAGTGATTTAAAAACTTCCTTTCCTCAATCTTGATTCACATAGAAATTAAGAAATTCTTATAATACCGATGAAATTGGATAAACTCGACTTCCCAAGGAAGGACGTCTAATCGAATTTATTTATTTAGATAGCATATTTAGATAGCGTATAAATATTAGATAGTGTATAAATAGGCTCGAAAAAACACCTGTAAGGCTTCTTCTGTTTCTCGATAAAAAGAAACAAGACCAACAGTAGTTCGAATGTATATACAATGGATTTTCCTTTTAATACTTCCTACTATTAAATATTGTCCATAAATCTCATGATAAGTACCAAAAGATTCATATTGAACTTCAATGGGAACCTCTTTTGAGCCAATGACACGTTGATCTAATCGCCACTGAAACCAAAAGGGACTGTCTAATTTGATTCGTTTCTGCCGATAAGCGCCAAGTGCATCGTAGGAACTGCCAAAATATGATTCTTTTTCTTTCGTATACTTATAGTTATTATTATCACTATTTTATTTGTGTAGTTCGCACAATTATATGGATTATACCTATATTCACAAATACCCCGCCGATTTCCCATCGTTAATATATAGAGTCCGATATGCATATCTTGACTTGGTATAGAAATGGGATCCCCAATTGCTGGAGACAAAAGATTCATATGAGAAAACATAAGTAAGCGGGCCTCCGCTTGAGCTTCCAAAGATAAAGGTACATGAACAGCCATTTGGTCCCCATCAAAGTCTGCATTAAAGCCCTTACAAACTAATGGGTATAAACAAATAGTGCGCCCCTACACTAAAATGGGTTGGAACGCTTGTATACCCAATCTATGCGGGTAGGTGCTTCAACTATACAGGATGCCGCTGCATAACTTCTTGAAGTATTTCCCACACAATCAGTTCTTTTTCCCGAATTTAACTTTTTGCAATCTCGATGTTAGAAACAATATGTTGTCTAATTAGACCACGAATTATAAATGTTTGGAAAAGCTCTATTGCTATTTCTCAAGGTAATCCACATTATTGTAATGAAAGCGAAGGACCGACGACAATGACGGAACATCCCCAATAATCGACCCATTTACTAAGCAAAGTCTCACGAAATCATCCTTCTTTGCCTTCAATTACATTTGAAAATGATTTGTAAACTTTATTGTGACCATTCCTCATTGGTTTACCTCGTATCCCATTATCAATAAATTTATCCACAGCCTCTTGTACTAATTTATCCTGACACATTACTAATTCCCCTGGCGTAGACCTACTTTTTGCTAATAATCAGTAAGAGTATTGTTCCGATAGATAACTCTTCTATTGTGTTCATTAATATCTGAACTCATTAGTTTACCCCATCTATCTGAATGATTGGTCTCAACATAGGAGGAAGGACTGGTTATAGACATAAAACCATCCATTATGGCTCTACATTTTTTCGGATAAAACGTTTAGCAAATTCCATGCGTCTAACCCAAAAATCCTTTCTTCTTATAATTTTTCTATCTTCCCATTCATTTCTAGCATATTCTTCATCTCCTAATTCCTTCTATTCTACCAATGAATTTTCTATAATAATTCGCAAATCTAAATCGGCTAATTGTTCTCTGATAGCACCTACTCCTGTAGAGATTTCTCGGTTTCGAAATGTCTCAAAGCCTTGGGTAGTAAAAAAAGTGGGATGCTGTATTTCCAAGATTGGATTTCATACTCAAATAAGCCCCATAATTGTAGGAAAGTAGGGTATTTAGCTATGGGCCTAGCAAAAGAAAATTTTAGATAGGTTCCTATAAGATTGGATCCCCGCTTTAAAAATCGGACGTGAAGGTTTCCTCTCATCCGGCTCAAGTAATTATACCAATAAAGAAGGGAGTTTTTTTTACTTTGTTCGATAAAAAGAAAAGCCTACAAAGAACTACTCTTTACACAATTTCTCCATCCAGTAAGGACTTTATTAATTCATTTTTTTCCTTTCACTTTTTGTAACGACCCGAAAATTTCAGTGGTTTTATTTATTTAATTAATTGAATTTGTGTGAAATTTTAAACAATAAAATTTTGAAATATAAATTTGATATTTGGAATGGGTCTAATTAAACATAGCAACTGGTAAATTTTCGTCCGAAAATATGAAAATTGATTTCGCGCGTAAATTTACTTCAATTTAATCAGTTAAAAATAGGTGATAATAAAATGTTTTCCAAACCTAAATATTTTTACATAGAAAATTTGGAAATCATCTTCTGAGTGAGACGTCATCTTTCGTTTCGTCAAATTTGAACATCCATTGCTCCGTTCATCTTATTTTTGACAAAATAGCAGCATTTACGGTACCGATTATCGACTTTTGATCGGATGATCCTGCCACTGATATTTGTATACCGTTTTGATCGTCTCGTCGTGCTGATCCCAGCGGTATATTTATTTCTATAATTTGAGATCCGGTACGCGTCGAAAAGAATAAACAGTTCACCATAACGGTACCGAATTTTGACTTTACATTTTCCCTTAGACTTCAAATCTATAACGTGCAGCCCAACAACAATTAATTGGCTTAATAAATTTTCCAGAAATCAAGGGGTGACCAATTCTATTCCTACTGTTCAGTATTTGTGGACCTGTTCTTTTGTTGACTATTCCCATTCGCTGTTGCTTTAAAGATGAGAAAGCTATTATTTGCTCACTGTTCCCTTTTTATTAGCCGGTACAATTCTTTTAACATTTCCTTATCATATTTATTTCTTTCCATCTGCTCATATACTGTTCACATTCCCTAGTTCGAAAGTAATCTGCTCATTTACTTGTCTCTTCACTTTTGTCTCTTCACTTGCTTTCTACTCCCAGAGATATAATAATGTGTAATTTGATCACATAAATCTATGTTTTACTGAGAATTGGATCCATCCTCCCTTCTTCCTTTGTTGCCTTCCTCCACCATGAAACCCATCATTTTCAGCCGACCTTTTTCCCCTTGCCTCTCCTCCGACAAATAACAACCCAACACTAAGGTCAGAACCCAACACCCACTTCCCACCGCCACCATACGCCCATCGCCACCATACGACCATCCCCTACACGCAATACCACATCTCCTCCACCTCTGCTCCACGCGCCCAGCCTCTGTCAGGCAACCGAGCCACCAAAACCATAGCCCACCCACTTGACCACCACAGTCACGGCCGAGAACCACCACGACAGCCCTGGCCTCGCCCATCCCTGCCGAACCCAGCGTGCCGCCGATCATCCCACCTCCTCCAGCCCTTCCCCTCTGCTCGCGCCTCGCTCACCCTCACATCCACTGCCTGTCAACTCGCCCGCAGCCACCATCGCTTCCTCCCTATGCCTGCCTCCTTCGGCATCAACCTCTTCCCCTTAGAACCACCCGAGCTCGTCCTGACCTTCGCTTTGCGCAGCTGAGCACGCCCAACTCGAATCCACCCATCACCCAAACTTTGCAGCCTTTGCCGAGCTTGTCATCTCTTCTTCCTTCCTAAATAGGTAATCTACACACATCAGTTGTTTTATTCATATATCACAGTACCATATATATAAACTTATACGTGCTAATTACCTTGTTTTATATATACTGTGATGAAGTTTTTAAAACTATAATATGTATAGATTTTGTTATATTATGTTAAGTTTACATATGTTTATATTTTTTCTATGCCTGATTGTTTCTATTGATATTTGTAGAGTAAGTACTATTTGAAACTATTAGTACTGTTTGTAAATTTAAAAGCAAGTACTATTTTTTTTAGATCTAGTGTTTGAAACTATTAGTACTGTTGTTTATTATAAAGAAAGCTGTTTATACTAAGATCTCTTTTGTATATGTATTTTTTTTTGTTTTGTTTTGTTTTTGTTTACAGTTTTATGTAGGTATGTATACTTGTATGTTGGCTATTTAGTATATATATATCACAGGTTCACATAGCATACATATAATACGTATTTCTGTAGTATATATATGTTGTCTGTAGGGAGATTTTGAGTAAAGATATATATATTAGTAAATTTATTTTTAAAGAGTATATATGAGTAAGATCAGTTATATAGGGCTTATTTTTCAAATAGCCTGAAGTATAAATATATTTAGATGTATATTTTTATAGTGTTCGCATATATATTGAATTGTCTGCATAATTTGATCTTTCTGTTGCATGATTTCAGATGCTTGTATATATTTGATATATACTTTGTCTGCATATATGTAGTAGCATGCGTGTGTACATATAATTGTAATTCCATAGTTATAGTGCCTGCATCTACATAGCAGGTTTAAATACATTGAGTTGTATACATTTATATATATGTTAGTAGATAAAGTTAAGTCTACATAGGGTTAAACTGTTTGATTTTTCTTTAATTTATATTATTTACAGTTTATGTATATCTTTGAATTTAAATTTGGTTAGGTATATTAAGTTTTAGATATTGTTGTTTCAAATATAATAGGATAAAATTTGGTTTTGAGATGTATATGTATGTATCTGTATGTATGTTTGTATGGGTATAAATTTTGATTTTAATATGTTTGTGTCTTAAATTTAATTTTGGTCTTATAATAAGGATGGATCTTAAATATAATACATTAAGTTTACGTATATTCGAGTTTGGTTTGGGGTATATATATATATGTTATTTTAATAATTGTTTTAAATTAAATATTGATTTCATATAGCAATGATATATATATATATATATATATGTGTGTGTGTGTAAATATATACTTTCTATTTCTATCAAACTGATTTTGGTTCTTAATTTCCAATCTATCAGCTTGGTCGTCAAATTCGTGCCGATCCTATTTTCTTTGAAATTCGTGCTTGGATTCGTAACCCATTGCATTGTCTATCTTCTCTAACCTCGAAAGGTGAGCAATCACTCACGATTAATGTTGTTATATTTATTAAATTTGATTTCAATTGAAATGTCAATTGAAATATGCTGATGTTAGTTATTTACAGTGTTATATATGTCATTTTCTGTATCTGTTCACCTGTGACATCTGACACCATTATCTGTTATTTATGTTGTTGATATATGCCTATTACTGTTGTTATATTATTGTCATATCTGTTATCACTCTGCAAGTTCCCTGTTAGTATAGAATCACTATGGGTTGAAATGATACATACCCGAACGATCTTGTAGAATAGGAGAAAATCGTTATGGGTTGAAATGATAAACCCAAGCGATTTTCAATTGAATTGAATTTGGGATTTCGGGTTGAAAGGATATATACCCGAATATGTTTTAAATTGCGGATTGAAATGATAAATATCCGTATCACTTGACCATAGGATAGAAAATTATATACAGGCACCGTTGGTCTATATATAAACGTTTTGAAAATGATTTCTATGGTTTTGAAAAGAAATATATGGTTTTATAAATATTGATTTTTAAAGATTTATTAAAGTTGATTTAATAAAGTTGATAAATAATATGTTAAGTATTTATTTAATATCTATATTTTTTAAATATAGGATTTATAATGATTTGAAATTGATTGAAATTATATTTAATTAAGAATTATACTTAAATAAGTTAGATTTGAAATGTATTGAATTTGAAATTTAAAGAAATGATTTACAACTTGAAATTTTAAAGGTGATTTAAATGGATATTTCAAACGTATAAATATTTAAATAAGATATTGGATTTATTTAAATTGTAAATTTAAATTGTATTCAAATGTTATGAAAATGTTAAGTTAATATTTCAAACTAAATAATTGTAAAATGAATCTGATATGTATATAAATTTATCGAACTTAGTTTTGAAATGTTGAATATTTAAAGCTTTGAAATATATTCAAATTGAAATGACTTATTTTATGGTTCAGATATGTATTTGAAATCGATAAATTGAAATGGTTTATTTAGAAGCTAAATCGAGTTGAAACTGATAATGTGAGATTTGATTTAATTAAATTTTTGGAATTCGAGTTAATTTGAATCGATTTGTGAAATTTGAGGAAACTAATTTATTTTATAACGAAATTTTAATATCTAAACTGTTTAAAAGGAAAGTGTTATGATTTCCAAAATACTGTGATTTCCAGACTATGATTTCGAAAGCATTATAACTTTGGAAAGTAATATGACTTGAAAATGGATATATTTGAAACGAAATGATATCGTATTAAATTGGGTTTTGAAATGATAATGATATTTTGGTTTTGAAGTATAAACTGTTTGAAATGACCACGGTGTTATAATAACGATTGGTTGGCAAAGAGACCGGGATCGGATATGGACATACTCTCTGTCGATACCGAAAACCACTTTGACAACCGTGTACGCGGTGGAGATTCCAGAATGAAGTAGGATGGTGGCGGCGTTCTTAAGGTATGTTACGTGGACCCAACTCCCGTGAGTTGGCATAAGGTGGCTAAAACAGGAGCGATCTCGGACCAGTGAGGTAGCACCTCTTCTCGGACGCATTTCTTCGATATTATACTCTTACTTGTGATTTGACTAGATGGCCATCCTACGATTTGGGAATGTTGTTCGAGGTGGAACGGTAGTGGCTGCTATGCGTATCCATCAGTCCGTGTGCGTAATTGGTATATCTACCCTGGCATTGCCTAGTTGTGCCGTGTCACCTACCATACCGAGCTTTACTACGATTATGATTTTAAGATCCGATCGCGTTAAGGTTCTCCATCCCCTTAACGCTATTTTCCGATATGATTATACTTTACTTATCTAGACACTACTGTATATAGCGTATATTACTACATAGTAAATAGTTTAACGGACCCTTAGAGGATGGTTATCCCAAACATCCTTTAAGTTACTTGTATTTTAGTTGATATTTCACTTGAGTTGGATTTATTTATATAAGAATGTTAATCCTGACTCGAGTGTTTTGTGTTTTGCTTTACGCTCGGGTCAGACTGAGTGATACAGCATTTGAGACTCACCTTTGGAGTTGGAGCTTCGCTTGGAGATCCAGAAATCTATCGATCCTGCTTTCAGTTATTCTGTTGATCCAGAGATGTATTCAGATCTGGTATTTGATTATTGTATTGAGACATCTATTGTATTCGAGACCTCTATTGTATCTTGTTTAACTCTGTTATATTTATATAGTAGCTTCATGAACTACTATCCTTTGTTCCGCTGCAGTATTGTTATATTACTCAGTGTCTGTGATTTGTAATTATTTTATTTACTGTATATGTTGAGTTTTGCCAAATTTTATTTACAACGCGGTATTTTGAGCAATTCAACTCCGGCATGAGTGTCTACCTATACACTTATAATGGACGCGAATGGTTGAAAATACTGGGTCGTTACATGTGGTATCAGAGCTCTGGTTTTAGGCAAAACTTAGCATATGTAGTAAATTCAATTACAGAATCACTTTCGTTCGAGCTTGAATTCCTTCTTCTTTGACTCAGTTCCTTTGAATTTTGGAATGTTCACTTCGGTTCCAAAGTCCATTCGTGTCTCCCTATTCGTGTCTTTGATTCTGGAGTATCCCATAACTCCACTTCGAATGATCTCTATAATAAATCGGCGGTCTCGCCAATCTTCGAATAATTTGTACTGGGGTGAAACTCCTTTACAATCGGTATCGATTCACCGGAGATTTCTGTATCCTCGGTTTACGATGCTGCTATCTTAGGCTATACCCGAATTCTACCTCTGGTAATCGAATGTCGATTTGCTTCAGAATTCTACATCGATCTTATCTATAAAGTCACGGTTGACCCGGTTAGGGTTGCCCGCGATTTATACAACTTTATCCATCTTCCTGTTTGAAATGCAATCATCTAACCTTCGTTTCGAGCCTATCTATTTTAGATTTGAATTCTCTCTGATTTGAGTACCTCTATATTTGGATCTCTATCCTTGTGTTGGAATCCAATTCTGGAATCATCGTGTGAGGGAGTGTATTTGAAATTAATATAAAATTGTTGATGTTTATAGTGTGTTGTTTGAGTTGTTGATGTTGGTTTGGATTTTCGATCGATTCGTCTGATCAATGCTATCGATAGGATTTCCAAAACACTTGAACAGAGCAAACTGACACAATATAATTTTCAAATTTGATAAATGAAATAAATTTGTATGATTATATTATAAATATATAAGAAAATTTTCTAGAATTAAAAGTAAAATAATTTGGTTGTTGAAATGATAATATTTGATTATCATTTTATTGTTTTGTAAGTCATTGACTATTGCAAAATGATAACTGTTTTGAATTTATTTGAAATTGGAATGAATTTAAATTGAGAATTTAAGAATTAAATTTCTGGTGATTTTAAACCTTGTTTTAAAGCCTTAAAATGTATATTATTTAAAGTATTTTAGAATAAAATGGTTTTCAAAGAATTTTAAATGTTTAAATCAGTGCTCTTCTCTTTGTCGCTGGAAAATAATTTCGGTGATGACGGCCGCATCATCGACATTCATTTTTGAGTTTCGAAGAGGAGAAACCATTCTGTAGCTTTGCTACGGTTTTGTTTTGAAAAAAAAAAGAGATATGTATTTCGATTTGAATTTCTTCAGTATAATTTGTTTATATATATATAGGTATCTCATTTTAAAATTTAATTTAATTTGATATAAATATATTATATATACCTCTAAATTGTTTGAAGTAAATCGGAGATTTAAATTCTTAAATTTTAGGTTTAAAGATGATTTCAATTATAAACTAAAGCCAAAATTCTTGGATAAATATTTAATTGAGAATAACTTAATTGTAAAATATTATTTGTATAATACCTGATTTCATCTCAACATAACTTACCTAAAATTTTCAGAAGTTAAAAATGTAATTGGACAATATACAATATAAAATGACTTTATAAGGAAAGATGTGAGGGTTATAATAAATGTTATACACTTAAATTTTATTATAAAGATGTTAATAGAGATAAATAGAAGTATAAGTTAAGTGGATAATAAGATGAGACAAATAAATTTGTTTTGAAGGAATTAATAAATTGAAATTTGATTAAAGTATGGAAATACCTTGAATTAAAAATCAATTACTGAATATAAGTTAATTTAAATTGAAATCTGTATGGTTTAAATTAATTTATATGGTTTAAATATATGTGATAGGATATATTAAGTGGAATAAACTTAATAATGATTTGGAATAAAAGAATTAAATTTGTTGAATAAAATATGAGTATAATAAATGATTATACAAATTGATAGTTTAGAAATTGTTAATTTAGAATGACTAGATAATAAGATAATGAATTTAGAAATAGATGAATTGGTTTAACTTAAGTGAACTCAGTGGATTAAATCAAATTGTTAAATATTAATTAGTTTTATTTGAAATTATATGGTTTAAATTAATAGTATTATCTTGTCTTTTAATCTATTTTTCTGTTGGTTGCTTCTACTCTCCTACCTCCTTCCTTTTCGGAGACGAAAAGTTTTGAGTAGGGGAGAGTGTAACGACCCGAAAATTTCAGTGGTTTTATTTATTTAATTAATTGAATTTGTGTGAAATTTTAAACAATAAAATTTTGAAATATAAATTTGATATTTGGAATGGATCTAATTAAACATAGCAACTGGTAAATTTTCGTCCGAAAATATGAAAATTGATTTCGCGCGTAAATTTACTTCAATTTAATCAGTTAAAAATAGGTGATAATAAAATGTTTTCCAAACCTAAATATTTTTACATAGAAAATTTGTAAATCATCTTCTGAGTGAGACGTCATCTTTCGTTTCGTCAAATTTGAACATCCATTGCTCCGTTCATCTTATTTTTGACAAAATAGCAGCATTTACGGTACCGATTATCGACTTTTGATCGGATGATCCTGCCACTGATATTTGTATACCGTTTTGATCGTCTCGTCGTGCTGATCCCAGCGGTATATTTATTTCTATAATTTGAGATCCGGTACGCGTCGAAAAGAATAAACAGTTCACCGTAACGGTACCGAATTTTGACTTTACATTTTCCCTTAGACTTCAAATCTATAACGTGCAGCCCAACAACAATTAATTGGCTTAATAAATTTTCCAGAAATCAAGGGGTGACCAATTCTATTCCTACTGTTCAGTATTTGTGGACCTGTTCTTTTGTTGACTATTCCCATTCGCTGTTGCTTTAAAGATGAGAAAGCTATTATTTGCTCACTGTTCCCTTTTTATTAGCCGGTACAATTCTTTTAACATTTCCTTATCATATTTATTTCTTGCCATCTGCTCATATACTGTTCACATTCCCTAGTTCGAAAGTAATCTGCTCATTTACTTGTCTCTTCACTTTTGTCTCTTCACTTGCTTTCTACTCCCAGAGATATAATAATGTGTAATTTGATCACATAAATCTATGTTTTACTGAGAAATGGATCCATCCTCCCTTCTTCCTTTGTTGCCTTCCTCCACCATGAAACCCATCATTTTCAGCCGACCTTCTTCCCCTTGCCTCTCCTCCGACAAATAACAACCCAACACTAAGGTCAGAACCCAACACCCACTTCCCACCGCCACCATACGCCCATCGCCACCATACGACCATCCCCTACACGCAATACCACATCTCCTCCACCTCTGCTCCACGCGCCCAGCCTCTGTCAGGCACCGAGCCACCAAAACCATAACCCACCCACTTGACCACCACAGTCACGGCCGAGAACCACCACGACAGCCCTGGCCTCGCCCGTCCCTGCCGAACCCAGCGTGCCGCCGATCATCCCACCTCCTCCAGCCCTTCCCCTCTGCTCGCGCCTCGCTCACCCTTACATCCACTGCCTGTCAACTCGCCCGCAGCCACCATCGCTTCCTCCCCATGCCTGCCTCCTTCGGCATCAACCTCTTCCCCTTAGAACCACCCGAGCTCGTCCTGACCTTCGCTTTGCCCAGCTGAGCACGCCCAACTCGAATCCACCCATCACCCAAACTTTGCAGCCTTTGCCGAGCTTGTCATCTCTTCTTCCTTCCTAAATAGGTAATCTACACACATCAGTTGTTTTATTCATATATCACAGTACCATATATATAAACTTATACGTGCTAATTACCTTGTTTTATATATACTGTGATGAAGTTTTTAAAACTATAATATGTATAGATTTTGTTATATTATGTTAAGTTTACATATGTTTATATTTTTTCTATGCCTGATTGGTTCTATTGATATTTGTAGAGTAAGTACTATTTGAAACTATTAGTACTGTTTGTAAATTTAAAAGCAAGTACTGTTTTTTTTAGATCTAGTGTTTGAAACTATTAGTACTGTTGTTTATTATAAAGAAAGCTGTTTATACTAAGATCTCTTTTGTATATGTATTTTTTTTTGTTTTGTTTTGTTTTTGTTTACAGTTTTATGTAGGTATGTATACTTGTATGTTGGCTATTTAGTATATATATATCACAGGTTCACATAGCATACATATAATACGTATTTCTGTAGTATATATATGTTGTCTGTAGGGAGATTTTGAGTAAAGATATATATATTAGTAAATTTATTTTTAAAGAGTATATATGAGTAAGATCAGTTATATAGGGCTTATTTTTCAAATAGCCTGAAGTATAAATATATTTAGATGTATATTTTTATAGTGTTCGCATATATATTGAATTGTCTGCATAATTTGATCTTTCTGTTGCATGATTTCAGATGCTTGTATATATTTGATATATACTTTGTCTACATATATGTAGTAGCATGCGTGTGTACATATAATTGTAATTCCATAGTTATAGTGCCTGCATCTACATAGCAGGTTTAAATACATTGAGTTGTATACATTTATATATATGTTAGTAGATAAAGTTAAGTCTACATAGGGTTAAACTGTTTGATTTTTCTTTAATTTATATTATTTACAGTTTATGTATATCTTTGAATTTAAATTTGGTTAGGTATATTAAGTTTTAGATATTGTTGTTTCAAATATAATAGGATAAAATTTGGTTTTGAGATGCATATGTATGTATCTGTATGTATGTTTGTATGGGTATAAATTTTGATTTTAATATGTTTGTGTCTTAAATTTAATTTTGGTCTTATAATAAGGATGGATCTTAAATATAATACATTAAGTTTACGTATATTCGAGTTTGGTTTGGGGTATATATATATATGTTATTTTAATAATTGTTTTAAATTAAATATTGATTTCATATAGCAATGATATATATATATATATATATATGTGTGTGTGTGTAAATATATACTTTCTATTTCTATCAAACTGATTTTGGTTCTTAATTTCCAATCTATCAGCTTGGTCGTCAAATTCGTGCCGATCCTATTTGCTTTGAAATTCGTGCTTGGATTCGTAACCCATTGCATTGTCTATCTTCTCTAACCTCGAAAGGTGAGCAATCACTCACGATTAATGTTGTTATATTTATTAAATTTGATTTCAATTGAAATGTCAATTGAAATATGCTGATGTTAGTTATTTACAGTGTTATATATGTCATTTTCTGTATCTGTTCACCTGTGACATCTGACACCATTATCTGTTATTTATGTTGTTGATATATGCCTGTTACTGTTGTTATATTATTGTCATATCTGTTATCACTCTGCAAGTTCCCTGTTAGTATAGAATCACTATGGGTTGAAATGATACATACCCGAACGATCTTGTAGAATAGGAGAAAATCGTTATGGGTTGAAATGATAAACCCAAGCGATTTTCAATTGAATTGAATTTGGGATTTCGGGTTGAAAGGATATATACCCGAATATGTTTTAAATTGCGGATTGAAATGATAAATATCCGTATCACTTGACCATAGGATAGAAAATTATATACAGGCACCGTTGGTCTATATATAAACGTTTTGAAAATGATTTCTATGGTTTTGAAAAGAAATATATGGTTTTATAAATATTGATTTTTAAAGATTTATTAAAGTTGATTTAATAAAGTTGATAAATAATATGTTAAGTATTTATTTAATATCTATATTTTTTAAATATAGGATTTATAATGATTTGAAATTGATTGAAATTATATTTAATTAAGAATTATACTTAAATAAGTTAGATTTGAAATGTATTGAATTTGAAATTTAAAGAAATGATTTACAACTTGAAATTTTAAAGGTGATTTAAATGGATATTTCAAACGTATAAATATTTAAATAAGATATTGGATTTATTTAAATTGTAAATTTAAATTATATTCAAATGTTATGAAAATGTTAAGTTAATATTTCAAACTAAATAATTGTAAAATGAATCTGATATGTATATAAATTTATCGAACTTAGTTTTGAAATGTTGAATATTTAAAGCTTTGAAATATATTCAAATTGAAATGACTTATTTTATGGTTCAGATATGTATTTGAAATCGATAAATTGAAATGGTTTATTTAGAAGCTAAATCGAGTTGGAACTGATAATGTGAGATTTGATTTAATTAAATTTTTGGAATTCGAGTTAATTTGAATCGATTTGTGAAATTTGAGGAAACTAATTTATTTTATAACGAAATTTTAATATCTAAACTGTTTAAAAGGAAAGTGTTATGATTTCCAAAATACTGTGATTTCCAGACTATGATTTCGAAAGCATTATAACTTTGGAAAGTAATATGACTTGAAAATGGATATATTTGAAACGAAATGATATCGTATTAAATTGGGTTTTGAAATGATAATGATATTTTGGTTTTGAAGTATAAACTGTTTGAAATGACCACGGTGTTATAATAACGATTGGTTGGCAAAGAGACCGGGATCGGATATGGACATACTCTCTGTCGATACCGAAAACCACTTTGACAACCGTGTACGCGGTGGAGATTCCAGAATGAAGTCTGATGGTGGCGGCGTTCTTAAGGTATGTTACGTGGACCCAACTCCCGTGAGTTGGCATAAGGTGGCTAAAACAGGAGCGATCTCGGACCAGTGAGGTAGCACCTCTTCTCGGACGCATTTCTTCGATATTATACTCTTACTTGTGATTTGACTAGATGGCCATCCTCCGATTTGGGAATGTTGTTCGAGGTGGAACGGTAGTGGCTGCTATGCGTATCCATCAGTCCGTGTGCGTAATTGGTATATCTACCCTGGCATTGCCTAGTTGTGCCGTGTCACCTACCATACCGAGCTTTACTACGATTATGATTTTAAGATCCGACCGCGTTAAGGTTCTCCATCCCCTTAACGCTATTTTCCGATATGATTATACTTTACTTATCTAGACACTACTGTATATAGCGTATATTACTATATAGTAAATAGTTTAACGGACCCTTAGAGGATGGTTATCCCAAACATCCTTTAAGTTACTTGTATTTTAGTTGATATTTCACTTGAGTTGGATTTATTTATATAAGAATGTTAATCCTGACTCGAGTGTTTTGTGTTTTGCTTTACGCTCGGGTCAGACTGAGTGATACAGCATTTGAGACTCACCTTTGGAGTTGGAGCATCGCTTGGAGATCCAGAAATCTATCGATCCTGCTTTCAGTTATTCTGTTGATCCAGAGATGTATTCAGATCTGGTATTTGATTATTGTATTGAGACATCTATTATATTCGAGACCTCTATTGTATCTTGTTTAACTCTGTTATATTTATATAGTAGCTTCATGAACTACTATCCTTTGTTCCGCTGCAGTATTGTTATATTACTCTGTGTCTGTGATCTGTAATTATTTTATTTACTGTATATGTTGAGTTTTGCCAAATTTTATTTACAACGCGGTATTTTGAGCAATTCAACTCCGGCATGAGTGTCTACCTATACACTTATAATGGACGCGAATGGTTGAAAATACTGGGTCGTTACACTTTTGAACTTTCTGAATTTATTATTTACGTCAAAATACAATTTAAATGTGAAATTATTGAGTAGTCTACTTCCCTTCAAATGATGAACCCCCCTTAAATTAAAGGAATACTTTGGGACTCATAAGGGATTTACTTGTCTATATATCATTTCATTCAATTCGATCTTTTAGGTCCCTAATTACCTCGACGTCGGCTAAGTCATTATGCCCCTTAAAGCATATATACGATAAATAGACTTCTGTAACTATGTCATATTTACTTGCTTTAACGGAACCTCTCTCTAAAACAAATTAAATGGCGCATTCCACTAAAAAATCTTTTTTTTTCACGAGGTATAACGAGCAATTCCTATTTAGCTGTTACAGAATCAACCATGGATCAATTCCCCCTTTATTTGGGGATGTTAAATACACCAAGAATTCTGAGCTTCATGTTACTCCTTCTAAGAACCAAGTCCGAGTCGGGGGCATCCCAATCATATTGAATGGGATGATATTTTATTAGTGCAATGTAAAATGTGAATTTAGATCAAATCACACATCGCAATATACTAGGCCTTCTAATTCCTTAAGGGGTTTATCTAAAAGTATCGCGATATAACTTGGAAGGTGTTTCAAATACCACACACGAGTTATTAGACATGCGAGTTTGATGTATCCCATTTGATATCTTCGTATCCGAGAATCAACAAATTCCACCCCACATTCTTCACAAAATTTCGGGTCCTCTTTTTCCGCTATGATCACTCGTTCCACAAGCACAAATTCCACTTTTTATGGGTCCAGAGATGTGACGACCCGGAATTTTTGAGCATTTGAAATAGGAATATTTAATTAATTTTAAATATTCAAAAGATAATTATTAACTTTAATTTCAAATATACAGTATTTATTTGGATAATTAATTATTAAATTTAATTATCGGGATTGGGTAAAATATTGAATCTTGATTTTAAGCCTGTTAAAAATAGTTCAAAGGTTCAGAAAATTTATATTGTTAATACTGAAGATGATAGAACTTTTAAAATGGAATTTTAAAGAGTTTTGTTCAGTTTTAAAAATATATCGTTGAAATTGAATTTAAAAATAGCCGTCCGAGGCACAGTCTCGGAATTCAGCGAAACCAGTTCCATTGGATCCGTAATATTGTATTTTTATCGGATTTTAAATTTCGGAGCGTTTGGAGTTGTTGTGTAAGCATACGGTATATAAACGTATAGAAATTCAGAGCACGTGTCCTTCCTGGCAACGTTCTCTTCTTGCCTAAGTAATTAGATGTAGATACGTATAATTTAAACACGTGTTCAACTGGGTAAACACGCGTCTCCTTCTCCTTTAAAACTTTTCAGCCGAGCATTTCCACTTTCGTTCTTTTGAAATCGCTCTTCTCCTCTCTCTCATTTAACATTCAGTTGGATCCTCAAGTTGTTAAACAAAGTCTTTCCTTTTCCTCCATTTACAAATCGAGGCAAATCGTTTTAATAAAAAAAAAATTATAAACTGCTCGAAGAAAAATCGCGGCTATGTTATTCTTCTTTGCCGACCAAATCAAGCTCGAAGTTGGGGACTAATCTCAGATTCTATCGACGTCGACTTGGTCCTCGCGATGGTGAGGAGGGTTCGGCAACGTCAACGCTAGGGTTCTGGAAGGCATGGTTGTTCGACCGGCTGCGACGCTGCGAGATCGCGAGGTTGGGGATTTGGGGAAAACTGGGTCATCAGATCAGTTTCGCGACTCGAGTTGCCGATGGTTGACGCGAAGACAAGCTGGGTGGTTCTCGGGTGGAATTGTAGATAGGGCGATGGTTTTGGGTGGAAGCAGAGGGTCGAAGCGGCGCTTGTCTCATCGTGCTGTCGATGGGTTCGAGCTCGAGATTGTGGGCCTCGTCGTGGGTTGATAGTCGCGATGGTGAGGTACCACGTTGTGTGTCGAGCTCAGGTGAAGTTTGAAGACAGTGGAAGGTATATTCATATTAGTTTACTAATTAAGTTAGTTATACACATACTTATTTTAAAATAAAAACTGAGAACTTGATGTTATGAATAATTTGACTTGATTTCTGGAAAATGGATTTGGTTAATTTCAAAACAGAAAATTTGCAGTATGTATATTAACATCAGTTTTAAGATATTGTCTGTAAAACAGTAGGTTTTAAATTTTGGTGGATTTCAAAACAGTCTAGTTTTAATATATATATATAATGTTTTTACAGTAAAAGATAAAAGCCATTTTATTCCAAATATAGTATATGGAAGTTGTAAATGTTGTTCAATTTATATAAAGGTTGGATTTTTGAAACTCGTAAAGACCATTTTTATTGGATGTGGTTTCCATTTAAAATAATAAATATTATTTAGTTAAAATTGAATGGTTAACTAATTAGTTTGTTTAAAGGGGTTTAGTTTTAACTTTAATAATCAGTTAAATTAAATAAGTGAATAAATTGTTTGATTTAAATTACAAGTGTTAATAAATTTATCAAATATTTATTCAAGGTCTAAAATCGAGAAAATACAAGTCAGAATGGAACTGGAGTGGAATAGACTGCAAACAAAATCAAAGGTGAGTTAATCTCACTCAGCTGAATTTTTATTTTAAATTTAAATGGTTAAATTTAAATAATTGATTGGATGATTGCATTGATTGAATATGCTATATTATATATATAGTAGTATATAGCAATATATACATATTGGCATATGTATATATTTGAGTTGTTGATATTCCCGCATTTATATAGCGGATGAGACCCTATGCGCCGCATAATAGCGGATGATTTATATAAATCCCATATACCGCGATATTCCACTTTGAAGTGGAATTGGTATTGTGCTAACATTTGTGGATGCAGGGAAACAGGTTGGAGGGATCCAACTGGATTCCTCAAAAAAAAAAAAAAAAAAAAAAAAAAAAATTATTTAGATTATTTGATATTCTGTTCTATGAATATTGATATCCTGTGATGATTTTATTGATGATTGAAATATTGGATGATATGGTTGGATTGAATATTTCAATAAAAGGAGTTATCAAAATATATTGAATTGGATTTTGAAAGAAATAAAAGAGTAAATTTTAAGTAAATAATTCAAGTGAATTGGAATAAGGGAATTTGGAAATAACAAGGGAAATATTAACTTTAAACTAAAGTGATATTAAATTTAAAGAATAAAGGATTTATTTTGAATGTAAGGATTAAATTTAATTAAAGGCTAAAGAAGGAATTTTGGAAGTTTAAAATTGGTATTTTCAGTTAAAAAGGGTTTTAACTCAAATAAAGGAATAAATCTAAAAGTTAATGTATTTTGAAATAAATGAAGTAGTAAAGGAAATTTATTTCAAAGTAAAGTAAAGTAAATTGGAAAATCAATTGGAAATTGATTTAGTGGTTTAAAATTGGAATTTTAAAAGAGAAGTGAGATTTGGGAGAGATAAACTAGGTTTGTAAAGTAAAATAAAATATCAGAGGATATTTGAAATATAATTTCAAAGTGGGAATTTATAAAAGGATATGGTTTGGTTTAAAAATAAATGTTATTTTATTTTTAAAAGATGGGAGTGAGAAGGATATTTCTCTGTATAGCCAAGTACGTTTTCAAAGCAATTTTAAATATAAGTTAAAAGTTTTAATATGTTTTAAAAAGCATGTTTTAGAAAATTGATTATTTTTAAATGTTAACTTTTTTTAAAGTAAGTATTTTCAAAAATATATTATTGTAGTAATTATATAAAAGTGATTTGCTATTATGTTTTAAAAGGAGAAATTTAGTTTATATTTATAAAGTGGTTTATTTTAAAGTATATATTTTTAATAAAGTATTAAAGTAGTTTAAATTTCAATGTTATAAGATATATTTAAAATAAAGTGTTTTTAAATTATTTTAAAATTAAAAGTATTTTGTACTTGGTGATTCAGTGGAAATAATTATTTGGGAAATGATTTCCGTAAGCGGAAACTGTTTTGAAATTGTTTTCAAATGAGCTTTGAAAATTTGAAATATATCTTGGAAAGATATTTGGGCAAATAAATAATGTGGTAAATTATTTATTGTGTGTGATGTTTGTTTGTGGATGTAAATTGATAGTTAAATAACCGACTATCAATATTGGCCAAATGCGTTGATCGTTTCGAAGAGACCGGGATCGAGTTTCCGTATACCGGGATTCTAGGTCTGGAGACTCGAATACCACTTCGATCCGGTTTGTACGTTTCGTGTAACGATTTCGGAGTCGAAGATGGAGCTGTGAAGTGCAAGGGCTAGTCGCTACTAATCCTGAGGATATTTCCAAAATGGATGTAGTAGGAGTAGTGCCTTCGGTTCCGTTCAAACCCAGGACGGACTTGTATGGACGAATGCTTGCGAAACATCGTCAGCGGACGATGGGCATTCTAAGGGATATGTTCTCTAAAAGGTATCGTTTAGCCTCGAACCTCATCAACCGGGAATGACTGAAAATCAGGGGTTATGCAGCAAGGCTTCGTGGGTAGCTCCCACTGGAGGGTAAGGTCATCCCTGTCTAGATGTCCCTTTTTATTTCGGCTTAGTGGTGCGGTTGCTGATCCCAACCGTGGGGTGATTTTATTCGGGATCATCCAGTAAGGGATGGTTCCGGCCTTGTGTTGCAGGGGAGCGGGCGTACTCCTCGGTACGGTGATCTAGGCCACGTACTGTGATAGGTGGTACCCCAGTGCCTAGTCATTCGTTGGAAATCCATTCTCCCTACGTGCCTGTACGGTTTTGATTGTGCCCAACTATTGTTGAAATGTGAGATGCAAGCATTTCAGCTAGATTCTATTTTACTTTCTGTAGACACTATTATAATATCAGAGGATTTTGATAAAAAGTGTTTTAGCTATCGTAAGGTAAAAACCCGACATGTTTATTTGTGGTGTGGTCTTACGAGATGCTTTTATTTTCAAAAGGATTTTGAAACTTTAATAATCAATTTGAGTGTGATTTTCTCACGCTGGTTTTCCAGACTGACTCGGGTATTGTTTTATATGATGCTCGGGTCAGACCGAGTATTATAGGTTACAGGATATGATGATGTGGAGCTCAGGAAACGAGCTGGATGACGATACGTACTCTCGTACTTGCTATTATTTTTCCGCTGTGTATTCAGTTGTATGATATTGATGTGATGTACTCTGATGATGTATTTGGATGTATATATATATACAGATACAGTTTGATTTGTGTAAAGATCTGTTGATATATATTATATTTTATTCCGCTGCGTATGTGAGATTCTGCTGTTGTTTTCTATTTTTCTTCTTCTACCTCTTCTTCTTAACTAAAATGGTCCGGTTTTTCGTGTTAGAAAAACTCGGGTTGTTACACTTGGTATCAGAGCTTAGGCTAGCGATAACCTTGGCTCTGGTGGGGATTTTGAGAGTACTAATAGATATAAGCGCGTATTTGTTAGTGGATATAAAAATGGTTTTATATTGTGTTGATTGGTTTATTGAGTGACATATGAACCTTCGTCGGCACAGTCTGGACAACTGTATCGAAGGGGTTTCTAAACACTTGAATAGAACAGTTCGACACAATATTGTTTTAAATAGGGTGAATGAAATAATTTTGCCCAAATTATTTTGTATATAAAAGAAATAATTATTTGAAATTTATTATAGTTATATATTTGGATGCTTGGTTGTTAGAAAATGACCATAATGAGTTAGTCTCATTATTGAGTAGAAATTGAAACTTATAACCTAAGTTGAAGAATAAATTTATACAACAAAATGGAATTTGAAATATAGACTAAATGAAATTTATAAATTGAGATAAACTTTATATACAAATGTGAATTACAAATGTGATTTATAATCAAATGAGATTAATTCATAAACAAATGAAATTTGTAAATGTAAATGGTAAAGGTGACTTATAACTTGAAATAAAATGTGATAGAATTCCAAAGTAATGTTTGGATATAAAAATTGGATGGATTTTGAATTTGAAGTTTTGGGAAAGATTTAAATTCCTTTGGATTTAAAAATAGTTTTTAAAGGTTTTGGGGAAATAATGATGATATTATTTCATGAATATTTTTGAAATTGAATTGAAATCTGGTGGGATTTGGGATTTAAAAATGTTTGAAATGTTTAGAGTGATAAAAGCATTTAATTCTCTTTTGGTCGCTGGAAAATAATTTCGGTGATGACTGCAGCATCATCGATGTCTATTTTCGAGTTTCCAAAGAGAAATTGCTACCAAACTGTTTAAATTGAAAATGATTGTGAACTGGGTTGGTTTTGAAATTCAAAAAGGAAAATTGTTTGGTAAAAGCAGATTGTTTTGGAAATTGAGAATTGAGGTGATATACCAGATATGTGTGAGTTATTTATGGATTCAAAATGGTTTTGAAATAAAACCGGACACTTCAATTCTGGGAATTCTATTTAAAATTTAAATGTGGAAATTTAAATGAATCAACAATATAAAGTATAGAATGAAGTTGATTGAAATAAGAAAGGAATGAAAGTTAAATTCTGGAATTATAATTATGAGATGAAATTAACTCAATGAGTAATATAAGCTGGTAGATAAAAGAGTTAGAGAACTTGAAGGTGAATGAATTGTAAAACTTGTATAAAATTGTATCCTAGAATTAAAATTTAATTCGAGTATATGAAGGTGAATAAAATATATTTGAATTTAACTTAAGATAAGTTAAATAAGAATTGAGAATTGGAATTGAATTAAATGTAAATGAGTTGAAGTTGAATTGAATTGGATATAAAGGTAATGTAAAATGCTTATAATTGTGTAAAGAAATTCATATTCTTAAAGTTCTTAAGTATAATAATTTGAAATTTGATTATAAAGATAAAATGGACTTAAATGAATAGTCCCAGGTCTTCAGCAAGTAAGTTAAAACTTATGAATAGAAATGAAATTGTAAGTCATAAATGGGACTCCATTACTTTGAACCATTAAGAGTTATAATTTGAAATTGTAATTATCAAATGGAAACGACTAAGATGAGTAATCTTAATTTTTAAATAAATCCAAACTTGAATTATAAAATATATTGAACTTAAGATAATTAAGTGAAGTGATATTAGGAATTAAAAAGAAAGTATTTAATTTTAACCAGTGGAGGAACTAATGAGATAATAAATTAGTTAATGAAATTGAATTGGGAATTAATTAAATTGGATTAAAATAGTAATGGTTTGGATTTCGAATGGAATCCGAATAAGTGAAAATAAATAAATGGATGGAATTTGATTAAATAAGAATCAAATGAAAGATGGAAATAAAACTTTAAAGGGTTGGTTAAATGGAAAAATAAACTTAAGTTATTGACTTAAGTAAATGTTGAAGGGAAACTGAACTTAAACAGAGGAGTGGTTTAAATAAGTTGAGAAATAGTTATTGAATGAATTAACTTGGATTGTTTTCGAGCTAAATAAAATTCAATTTTTGGAAGTTGGAGATGAATTGAATTTAAGGAAAAAATTGGAAATGAAGTAGTAAATTGAAGTAAGTTGGAATTCATATGAAATGGGAGTTCAATTTGAATATATACACTTCAGTGGTGAAGTAGTAAATAAATATAAGAAAAATTATATTGGACTTAAGAATTGAAGAATGAAATTCTTAAGAAAATTTGTATTGGAAATATACTTAGTAATTTTGGAAAAATATATATATATATATATACTAAGTGAATAGTTGAATGAAGACTAAAAACTGAAGTTGTGAAATGGATAGTTGTGAATAAGGGGATAACAATCAAAATGAATGTGAATAAAAGAGAATTGATATAATTGGTAATCAATTGGAATTTATACGTAAGATGTACGTATATTATTTTATTCGCATAGCTATTTGGTCCAGATGTCGAACACAGAATTTCGAGATAGTTTATCGATCCGAATCAGGATTTTTCACTCGATTTTCAACGGCGAACCTGGATATGGATTGTTGATTGATTCTGGATATTCTCTATCATAGTTTGTGGCTATGCAAGGAGAATGACGGTTTCTGATCAAGAAACCAGATCTGAGTCCGCACTAGGAAGTCGGGTGGACGATACTAGTTCGGAAGTGGAATTGTGTGATCGATTGAGCGATCGAATGTGATATTGCGTACGGATGATATATGTGCATCGTACGGGCTTAAGAAAGCAAATATTGAAAATTTGTAAAGAAAAGTATAAAATGACTTTGGAATTGTGATTGAATATTATTGCTTAGTAGGATATACAGGTGTATAAAAGCAATGGATAAATTGGGATTTTTGATTTAGAAGATAAAATTTAATGGCCCGACAAAAAGGTATGTAATTGAATTTCGATATGAAATTTGATTGGGTTTTGGATCCAGCCACTTGGCTTTTTGTTTTCTTTTTGAGATTGGGAGGCCGTAGAGCCATTTTGTAGTAGTACCGAGCTAGCCGCGCAAAGGAGACGCTGGCGAAATTTTTTGGAAATTTAGGGAGTTAGAAAATTTTTGGAAAATTTTGATGAGTTAAAATTTGAATTCAAATTTAAATTTGAATGGATAAGTAGGTGGTATGAGTTGAACTTATGAATAAGTTTGGGAAGTTAAAAGATGATTAGTGTATCATTAATAAAAGATTGTTTGAGTATTGTTAAAACTGTTTGAATTTGGGGAATAGTTAACGGGGATTGAATCATTCTTCCTAACTGGTAATTTCGGGGACGAAATTCTTTTAAGGGGGGAGGAATGTGACGACCCGGAATTTTTGAGCATTTGAAATAGGAATATTTAATTAATTTTAAATATTCAAAAGATAATTATTAACTTTAATTTCAAATATACAGTATTTATTTGGATAATTAATTATTAAATTTAATTATCGGGATTGGGTAAAATATTGAATCTTGATTTTAAGCCTGTTAAAAATAGTTCAAAGGTTCAGAAAATTTATATTGTTAATACTGAAGATGATAGAACTTTTAAAATGGAATTTTAAAGAGTTTTGTTCAGTTTTAAAAATATATCGTTGAAATTGAATTTAAAAATAGCCGTCCGAGGCACAGTCTCGGAATTCAGCGAAACCAGTTCCATTGGATCCGTAATATTGTATTTTTATCGGATTTTAAATTTCGGAGCGTTTGGAGTTGTTGTGTAAGCATACGGTATATAAACGTATAGAAATTCAGAGCACGTGTCCTTCCTGGCAACGTTCTCTTCTTGCCTAAGTAATTAGATGTAGATACGTATAATTTAAACACGTGTTCAACTGGGTAAACACGCGTCTCCTTCTCCTTTAAAACTTTTCAGCCGAGCATTTCCACTTTCGTTCTTTTGAAATCGCTCTTCTCCTCTCTCTCATTTAACATTCAGTTGGATCCTCAAGTTGTTAAACAAAGTCTTTCCTTTTCCTCCATTTACAAATCGAGGCAAATCGTTTTAATAAAAAAAAAATTATAAACTGCTCGAAGAAAAATCGCGGCTATGTTATTCTTCTTTGCCGACCAAATCAAGCTCGAAGTTGGGGACTAATCTCAGATTCTATCGACGTCGACTTGGTCCTCGCGATGGTGAGGAGGGTTCGGCAACGTCAACGCTAGGGTTCTGGAAGGCATGGTTGTTCGACCGGCTGCGACGCTGCGAGATCGCGAGGTTGGGGATTTGGGGAAAACTGGGTCATCAGATCAGTTTCGCGACTCGAGTTGCCGATGGTTGACGCGAAGACAAGCTGGGTGGTTCTCGGGTGGAATTGTAGATAGGGCGATGGTTTTGGGTGGAAGCAGAGGGTCGAAGCGGCGCTTGTCTCATCGTGCTGTCGATGGGTTCGAGCTCGAGATTGTGGGCCTCGTCGTGGGTTGATAGTCGCGATGGTGAGGTACCACGTTGTGTGTCGAGCTCAGGTGAAGTTTGAAGACAGTGGAAGGTATATTCATATTAGTTTACTAATTAAGTTAGTTATACACATACTTATTTTAAAATAAAAACTGAGAACTTGATGTTATGAATAATTTGACTTGATTTCTGGAAAATGGATTTGGTTAATTTCAAAACAGAAAATTTGCAGTATGTATATTAACATCAGTTTTAAGATATTGTCTGTAAAACAGTAGGTTTTAAATTTTGGTGGATTTCAAAACAGTCTAGTTTTAATATATATATATAATGTTTTTACAGTAAAAGATAAAAGCCATTTTATTCCAAATATAGTATATGGAAGTTGTAAATGTTGTTCAATTTATATAAAGGTTGGATTTTTGAAACTCGTAAAGACCATTTTTATTGGATGTGGTTTCCATTTAAAATAATAAATATTATTTAGTTAAAATTGAATGGTTAACTAATTAGTTTGTTTAAAGGGGTTTAGTTTTAACTTTAATAATCAGTTAAATTAAATAAGTGAATAAATTGTTTGATTTAAATTACAAGTGTTAATAAATTTATCAAATATTTATTCAAGGTCTAAAATCGAGAAAATACAAGTCAGAATGGAACTGGAGTGGAATAGACTGCAAACAAAATCAAAGGTGAGTTAATCTCACTCAGCTGAATTTTTATTTTAAATTTAAATGGTTAAATTTAAATAATTGATTGGATGATTGCATTGATTGAATATGCTATATTATATATATAGTAGTATATAGCAATATATACATATTGGCATATGTATATATTTGAGTTGTTGATATTCCCGCATTTATATAGCGGATGAGACCCTATGCGCCGCATAATAGCGGATGATTTATATAAATCCCATATACCGCGATATTCCACTTTGAAGTGGAATTGGTATTGTGCTAACATTTGTGGATGCAGGGAAACAGGTTGGAGGGATCCAACTGGATTCCTCAAAAAAAAAAAAAAAAAAAAAAAAAAAAAATTATTTAGATTATTTGATATTCTGTTCTATGAATATTGATATCCTGTGATGATTTTATTGATGATTGAAATATTGGATGATATGGTTGGATTGAATATTTCAATAAAAGGAGTTATCAAAATATATTGAATTGGATTTTGAAAGAAATAAAAGAGTAAATTTTAAGTAAATAATTCAAGTGAATTGGAATAAGGGAATTTGGAAATAACAAGGGAAATATTAACTTTAAACTAAAGTGATATTAAATTTAAAGAATAAAGGATTTATTTTGAATGTAAGGATTAAATTTAATTAAAGGCTAAAGAAGGAATTTTGGAAGTTTAAAATTGGTATTTTCAGTTAAAAAGGGTTTTAACTCAAATAAAGGAATAAATCTAAAAGTTAATGTATTTTGAAATAAATGAAGTAGTAAAGGAAATTTATTTCAAAGTAAAGTAAAGTAAATTGGAAAATCAATTGGAAATTGATTTAGTGGTTTAAAATTGGAATTTTAAAAGAGAAGTGAGATTTGGGAGAGATAAACTAGGTTTGTAAAGTAAAATAAAATATCAGAGGATATTTGAAATATAATTTCAAAGTGGGAATTTATAAAAGGATATGGTTTGGTTTAAAAATAAATGTTATTTTATTTTTAAAAGATGGGAGTGAGAAGGATATTTCTCTGTATAGCCAAGTACGTTTTCAAAGCAATTTTAAATATAAGTTAAAAGTTTTAATATGTTTTAAAAAGCATGTTTTAGAAAATTGATTATTTTTAAATGTTAACTTTTTTTAAAGTAAGTATTTTCAAAAATATATTATTGTAGTAATTATATAAAAGTGATTTGCTATTATGTTTTAAAAGGAGAAATTTAGTTTATATTTATAAAGTGGTTTATTTTAAAGTATATATTTTTAATAAAGTATTAAAGTAGTTTAAATTTCAATGTTATAAGATATATTTAAAATAAAGTGTTTTTAAATTATTTTAAAATTAAAAGTATTTTGTACTTGGTGATTCAGTGGA
This sequence comes from Allium fistulosum, assembly GCA_030737815.1. Taxonomy (NCBI): domain Eukaryota; kingdom Viridiplantae; phylum Streptophyta; class Magnoliopsida; order Asparagales; family Amaryllidaceae; genus Allium; species Allium fistulosum. The sequence continues at coordinate 455,112,820 of CM060907.1, read as the reverse complement.
AATAATTATTTGGGAAATGATTTCCGTAAGCGGAAACTGTTTTGAAATTGTTTTCAAATGAGCTTTGAAAATTTGAAATATATCTTGGAAAGATATTTGGGCAAATAAATAATGTGGTAAATTATTTATTGTGTGTGATGTTTGTTTGTGGATGTAAATTGATAGTTAAATAACCGACTATCAATATTGGCCAAATGCGTTGATCGTTTCGAAGAGACCGGGATCGAGTTTCCGTATACCGGGATTCTAGGTCTGGAGACTCGAATACCACTTCGATCCGGTTTGTACGTTTCGTGTAACGATTTCGGAGTCGAAGATGGAGCTGTGAAGTGCAAGGGCTAGTCGCTACTAATCCTGAGGATATTTCCAAAATGGATGTAGTAGGAGTAGTGCCTTCGGTTCCGTTCAAACCCAGGACGGACTTGTATGGACGAATGCTTGCGAAACATCGTCAGCGGACGATGGGCATTCTAAGGGATATGTTCTCTAAAAGGTATCGTTTAGCCTCGAACCTCATCAACCGGGAATGACTGAAAATCAGGGGTTATGCAGCAAGGCTTCGTGGGTAGCTCCCACTGGAGGGTAAGGTCATCCCTGTCTAGATGTCCCTTTTTATTTCGGCTTAGTGGTGCGGTTGCTGATCCCAACCGTGGGGTGATTTTATTCGGGATCATCCAGTAAGGGATGGTTCCGGCCTTGTGTTGCAGGGGAGCGGGCGTACTCCTCGGTACGGTGATCTAGGCCACGTACTGTGATAGGTGGTACCCCAGTGCCTAGTCATTCGTTGGAAATCCATTCTCCCTACGTGCCTGTACGGTTTTGATTGTGCCCAACTATTGTTGAAATGTGAGATGCAAGCATTTCAGCTAGATTCTATTTTACTTTCTGTAGACACTATTATAATATCAGAGGATTTTGATAAAAAGTGTTTTAGCTATCGTAAGGTAAAAACCCGACATGTTTATTTGTGGTGTGGTCTTACGAGATGCTTTTATTTTCAAAAGGATTTTGAAACTTTAATAATCAATTTGAGTGTGATTTTCTCACGCTGGTTTTCCAGACTGACTCGGGTATTGTTTTATATGATGCTCGGGTCAGACCGAGTATTATAGGTTACAGGATATGATGATGTGGAGCTCAGGAAACGAGCTGGATGACGATACGTACTCTCGTACTTGCTATTATTTTTCCGCTGTGTATTCAGTTGTATGATATTGATGTGATGTACTCTGATGATGTATTTGGATGTATATATATATACAGATACAGTTTGATTTGTGTAAAGATCTGTTGATATATATTATATTTTATTCCGCTGCGTATGTGAGATTCTGCTGTTGTTTTCTATTTTTCTTCTTCTACCTCTTCTTCTTAACTAAAATGGTCCGGTTTTTCGTGTTAGAAAAACTCGGGTTGTTACAAGAGATTATTACAGAAAATAATCCATCTTTTTTCGGTTTATTGGTTTTATACTGAAAAGTATAGGGCTTTGTCACCTCTCCAACTATCTCCCCATTTGGTAAGATTTTGTTGGCCCAAGCCCTTATTTGTTGAGGAGACACTAATCCAATTCGAAGTTGTTGATGTTTATACCGGTCGATCATAGAATAGATATTCTAATTCATTCAGATCAAACTTTCTTCCGATTAATCTGTGATAACCCTAATTTTTGTGAGAAATTTCATGATTTAAATTAGTTTATGTTTGTTTAAAAATTGCATTGAGAAAGATAGGAATGGAAACTGATTGCAAATGTATGGTTTAAACATGTACATGTGCACAAGATAGTGCACACACATGCACACATTTTTCTATATAATGAAATAGGCAGAAATCAATTTATAAATTAGAATAAATAATTTAGAAATACATATGTATGAAGATATGATTATGTCTTTATTAAGTCTGGCACAAAGAAAATAAATGATTAGGCAGGAATAAATATATGCAAGAAAAATGTTTAGTACTTAAAAAATTATTTAAAGAAGGAAAATAAGGACTTAGGCAAAATATGCACACATATATTATATATGTGCACAAGCAAACACTTGCTGGAAGAAAACAAAAATTGCATGGAAATGGCATGAACCCTCAAGCAAGTACTTTATCCATTTCCAGCAATTCTTTTATTCTGGAAAATAGGAATCATGCATATAACATGACCGGGGTGAGATTAAAGAGATAAGGATTATTTCTGCAAATAAAAATAAGGACCACATACCCTTTTTTCTCTTGAATCAAATGAGAGGCAGACCATGTTTTGTATAGGGTAAAAATGACGTTGTGTAATTTTGTTAAACCCGAATAGCAGTCAGGGTTTTGTATAAGGAGGCTCAGTGTAGTGAGACCTTTCACATTGCTCTTCATCATTTAAAGAAAAATAAACATAAGCCAAAGAAAAATAGAAGAAGGCAGTAGACTAAAAGGGTTCAAAAAAAAGCTTAGGAAAAAGAAGGATTAAGGTGAGTAACCTCACTGGAAACTTTGGCAATAAGTCCTGAATATTGAGGCAGCCTAATTAAATTTATATTTCACTTTTGCAAGCTATGTTCATTTTATGATTTGATAACTTTAGCTTGTCAATGATCTGCTCAAGTGTAAAACCCTTTATAGTGACATTATCCAGTATAAAAGAGTCATGGATTTCATGTTTGAATATGGTCATCTGTGTTGTGGTTTAACTTTGAGATGAAGTAGATTTTATAGGTTTTCTTTATATATGTATTTACTCAAAAACCCAGGATTGATGTTGTAGATATATGGTCTAAAAATAAAAGGAAATGTGGGGCTGCAACATATTGTTGCTGCTTATGTCTCACATCAATTGAAATAAAGATAAATGTAGAGGTGCAATGTTATACATGTGATGAGCTTCTATGTTTTATGAACTCTCCAAATCAAAGCATATACTTATGGTTTAGCCAGATCTTAAAGATTAACAAGGGTCTGATTGAACCAGAGGTAAAAGGAGACAACCAGAAAACTACCTATGACCATATGTTTGTAACTTGATCCATTGAAACCCATAGACAAAATAATATGCTTAGAAATAACATATGTTTGCATGATTAAATGCTTGCTTATGAGAACACGACTTACCAATCTCTGGATGAATACATGTTGGCTGAATGTTTATTTCTCAGGTTGAAATATGATATGCAGAAAGGATTAGCATAGGAATGAGAAAGGGAAAGTAACACTTAGTAATTTAACTAAGGACTTTTGGATCTTAGGGCTACAAAAATATGGCTTGGCAAGGTGAACATTGCAAGCTCACACATGGTATGCTTATACCCAAGGGCTTGAGTGTGCTGGGTTAATAGTGATATGTCACAGGCAGTGTGTGGTTTAACAAGAGAAAGTAGCTAAAGGCCATAATATACTTGATAGTGAACAATAGAAATAGGTTCATAAGAGGGCTTGGGTAAAATCCCTGATGGCCAGCAATCTGGTAGAAAAGGCTTGATGATTGAATTGATGAATGTGATGAGTGGTTTATAATGTTTGATGGATGGATCCCATGATTGTTATCACTGAACTAAACCATTGAATCATGTATAATTTGTTGTGCACTAATGTATATACACATGTATCACAGAAACATGCACAGGAGTGGTATTGAGTTCCTTTATCCATTTTGAAGTTATTTGCATATGAATAAGTGTCATATAAATCATGTTTTCAGTTAGATTACTCACACCAGACTTTAGTCTGACCCTTGTGTGTTTTATGCACCATTGGGTGTCTCATGTTTATATGGGGTAGTTCATGGTGATTTTGCAGGAAAGTAGGAATTCCTTTGATCAGGCATTGGATGTTTAGCTGCTTAAGGAATTGGATTCTATATTTAAAGATTTTCCGAAGTTAAAATAGATGTTTATGCTGAATTATGTTAAGCTATTTTGTTTAAATTTGCTTAGAAAACTAATGTATGGTTAGAACTACTGTTTTACAAGTGTTGAGCCTATATGTGTATCAGCTGAAACTTTTGTGTTTTGTTTTGCAAAATGTTTTGCTAAGAAATGGAATTTTAAGCTTTAAGAACAGTTAGTTTATAATGGTAGAAAATCTGAGATTAAAGGATTTATGGATTGAATGTACAATCAAGTATTTGACATATGAAAATACATGTTTAAGCTGATATAAAATCTGGCAAAAAAGGTTTTGAGTTGCTTTGAAAAGAAAAGAAAATGACATGTATTTTGCTTAAGAATAAGAGCAAGTTGAATATGGCTAACATGACCATTTTATTGAACCTGGGTTAAGCCAGCACTAAAGAGTTTAAGCTAAATTTTCAGTGAAGTTTTACAACCCAAATGTATGGGAGACTCAGTCATTTTTGCTAACAAGAAGAAAAAAAATTTAATTAAGCACTTAAATCTTCCACTGACACACACATGCACAGGAACATGCACACACATGCACATGCAAGAGCACAGTTCATAGAGTAATAAAATTATGGAAATACATGCAAAATGCTAAGTCTTGAGACATGAAACCAATAGTTATGCAATAATCTAAGTATGCTTGGAAAACCTGGTTTTCAGAAACACTATTGCTATGTTGGAATTATTTCTTTTAATGATTCCCAAACAGTTTTCTACTTCCAAACTTTTGTACTCTGATTCAAGTAGAAAGTAACTTATATATCTTCACATATGTAAGTTTAAGATAATTTGAGAAAACCAATATTTTTATATTGGCATAAAGATCCTGGATAGAAGAAAATTAGAGTGTAATATTTTCTTGATAAATGACCACTACATACATATATATATATATATAACTTTAGAAACAGAAGGTGGGTCATTTCATTTGGTATCAGAGCTATGTTGTTAAATAATATAGCAAAATTTTTTATGAACTTGTTTGCATTGGATGTATGGAGGTGTTAACTGTCTTGGATGCTTTGTTTTGTTAGTGCTTATACTGCTAATACCTATTATAACTGAATAGGGATAGATTGAAATGAATTAATCTATAGAGTATCAGGCAAAATGGACTAACCTAGGTGTCATATCCATAGAGCTATGGTAGGACCCAGACATCAAAATGTAGGAACAAGTGGACCACCCATGGTGAATGTGCAAGAATTCATGAGAGCCATTAGGGATGGAGTAGGCAATAGGCAGGAAAATCCACATGAGGAGCTTTCCAAACTACTCAAGACTTTTACCAACCTTGGAGGCAAAACTTTTGATGGCACAGAAGGAGTTATGGGAGTTCAAAATTGGCTCACGATTTTGGAAAGAATCTTTGCAGACATGCAAGTTAAAGACCAAAGGAAGAGGCAAATTGCATCCAGGCAATTGAGAGGAGCAGCTTTGGATTGGTGGGAGGTTATCATAGCTGGAAGACCTGAAGGAGAAGTGGCATGGGATCAATTTAAAGCAATGCTGGAAGGTAGGTTTGTCCCTGCATCATCCAAGGAGTCTTTCTAGAGGAATTCATCAAATTAAGGCAAGGGACTATGAATGTCAATGAGTACACTCAGAGGTTTGAATCATTGGCAAAGTATGGTGCAGTACTCATCACCACTTAGGAGGCTAAGAATGGCAGATATATTGAAGGGCTAAACCCTAGCCTTAGTAGAGCCATGCTACCATACAAGTACTGGACTTTTGATCAAGTTTTGGACTTGACTTTGAGCATTGAACAACATGATAAGGCTAGAGAGAATTTCAGGGCATTCAAGAATAGCCAAAACAAGAAAGAAAAGGGCAAATTTCACCCTTATGATAAGAAGAAAGTAGACACAACTTCCACCAAGAAACTAGAAGAAGCCAGTGCTGCTGAAATTAAGAAGAAGATTACTTGTTATAACTGTGGCCAAGAGGGGCATATGAAGAACAGGTGCACAAATGTTAGGCCAGCATCCTTCAAATGTCACCATTGTGGGAAGGAAGGTCACATAAAGAGGAATTGTCCAGATTTTAAGCAAGGAAAATTAGGGGCTTTGGAAGGAAAAGGCAAGGCAACTGAGGGATCAAATGTTGAGAAACATTCTCAAGTTGAAGGTACTTTGTTTATTCACTCAATACCTTTTGCAGTAGTGTATGATACTGGGCTACACACTCATTGATCTCCCATGATGTTGCACAACAATTAAAATTGAGTTGTATGATTGTTGATAAGCCACTGTTTATTAGAAGCCCTATAGGTAGTTCATGTGTTCTAGGTATGATGTGTATGCAACTGGGGTTAGATATAGGGGGACATGTGTTTAACTCAGACCTATATGTGTTGCAATATCCGGGCATAAGGGTTATTCTAGGAGTTGATTGGTTGAGTAAATATAAGGCTATCATAAATATGGAGACATCCACCATATCATTGAAAATTTCTGATGAACAAAGGGTAGTTGTTCTTTGTGAGGAAGACAAGAATAGAAATATAGCCAACCTTTTTGCATTGTCTAGTGAAAAACCCATGCCTACATTAGAAGAAATCCCCATAGTGAATCAATATATTGATGTGTTTGGTGAAGTTAGGGGAGTACCAGACCACATAACAATTGAGTTTTCAATCAAAATAATCCCATGAGCTAGCCCAGTGGTTAAAAGACCAACCATAATGGGGCCTAAGGAGTTGATAGAATTGAAAAAGCAATTGGTTGAATTAGAAGAAAGAGGCTTTATTAGACCCAGTAGCTCAGCATGGGGAGCACCAGTAGTCTTTGTTAAGAAACAGGTTGGATCCCTTAGGTTATGTATTGTCTATAAGGAATTAAATAAAGTCACAATTAAAAATAAATATCCTTTACCAAGAATTGATGATCTCTTTGATCAATTGAGTGGTGCAAAAATATTTTCTAGGCTTGATTTAGCTTCAGGCTTTTATCAGATGAAAGTAGAAGAGGAAAGCATTAAGTATACAGCCTTTAACACAGAATATGGACTTTATGAATTTTTAGTAATGCCATTTGGCTTGACAAATGCTCCTTTCTATTTTGTTGATTTGATGAATAGGATTTTTAGAGAATACTTGGATAAATTTGTATTGATATTTATTGATGACATACTAATTTATTCTAAGTCAATTAGAGAGCATGAAAATCATTTGCATATGGTATTTGAGAAATTGAGGCAGGAAGACTTGAAAGCAAAGTTTTCAAAATGCACTTTTTGGCAAAATGAAGTGAATTTTCTAGGCCACATTATATCAGAAAAAGGAATATCTGTGGATCCCAATAAGTTCATTGTAGTGCAAGCTTGGAAAAGGCCTACCAATGTCACTGAGGTTAGGTCATTTATGGGAATGGCTGGTTACTATAGAAGGTTTATAAAAGATTTTGGAAAAATTTCAATCCCATTAACCAGATTGACTAGGAAAAATCAAGTGTTTACTTGGACTGAAGAGTGTGAGAAAGCCTTTGGGAAATTAAAGGATGCACTAGTGCAAGCTCCAATCCTCAAAGTACCTGAAGGGAATGAAAACTTGGTGGTGTATACTGATGCAAGTGGACAAGGGCTTGGAGCAGTATTGATGCAACAACAACAAGTGATAGCTTATGCTTCTAGGCAATTGAAACCAAGTGAGGTAAGATATGCTACTCATGACCTTGAATTAGTTGCTATAGTGTATGCTCTTAAGCTATGGAGACATTATTTGTTAGGGGCAAGGTTTGAACTTTACACAGACCATAAGTCACTTAAATATTTATTTTCACAAAGAGAATTGAATATGAGGCAAAAAAGGTGGATTGAACTCCTAGCCTCATATGACTTTGAAATATTATATACCCCTGGTAACGCTAATAAAGTAGCGATGCCCTGAGTAGAACACATGCTAAAGTGGCTAGATTAATGATAGAAGAGTTTAACACTTTATCATTGTTAACTGATTTAGAGATAGAAAGTGATAATGTAGAAAACATGAGCCTATGTAGTGAGCATGTAGAAATGGGAAAGTTAAGCTTTATCACTCTGGAGTCAGAATTGAAAAACAAAGTTGTAAAGTTACAAGACCAAGATCCATTTTTATTTGAAAAGAAAACTCAGATATTAAATGGTGAAGCAGTGGAAGGTTTTCAATTGAATGATCAAGGCCATTTGAAGAAAGGAGAAAGAATATGTGTTCCAGCAATTGATGAGTTGAAACAAGAAATCTTGGATGCTTACCACAAAAGCAAATACACTATACACCCAGGAAGCAAGGATGTATCACAACCTTAAGAGGGATTATTGGTGAAGTGGTATGAAGAGTGCAGTGGCAACCTATGTATCTAAATGTATGGTTTGCCAACAAGTGAAGGCTGAGTATCAAAAACCCTCAGGCATGCTTCAACCTGTGCAAATACCACATTGGAAATGGGAGGATATATCAATGGATTTCATTGATGGTTTGCCTAGAACTAGGAATGGAAATGATAGCATTTGGCTAGTGGTTGATAGGTTAACCAAGTCAGCCCACTTTATACTAGTAAAGTCAGAGAGAAATACATGTACACTAGCCCAGTTGTTTATCAAGGAAGTGGTTAGACTACATGGTATACCAAAGACCATAGTAAGTGATAGAGATACCATCTTCACTTCAAAATTTTGGCAGAGTTTTCACAAGGCAATGGGGACTGATTTATGCTTAAGCACAGCATACCATCCTCAATCTGATGGTCAAACAGAAATTGTGAACAAATTGCTTAAAGACATGTTGAGAGCCTGTGTATTGGAATGGGGAGGAAGTTAGGAGGATCATATCTTTTTAGCTAAATTTGCATACAACAATAGCCATCATAGTAGCATAGGCATAGCAACCTTTGAAGCTCTCTATGGGAGACCATGTTTATCACCCTCAAGTTGGCTTGAATCTGGGGAAAAAGTGGTCTTAGGGCTAGAGAGTGTGAAGGAAACTTCAGAGAAAATAGCTTTGATCAGAAAAAGAATTGCTTGTGCCCAGGATAGGCAAAAGAAATATGCAGATCAAAGAAGGAAGGCAGTATAATATGGTGTTGGGGATTATGTATTTATCAAAATATCACCCATGAAGAAGGTTCTAAGGTTTGGGAAACAAGGAAAATTGATTCCTAAGTACATAGGGCCATATAAAATTCTAGAGAGAATAGGAACTATAGCCTATAAGCTGGAGTTGCCAGAAGAAATGAGAGCAATGCATGATGTTTTTCATGTGTCTCAACTAAGAAGGTGGGTTCATGATAAGGAGGCAATCCTAGAACCCCCTAAGGATGTGCAGATTAACCCCAGGATGATCTATGAAAAGGAGCCAGTGGGCATAGTTGCTAGAGAGATCAAGAAATTGAGAAACAAAGAAATTAAATTAGTGAAAGTGCAATGGAGTCTTGACCCAAATGATTGCACATGGGAAGTGGAGGATAAAATTAGAAATGATTATCCACAACTGTTTGATTGAATGAAAGATAAATTTATATATACTGATGAATGTTTTGTTTGAATATGCATTGTGATTTTTGCTTTAATATGCATAGAGTTTAATCAAGTGATTGGCTTGAGAATGGTTTGAGATCAGAAAAGTTGATTTTCTGGATTGATGATACTTAAGTTAAGTATGAGAGAATTGTGGGACACAATTCCTAAAAGGAGGTGTATATGTGATAACCCTGATTATTGTGAGAAATTTCATGATTTAAATTAGTTTATGTTTATTTAAAAATTGCATTAAGAAAGATAGGAATGGAAACTGATTGCAAATGTATGGTTTAAACATGTACATGTGCACAAGATAGTGCACACACATGCACACATTTTTCTGTATAATGAAATAGGCAGAAATCAATTTATAAATTAGAATTAATAATTTAGAAATACATATGTATGAATATATGATTATGTCTTTATTAAGTCTGGCACAAAGAAAATAAATGATTAGGCAGGAATAAATAAATGCAAGAAAAATGTTTAGTACTTAAAAATTATTTAAAGAAGGAAAATAAGGACTTAGGCAAAATAGGCATACATATATTATATATATGCACAAGCAAACACTTGCTGGAAGAAAACAAAAATTGCGTGGAAATGGCATGAACCCTCAAGCAAGTACTTTATCCATTTCCAGCAATTCTTTTATTCTGGAAAATAGGAATCATGCATATAACATGACCGGGGTGAGATAAAAGAGATAAGGATTATTTCTGAAAATAAAAACAAGGACCACATACACTTTTTTCTCTTGAATCAAATGAGAGGCAGACCATGTTTTGTATAGGGTAAAAATGACATTGGGTAATTTTGTTAAACCCTAGTAGCAGTCAGGGTTTTGTATAAGGAGGCTCAGTGTAGTGAGACCTTTCACATTGCTCTTCATCATTTAAAGAAAAATAAAACATAAGCCAGAGAAAAATAGAAGAAGGCAGAAGACTAAAAGGGTTCAAAAAAAAAGCTTAGGAAAAAGAAGGATTAAGGTGAGTAACCTCACTGGAAACTTTGGCAATAAGTCCTGAATATTGAGGCAGCCTAATTAAATTTATATTTCACTTTTGCAAGCTATGTTCATTTTATGATTTGATAACTTTGGCTTGTCAATGATCCGCTCAAATGTAAAACCCTTTATAGTGACATTATCCAGTATAAAAGAGTCATGGATTTCATGTTTGAATATGGTCATCTGTGTTGTGGTTTAACTTTGAGATGAAGTAGTTTTATGTGTTTTCTTTATACATGTATTTACTTAAAAACCTAGGATTAATGTTGTAGATATATGGTCTAAAAATGAAAGGAAATGTGGTGCTGCAACATTGTGTTGTTGCTTATGTCTCACATCAACTGAAATAAAGATAAATGTAGAGGTGCAATGTTATACATGTGCTGAGCTTTTATGTTTTATGAACTCTCCAAATCAAAGCCTATACTTATGGTTTAGCCAGATCTTAAAGATTAACAAGGGTCTGATTGAACCATAGGTAAAATGAGACAACCAGAAAACTACCTATGACCATATGTTTGTAACTTGATCCATTGAAACCCATAGACAAAATAATATGCTTAGAAATAACATATGTTTGCATGATTAAATGCTTGCTTATGAGAACACGACTTACCAATCTCTGGATGAATACATGTTGGCTGAATGTTTATTTCTCTGGTTGAAATATGATATGCAGAAAGGATTATCATAGGAATGAGAAAGGGAAAGTAACACTTAGTAATTTGACTAAGGACTTTTGGATCTTAGGGCTACAAAAATATGGCTTGGCAAGGTGAACATTGCAAGCTCACACATGGTATGCTTATACCCAGGGGACTGAGTGTGCTGGGTTAACAGTGATATGTCCCTGGCAGTGTGTGGTTTAACCAGAGAAATTAGCTAAAGGCCATAATATACTTGATAGTGAACAATAGAAATAGGTTCATAAGAGGGCTTGGGTAAAATCCCTGATGGCCAGTAATCTGGTAGAAAAGGCTTGATGATTGAATTGATGAATGTGTTGAGTGGTTTATAATGTTTGATGGATGGATCCCTTGATTGTTATCACTGAACTAAACCATTGAATCATGTATGATTTGTTGTGCACTAATGTATATACACATGTATCACAGAAACATGCACAGGAGTGGTATTGAGTTCCTTTATCCATTTTGAAGTTATTTGCATATGAATAAGTGCCATATAAATCATGTTTTCAGTTAGATTACTCACACCAGACTTTAGTCTGACCCTTGTGTGTTTTATGCACCATTGGGTGTCTCATGTTTATATGGGGCAGTTCATGGTGATTTTGTAGGAAAGTAGGAATTCCTTTGATCAGGCATTGGATGTTTAGCTGCTTAAGGAATTGGATGCTATATTTAAAGATTTGCCGAAGTTAAAATAGATGTTTATGCTGAATTATGTTAAGCTATTTTGTTTAAATTTGTTTAGAAAACTAATGTATGGTTAGAACTACTGTTTTACAAGTGTTGAGCCTATATGTGTATCAGCTGAAACTTATGTGTTTTGTTTTGCAAAATGTTTTGCTAAGAAATGGAATTTTAAGCTTTAAGAACAGTTAGTTTATAATGGTAGAAAATCTGAGATTAAAGGATTTATGGATTGAATGTACAATCAAGTATTTGACATAGGAAAATCCATGTTTAAGTTGATATAAAATCTGGCACAAAAGGTTTTTAGTTGCTTTGAAAAGTAAACAAAATGACATGTATTTTGCTTAAGAATAAGAGCTAGTTGAATATGGCTAACATGACCATTTTATTGAACCTGGGTTAAGCCAGCACTAAAGAGTTTAAGCTAAATTTTCAGTAAAGTTTTACTACCCAAATGTATGGGAGACTCGGTCATTTTTCTAACAAGAAGAAAAAAAATTAATTAAGCACTTAAATCTTCCACTGACACACACATGCACAGGAACATGCACACACATGCACATGCAAGAGCATAGTTCATACAGTAATAAAATTATGGAAATACATGCAAAATGCTAAGTCTTGAGACATGAAACCAATAGTTATGCAATAATCTAAGTATGCTTGGAAAACCTGGTTTTCAGAAACACTATTGCTATGTTGGAATTATTTCTTTTAATGATTCCCAAACAGTTTTCTACTTCCAAACTTTTGTACTCTGATTCAAGTAGAAAGTAACTTATATATCTTCACATATGTAAGTTTAAGATAATTTGAGCAAACTAATATTTTTATATTGGCATAAAGATTCTGGATAGAAGAAAATTAGAGTGTAATATTTTCTTGATTAAATGACCACTGCATATATATATATAAAAAAAACTTTAGAAACAGAAGGTGGGTCATTTCATAATCCGAAAATTCTTTTTAGATGCAAGGAAATTATTCAGTTCCAAAGCCAAAGAACGTAGTTCTGCCACATTGAAATTCATAACCAAACGTTTCTCTGCATCCAACCACCATGTAATCCCACTATGTAGCATAGGATAGGCCGGTTCGCTTGAGGAGAATTTTTTCTGTGATCATGTCTGAATTATGTCATGCATGAACAAGCTCCATAAGATCCTGTAGAATAAGTGATGTGGCACGATCCAATGTTTTATCTATCCCACTTACTTATTTATAGTATGGAAATGCATTCATTTCTTCTACATCGACCTCAATTTATAATATGATACTATCGAAGTGAAATAAGAGATCTAAGGAAGAACAGAGGCTAGACTTTATTAGTAACAAGTAAAGACTTTGTATGTAAGAAAATCGAGGTGTTGTGGGGAAAAAACAAATAAAATCAAAAAGACATGAGACAGTCCAAAAAGCCCTTGACTATGATCAAATTTTTAAGCCTACTTGGTTATTGAGCATTTATCTGTAAGAACTAAATTATTTGCACAGAATATGAGTAGGTGCAACTTTAGAAATGGGACCTAGTAAATCCTTTATCACTTAAATAGAATCATTCTATTTTATATGTGTGGATATCTATAAAATATAGTTTTTCTATAAATCTATTTCTATAATTCTTTTGAATCTTGCTCGAGCCGGATGAAGACAAATTATCATGTCCGGTTCTTTCGGGGGATGGATTCATAAGAATTCACCTATTCCAATAACAAAGAAACCTGACTTGAACGATCCTGTATTAAGAGCTAAATTGGCCAAAGGGATGGGGCATAATTATTATGGAGAACCTGCATGGCCAAATGATCTTTTATATATTTTTCCGGTAGTAATTCTAGGTACTATTGCATGTAATGTTGGCTTAGCAGTCCTAGAACCATCAATGATTGGTGAACCGGCAGATCCATTTGCAACTCCTTTGGAAATATTGCCCGAATGGTACTTTTTTCCTGTATTTCAAAATATGCCGCACAGTACCCAATAATTATTGGGTGTTCTTTTAATGGTTCCAATACCAACAGGATTATTAACAGTACCCTCTTTGGAGAATGTTAATAAATTTCAAAATCCATTTCGTCGTCCAGTAGCTACAACTGTCTTTTTGATCGGTACCGTAGTAGCTCTTTGGTTAGGTATTGGAGCAACATTACCTATTGATAAATCTTTAACTTTAGGTCTTTTTCAAATTGATTCAACTGTGAAATACCACGATGTAGGTATCTAGGGAATAGTCGCTTCTAAAGTGAATCCTCCCTAGATACATGAATTTTATTATGATCTATTTCGCTAAAATACGAATTGTGTGTCGAAGATAAAAAATGAAGTCGAATATCCCTGTCTCTGTTTATGTCTCGTATTGGAACAAATCACTATAATTCATCCGTGCCTACAGATCAGTTGACATTTTTAACAAATTTTATGAACATAAGCCCTTATTTTCGTATTTCTTGCTCCTTACTTTAATTTTAATATATTCCTTGGAAGAAGATAAGTCTCTTTTTTTTTGCTTCAAATTGTATCTTTGATGAAAGGGATTTTTTCAAAAAGAATCCATCCAATCGTTCGAATCTTTGTTCCGAAGTCTATAAATTATATGTCCCCTAGTTGAATGAATAATATTGCCTTATTTTTATTTTGATTCTATCCCCCGGCAGTGTTCGTATTAAACTGTGTCGTATCTTCCCTGAAATATAACCTAGAACTACATCTTCATTATATAAAATATAAACGGACTCGGGGAGCATACCGTTAAGAAATGATTCAGTAATCAAACCTTCATGAACCATTTTTTTTTCATTCCAGGAAACCTTTTTGAAGTATCAACTAATGGAGGAAGAGTTATATAACTCACCTTTCCTCTCTATTTCAGTAATAGGAAGTTAGAGATAAAATTAGGATACCAGAGGAGGATCACCATATATAACACAAAATTTCTCCTCCAATTTTTTCTAGTCTAGCTTCTCGATCTGTCATTATGCCTCGAGGATTGGAAAGAATTACAATTCCCATCCCACCTAAAATCTTAGGAATTTTTTTATAGTTGGAATAAATTCGTAGACCTGGTCGACTTATACATTTTAAAATTGTTTTATATATTCCTTTCCTAGTTCTTTTATGGCGCAAGGTTGAAACCAAGAAATTTTTATTACTTTCCTGATGTTTCCGAACATTTTCAATAAAACCATCTCGTAGGAGTATTTTAACAATGTTTTCGGTGATATTTGTGGATACTATTCGAACCGTTCCATTTTTACTCATGTTATCATTTCTTCTAGAAGTTATTATATCAACAATAGTGTCTCTGCCCATGACGAATTATAATTATTGGTGCTTCTTAATTTTGATATAATCAACATGTTTTTTTATTTGAATACTTCGAAGTATTCATTATTTAATTAAATTTGAAATTTATTATTAAATTAATTATTAAATTTAGTAAAAGTATATGCGTGAGACACAATCTATTAATTGGGTTTATTTCAGATATCCTACTAGAACAATATCCTAATTTGATATATGACTATGAGTCTTTGATCTATGACTATGAGTCTTTATAATACCTCGGGAGCTAATGAAACTATTTTAGTAAAATTCAATTGTCTAAATTCTCGAGCAATTGCGCCAAAAACTCGAGTTCCTTTTGGATTTCCTTCTTGATCAATGACAACGGCTGCATTGTCATCGTATCGTATTATCATATCGTTGTCACGTTTGAGTTCTTTACATGTACGTATAATTACAGCTCTTATTACTTCTGATCCTTCTAGAGGCATATTGGGCACTACTTCTTTAATAACAGCAACAATAACGTCACCTGTATGAGCATATCTATGATTACCAACTCCTATGATTCGAATACACATTAATTCTCGAGCTCCACTATTATCTGCTACATTCAAAAGGGTCTGAGGTTGAATCATATCATTTTTATCTGAATTTTTTATTTCAATGCAAAGAATGAGGAAAAAGAAGAAATAATATTTGTCTAGAAATAAAGAAACTCGTGGTTGTATTTTCATCCCTTTTTATATTTAGTTCTACATCCCTATCCTGAAATAACAAATTATCCCTATCTTGAAATAACAAATTGAGTTTTTATAGCCATTTTGCACGCAGCTATTGAAATGCTGCTCTGGCTACAGTTTCTAAGACTCCGCTAATTTTGTAAAGTATTCGACCGGGTATAACAACAAATGCCCAATATTCGGGAGATCCATTTCCCGACCCTATACGTGTTTCTGCGGGACTTACTATAATAGGTTTATTGGGGAAAACACGTACCTATATTTTTCCACCACGACGTGCATATCGTGTCATTGCTCTTCATCCTGCTTCTATTTGTCTAGTGGTAATCCAAGCCGGTTCAAGTGCCTGAAGAGCATATCTGCCGAAGCAAATATGATTACCTCGGCAAGATATTCCTTTCATTCTTCCTCTATGTTGCTTATGAAATCTAGTTCTTTTAGGGTTATAGTTGATGGTTTTTTCCCACCTCTACTACAGAACTGGACATGAGAGTTTCTTCTCATCCAGCTCCTCACGAATGAAAGGATTTGATAATATTACAGATGCACATGTATTTAATAACTAACACATTAAACTAAGTAATGGGATTTATTGATATTATATTTCATTTATTAGATAAGAAGCTGTATATACGGTTAGATATGTCTATTTCTAGATATAGATAATGTTTCTTTTTTATACCGGAACCTTATTATTTTTTTACTTGTATTTTATAAATTATTGAATCAAGACAATATTGGAATCCAATAAATACGAAATTAGGTTTCGCGGGCGAATATTGACTCTTTCCTTTTTCGGCTTTATTCGTAGGATCAATCCACCACCTCTCCAAGTAAAAAAAATTGTTCTTGGTTCATTCCACTATCACGCCTGCTCAATCATTTGGATTATTTTAACTAGAATCCTATATAGTCACAGGTTTCATCATTCCTATAGCTTCTTCATTAATGATTAGGCCTGAACTCTGCAATGGAGCTCTCAACAAAATATGTTTCTGAGTCAATCTCCTCAGTTTCTATTAACCGGAAGCTCTTTATTATTTATATATCAATCGATACAATATTAAACAATACTAAAACAATATGAAATTAATGCTTTATTACACTGCCTTTCATTTATATGAGGTAATTCATAGACCATACATATTGGAATTATATATCATTGATATTTTTATTCTCTCTTTCTATCACCTTTCCATTTATCTGGATCCCTTTTTTTTATTTCAAATCCACAATCATATTTTTTTGTTATGGAACAATTCCAGTTGTAACAACTATATGATTGATCCAGTCATATAGTGACTGTTTTTGGGATCTCGACAATAAGGGATTCCTAAAATGCCTTTTTGGATCTTCCTCAATGTCCCGGCAATTCGCCAAACCCGAGAAGCAGTTGATTTTTCATCTGCTTTCAAAATAGATGGAAGAATTTCTTGGGAATCCTACAAGATCAATTCATTCTTTTTTCTCTAACGAATGGTCAGAACTTCATCAGGGTTCGAATCCTACAGAGAGGTCCCCTAGAGAACATAAATTTTTGAAGAAACAACAAGATGTTTCTTTTGTCCCTTCCAAGCGATCGGAAAATAAAGAATTGGTTGATATATTCAAGATAATTACGTATTTACAAAATACCGTCTCAATTCATCCTAATTCATCGGATCCTGGATGTGATATGGTTTCGAAGGATGAACCAGATATGGACAGTTCCAATAAGATTTCATTCTTGAAAAAAAAATCCATTTTTGGATTTATTTCATCTATTTACATAACCGGAACAAAGAAGGATGCACGTTACACCACGATTTTGAATAAGAAGAGAGATTTCAAGAAATGGCAGATCTATTCACTCTATCAATAACCGAGCTGGATCTGGTGTATCATAGGGGATTGGACTTTTCTATCGATTCCTATTGGTTGGATCAAAAAAAAATCATGAATGAGGTATTCAACTCCAGAGATGACTCGAAAAAGAAATCTTTATTGGTTCTACCTCCTCTTTTTTATGAGGAGAATGAATCTTTTTATCGAAGCATAAAAAATGGTCTGGATCCACTACGGGAATGATTTGGAAGATCTAAAAGTAAAAAACAGTGGTATTTGCTAGCAACAACATCATGGAGGCAGTATGTCAATATAGATTGATCCGAAATTTGATTCAAATCCAATATAGCATCTATAGGTACATAAGAAATGTATCGAATCGATTCTTTTTAATGGATAGATCAATCGCAACTTTGAATATGGAATTCAAAGGGATCAAATAGGAAATGATACTCTGAATCATATAACTATAATGAAATATACGATCAACCAACATTTATTGAATTTGTAAGAGACTCAGAAGAAATGGTTTGATCCTCTTATTTCTCGAACCAAGAGATCCATGAATCAAGATCCGGATGCATATAGATACAAATGGTCCAATGGGAACAAGAATTTACAGGAACATTTGGAACATTTCGTTTCTGAATAGAAGAACCGTTTTCAAGTAGTGTTCGATTGATTTCGTATGAGTCAATATTCAATTGGTTGGTCCGAGGCTATCGACAAAAATGATTTGTCTAAGTCAGTTTGTTTCTTTTTGTCCAAGTCACTTCTTTTTTTGTCCAAGTCACTTCCCTTTTTGTCCAAATCACTTCCCTTATTCTTTGTGAATATTGGGAATACCCCTATTCATAGGTCCAAAATCCACATCTATGAATTGAAAAGTCCGAATGATCAACCTTGTAATTAGTTGTTAGAATCAATAGGTGTTCAAATCGTTCATTTAAATAAATTGAAATCCTTCTTATTGGATGATCAGGATACTTCCCAAAGACCGAAATTCTTGATCAATGGAGGAACAATATTACCATTTTTGTTCAAAAAGATACCAAAGTGGATGATTGACTCATTCCATACTAGAAATAATTACGGAAAATTCTTTGATAACACGGATTCCTATTTCTCAATGATATCCCACGATCGAGACAATTAGCTGAATCCCATGAAACCATTTCATAGAAGTTCATTGATATCTTCTTTTTATAAAGCAAATCGACATCGATTCTTGAATGATCCACATCACTTCTGGTTCTATTGCAACAAAAGATTCCCTTTTTTTGCGGAAAAGACCCGTATCCATAATGATGATCTTACATATGGACAATTCCTCAATATCTTCTTCATTCGCAATAAAATATTTTCTTTGTGTGTCGGTAAAAAAAACATATTTTTTTTGGAGAGAGAGGCTATTTCTCCAATCGAGTCACAGGTATCTGATATATTCATACATAATGATTTTCTACAAAGTGGTGATGAAACGTATAACTTATACAAATCTTTCCATTTTCCAATTCGATCTGATCCAGTCGTTCGTAGAGCTATTTACTCGATCGCAGACATTTCTGCAACATTTCAAAGAGAGGAACAAATAGTCAATTTTGAAAGAACTTATTGTCGGCCTCTTTCAGATATGAATCTATCTAATTCAGAAGGGAAGAACTTGCATCGGTATCTTAGTTTCAATTAAAACATGGGTTTGATTCACAATCCATGTTTTGAGAAGTATTTACCATCCGGGAAGAGGAAAAAACAGAGTCTTTTTCTAAAGAAATACATTGAGAAAGGGCAGATGTATGGAACCTTTCAACGAGATGGTGCTTTTTCAAATCACTCAAAATGGAATCAGTTCCAAACATATATGCCATGGTTCCTTACTTTGACAGGGTGCAAATATCTAAATTTCGCCCTCGTAGATACTTTTTCAGACCCATTGCCAATACTAAGTAGCAGTCAAAAATTTGTATCCATTTTTCATGATATTATGTATGGGTCAGATATTCATGGCCAATTCCTCAGAGGATTCTTCCACAATGAACTCTAATAAGTGAGATTTTGGATAAGTGTTTATAGAATCTTCTTTTGTCCGAAGAAATGATTCATCGAAATAATCAGTCACCCGTTCCATTGATATGGGCACATCTGATATCAAGAATTGCTTGGGAGTTCCTCTATTCAATCCTTTTCCTTCTTCTTGTTGCTGGATTTCTCGTTCGTATCCATCTTCTCTTTTTTTTCTCGAGCCTCTAGTGAGTTACAGACAGAGTTAGAAAAGATAAAATCTTTGATGATTCCATCATACATGATTGAGTAGCGAAAACTTCTGGATAGGTATCCTACATCTGAACTAAATTCTTTTTGGTTAAAGAATCTCTTTCTAGTTGCTCTGAAACAATTAGGAGTTTCTCTGGAAGAGATACGGGGTTCTGCTTTTGGTGGCAACATGTTATTGGGTGGTGGTCCCACTTATGGGGTCAAATCAATATGTTCTAAGAAGAAATATTTGAATAAATCTCATCGATCTCATAAGTATCATACTAAATTCCATCAATTGAATAACTTTTTCAAGAAATATGAGATATCTAAGTCGTACAAGTAAAGAGATCAATTCATTGGTAAGAAAAAGAAAAAATGTGAACGGTGATTGGATTGCTGATAAAATGGAATCCTGGGTCGCGAACAGTGATTCGATTGATGATGAAGAAAGAGAATTCTTGGTTCGGTTCTCCACCTTAATGACAGAAAAAAGGATTGATCAAATTCTATTGAGTCTGACTCATAGTGATCCTTTATCAAAGAATGACTCGGGTTATCAAATGATTGAACAACCGGGATCAATTTACTTACGATACTTAGTTGACATTCAGAAAAAGTATCTAATGAATTATGAGTTCAATAGATTCTGTTTAGTAGAAAGACGGATATTCCTTGCTTATTATCAGACAATCACTTATTCACAACCTCGTGTGGGGCTAATAGTTTTCATTTCCCATCTCATGGAAAACCATTTTCGCTCCGCTTAGCCCAATCCCCTTCTAGGGGTATTTTAGTGATAGGTTCTATAGGAACTGGACGATCCTGTTTGGTCAAAAACCCAGCAGAAAACTCCTATGTTCCTTTCATTACGGTATTTCCGAACAAGTTCCTGAATGACAAGCCTAAAGAGTATCTTATTAATGATATCGATATTGATGATGTTGACGATATTGATGATGACCTTGATACGGAGCTGCTAACTTTGACAAATGTGCTAATTATGTATATGACACCAAAAATATACCGATTTAATATCATCCTTCAATTCGAATTGGCAAAAGCAATGTCTCCTTGCATAATATGGATTGCAAACATTCATGATCTGTATGTGAATAAGTCGAATTACTTATCCCTTGGTCTATTAGAGAACTATCTCTCCATGGATTCTGAAAGATGTTCCACTAGAAATATTCTTGTTATTGCTTCGACTCATGTTCCCCAAAAAGTGGCACCCGCTCTAATAGCTCTGAATAAATTAAATACATGCATTAAGATACGAAGGCTTCTTATTCCCCAAAAACGAAAGCACTTTCTCATTCTTTCATATACTAGGGGTTTTCACTTGGAAAAGAAAATGTTGCATACTAACAAATTCGGGTCCATAACCATGGGATCTATTGCATGAGGTCTTGTAGCACTTATCAATGAGGCCCTATCAATTAGTATTACACAGAAGAAATCAATTATAGAAACTAATACAATTAGATCCGCTCTTCATAGACAAACTTGGGATTTGCGATCCTAGGTAAGATCGGTTCAGGATCATGGGGTCTTTTTCTATCAGATAGGAAGGGCTATTGCATAAAATGTACTTCTAAGTAATTGCCCTATAGATCCTATATCTATCTATATGAAGAAAAAATCGTGTAAGGAAGGAGATTCCTATTTGTACAAATGGTACTTCAAACTTGGAACGAGCATGAAGAAATTAACGATATTTCTTTATCTTTTGAGTTGTTTTGCCAGAATGGTCGCTCAAGATCTTTGGTCTTTACCCGGACCCGGATCCGTTGAAAAAAATAGGATCACTTCTTATGGTCGGTGAGAATGTTTCTGATCTAGTTCGTGGCCTATTAGAAGTAGAAGGCGCTCTGGCGGGATCCTCATGGATAGAAAAGGATTGCAGTCAGTTTGATAATAATCGAGTGATATTACTTCTTCGGTCCGAACCAATGAATCTGTTAGATATGATGCAAAATGGATCTTTTTCTATCGTTGATCAGAGATTTTTCTATGAAAAATACGATTCGGAGTTTGAAGAAGGGGAAAGGGCCTAGACCCGCAACAGATAGGGGAGGATTTATTCAATCACATATTTTGGGCTCCTAGAATATGGCACCCTTTTGGCAATCTATTTGATTGTACCGAAAGGACCACTGAATTGGGATTTCCCTATTAGGCTGGGTCATTTCGGGGAAAGCAGATCATTTATCATAAAAAGATAAGCTTCAACAGAATGATTCAGAGTTCTTGCAGAGTGGAACCATGCAGTACCAGACACGAGATAAATCGTCCAGAGAACAAGGTTTTTTCGAATAAGCCAATTCATTAGGGACCCTGTAGATCCATTCTTTTTTCCTATTCAAAGATCAGCCCTTTGTCTTTGTGTTTTCGTGTCGAGAATTCTTTGCAGATGAAGAGATGTCAAAGTGGCTTATTACTTCCCAAACAAATTCTTCTACATCTATATCTAGACATTGTTCATTAAGAATACGCAAGAAAAGCACTTCGAATTGTTGATTCATCGCCAGATATGGCTTAGAACCAATAGTTCATTATCGAATCGATCTTTCCGTTCTAATACTCCATCCGAGAGTTATTAGTATTTATCAAATCTCTTCCTATCTAACAGAATGCTATTGGATCAAATGGCAAAGACATTATGGAGAAAGAGATGACTTTTCCCAGATGAAATGAAATATTTGGTTCATGTAACAAGGGAAAGATTTCCCATTCCTTAGCCGTAAAGATATGTGGCCATGAAAAGGGGATTAAGTGGAACAGAATTAGCCGGGTGGTAAAGTTGTGGAAACACTTGTTTATTCCATATTTTGGACCTTAGCTCCATGGAGAAATATGCTACAGCTGAAGCATGGAAGATTTGAAATCTTAGATCAAAATATTACATGTGGATGATATGAACTGCCAAAACAAGAATTCTTGAACGGTGAACAACCAGAGCCTATTACTCACTACATCAAAGAATTTCCATTAATGAAACCATAGAAATCCATCGGAAAAGAAAAAATACACATGTCCGATGAAACGATTGCTGTTATTTGCTCTAATAACGAATCATTGGTTTAACTGAATAACTAAAGAAAATATATATGCCTTTCTCTTCATCTCAGCTTGATGGATCTTCTCAATTGGAAGATCTCCCATATGGATAATACATATTTCGGTTGACTGAGCCTAATTCTAATTGTTTTGTTCCGAAGCAAAGATATTCATAGAGGTGGTTCGTCCTATTCACGACCAAGAGGTACTTGTAGGATCTAGATTAACCCTAGAGGGGGGGTGAATAGGGTTATAGCAAGTTTTCTCGAATTAAACACAAAAACAAACTGCAGATAAGTAAAGTGAAAATTAGCCACACATCCTTAAAACGGAACTTAAATTCAAAGCGGGTCCCTGTCATAAAATATATATTTTCTACATCCCTGTTTCTGTTTTCCGCCATTTTTTCCCCCAAATTACCCTTGCGTTTCGCTGTGGAGCTGAATCTTCTTCTTATTTTTCGATTTAATGGTAAACTGCAATTAAATTAAAGATGAATCAATTTTTTTTATGAAATATGATATTCTTAATATTTGCAGTTATGAATAATCGCAACAAATTTCTGCAAATATATGCGCAATAGTTGCAGAAATTTCTGCAACTATACGCAATAGTTGCAGACATTTCTGCAACTATAAGCAATAGTTGTAGAAATTTCTACAACTATACGCAATAGTTGAAGACATTTCTACAACTATTAGCAATAGTTGCATTTCTGCAACTATATGCAATAGTTGCAGATATTTCTGCAACTATACGCAATAGTTGCAGACATTTCTGCAACTATTTGCAATAGTTGCAGATATTTCTACAACTATACGCAATAGTTGCAGACATTTCTGCAACTATTTGCAATAGTTGCATTTCTGCAACTATATGCAATAGTTGCAGAAATGTTTGCAACTATGTGCAATAGTTGCAGATATTTCTGCAACTATACCATATAATTGCATAAATTTCTGCAACTATACCCAATAGTTGCTGACATTTATGCAACTATACCATATAGCTGCAGAAATATCTGCAATTATTTGTAAATTTTGTAAATTTGAAAAAAAATTCAAAAAGGTTTAAAAGTTGCTGAATTGTCTGCAAATATTTGAAATAATTGCACATTTACTACAAATATGAATTTTTGATATCAACAATGGATCTCATTTCAAAGATCATAAAATTTGTGATTTTTTGGTGAAAACGGTTTGTTGATCCGATTTTTGTACATAAAGTTATACGCGTTTGAAATGTTAAAAACGTAAAGGGTATTTGTGTATTTTTGCCTGCGCGAATTTGAAAATAGGGGGCGGAAATGTAAGTTTTGTATGTGAAGGATGTTTTGTTTATTTTGAAACTTATTAGGGATGTGAGCCAAACTTACCCATAAGTAAATATGCTGAAAAGTAAATCGCACACAAAATTTACCCAGCTTCGACAACCCCTGCCTACTACTGCATTCCCAAATTTCTATTAGAATTAAACAGTCTCCCGCTTACAAACACTCTAACAGACTCGCAAACCCTGCTACCGCCTATAGAGTTTTGCAAACTCGCAAACCCTACTCACTGAACTAATCCTAACTAGACAATCTGACACAACCTAAAACCTAGGTGATGATTTACCAAGATTTATTTGAAAAGTATAGATTTTAAAATAGAAAAAAACAAGAGCAAAAATTAAATAGAAAACTTGAAAACTAATTTTGCCCTTAATTAAAATAAACTCAGCCCAAAAGAAATAAAATAAACACTAAAACTAAAACCCTAATTTATTTATCAAGACCGGCCCCTTTTTATTTTTATCTAGCCCGTTTCTTTGTTAATGGCGGTGTCCTTCTTTCTTATTTCTTCTGAAATTAGGGCTTCGGCTCTCGTTCCTCTGAAATTAGGGCTTCGGCTTGATCTCGTTCCTCTGTGAGAAATTAAGGCTTTGATACAGTCGGCTTGGTTGCTTCAGGATGATCGAGTTCGACTTTATCTCTGGTATGTTGTTTGATTTCTAGTTTGTTTGCTTGAATTTGATTGTTCTTTTTGCTCTGCCCACCAAGTCGATGATGATTTTGGGGTATTTATATAGGGTTTTCGAAACCCTTGAATTCGTCTGATTTGAGTTGCTTGGACTCCACGTTGTTGAATCTTTCCATTATTTTGTTGTGCTATTTTGGGTATATACTTCGTACCCACGGCTTTGATTTTTAAACGTTCGATCTTTCTTTGATTGATATGCCAGAAACTTTCCTAATTTATTTCTGACTTTGACTTTTTCAATTTGTATATATACTCGATTTTGGAATTGTGATATATTTGGTCAAAACAGAATTTTCTTTCGTTACTTTCTCTTTGACTTTCGTATGCTTCCAGGACTTCGACATTGATCATCTCGGCTTCATGTCCGATTATACTACTGTTGACTTTGTTTTGAATTTGGTATTGTTTCTATTCTTTGATTCCTTTGCCTCTGCGTACCCATACATCTCTGTAGCATTGCATTGGATTGACTTGTGTGCTTTACTGCTTTATGTGCACTTTGCTTCGAGTTGTGTTGTTGGTTCATCATGCAGATTCCATTGATATATGTTTTCCAGACCTTTGTATATGCTCTTTGTAGCCTGTGTTGCTGTTGAGTTTTTGCCTTGTCACCATTTATGTAGATATCCATGATATAGTGATACTGCAATATTGGCTTGCATTTAGTTGTAGCTACTGTCCATTTTGATTTTGCTGGATGTACTTGTATTCACTTGAACTTGAGTTCATTGTGTAGCTTTCCTCTGATCAGTTGACTATCTCTGTTTATCCACTTTAGTTCAGTTTTGTTTGTTGTTGCAGTTGCCTCCTCACTTGAACCTGTTTCACTGATGTATTGGTTTAGACTTGCTCATGTTACTTGTATCACTGGTCCTTGTATCAGTGCTTGTTGACATGTTTGAGTCTTTGAGTATGTTATCACATCATGCTAGCATTGATATGGTGCATTCCGACTATGTAGTCTATGTTGTGCATGATTTCTTTTTGTTGACTGCACACACGAGTTGGCGAGGCAGTGCACACGTGTATAAATGTACACGTGTGTATTGCAGCCACTCATGATTACCTGTCCCTGATAAAAATACTGATATACACAGATATTACACAATCAAAAATGATGACAATAACCCATATATCTGAGACATTAATAAAAAACAAATTTATATTTTTGCAAATTCAAATTTGTTTATTTTCATATTACTGATGTAGTTGCTAATTATACAGGTACATAGGAGACAGGACAAGAACTGGAGCTGGACAATGCAGATAGATGCAGATGTGCAGACAGAGTGAAAAACTGAGTGTTGAGTGTTGTTGTGAGAAAAAAAATGTGAATGTGAAATGTATGAAACAAATGTGTGTATATAGAGAGAGCTGAAAACTGTGTATTGTTTAAGTGTTGAAATAAAATATTATTTTGAATAAAAATACTGATTGAATTATATAAATTCTGTGCAATAGTATTATTATTCAATATGAATATTTATTCCTATATGTGTATAGTTCAATCTGCAAACACATATATAAATTGATATATGTTTATTATCATCAAACAAAAAATCACATCAAACAATCTCCCCCTTTTGATGATGACAAACATATATATTAAAGATTTTGAAATTCTAATGTGTTTGAGCATGAAATATTTAGCTCCCCCTATATGAATGCTCCCCCTACAACTGAGACCACTCCCTGTTTAGAAGACTTTGAAAATTACAGAAGAATAAAAGAACTAAAGAAAATTAACTAACAACATTTAACAAATTTGTTGAAGTATTCCAAAAATATTTACTTTCTTATCAAAATCTTGTTCTTCTCCCTCTTTTGTCATCATCAAAAGACTGACAACACTAATGGAACAGTAGTGGAAATTTTTTTTGTTTTGTTTTTTAAGTAAAAAACAAATGCAAAACAAAGAAAAACCATAATATATCATAACGAGTTAACAAGTTCCACATTGTAGAGAATGGATTTATGATTCGGTTTTTATATAATGAGAAGAGAGAAATTTGAAAAATAATTTGACATTTAAGCACAAAAATAAGCACTTACTAACCACGCATAACCATAAGGACTTTTAAATGGGATTAGCAGTTACTTATTAGTCTAAGCATCCGAAAAATACTTAGCTTTCATACTCCATCCATGCATAACCATAAGGACTTTTAAATGAGAATGGAATAATGATAAAATAATTCACTCACATGCTCCATCCATGCATAACCATAAGGACTTTTAAATGATAATGGACGCATGAGAGATTTTTTTTTAAAAAAAAATTAAAAAGAAATTACTCTTCTCATTTTACAAAACCATTATGAATGATAGAAAGATGGTAGAAATAGAAATGATCGTGGAATAAGTTACCAAGTTAATTATATTATGAAATATTTTTTTTTGATTTTGAAAAGAAATAAATCAAAAACATATTTCCACTACTAAATACCATATTCGAATCAATCTTTGAATAATATCCAAAATTGGTTTGAATCCTAGAAATTGATGTTGAAAATAAATATTCAAGAATATTTCAACCAAAAAAATGGAAAATGATTAGTTAATTTCTATAATCCCCAAATCCAAACGTAATCTGGAAAATTTGTCTTCGGGGAGGGGTTTTGTGAAAATATCAGCAAGTTGAATCTCAGTTGAAATATGTTCAATGCAAATGTTTTCCTTAGCAATGTGATCTCTAAGAAAATGGTGTCTCACATCAATGTGTTTTGTGCGTGAATGATGAACAGGATTATTTGACAAGTCTATTGAACTTTTACTATCACGTTTTAATGGAACTTGTTTATAAACTAAGCCAAAATCAGAAAGAGTTTGCATCATCCATAAAATTTGAGCACAACAACTTCCTAAAGCAATATATTCTGCTTCAGTGGTGGATAATGCAACACAATTTTGTTTTCGACTTGACCATGAAACTAATGAATGTCCTAGCATGAAACATGTCCCACTAGTGCTTTTCCTGTCTACCAGTGAACCCGCATAATCAACATCAGAATAACCAACTATATCAAAATTTTCACAAGAAGGGTACCATAGTCCAAATTTGTGTGTGTGTGAAAGATATCTCAAAATTCGTTTAGTGGCTTTCAAATGAGATTCTTTAGGGTTAGATTGAAAACGTGCACACAAACACACAGAAAACATAATATCAGGTCTAGAAGCAGTAAGATAGAGAAGTGAACCAATTGTCCCTCAATATTTCTTCTGATCAACAGCAACTCCTTTCTCGTCTTTGTCCAACTTTGTTGATGGGCTCATAGGAGTTCTCAATGGTTTGGAATTCTCAACTCCAAATTTCTTCAACAGTTCCAACACATACTTGGATTGTGAAATGAAAATGTCATCACTGCTTTGCTTGATTTGAAATCCAAGAAAATATTTCAATTCTCAAACCAAGCTCATCTCGAATTTAGCCTGCATGACTTGTTCAAATTTCTCGCACAAGAGTTCATTAGTAGCACCATAAATGATATCATCCACATAAATCTGAACAATCAAAAAATCACTTTCTTTATGTAATAGAAACAGTTTCGTGTCAGCACTCCCCTTTTTAAAACCATTTTACAAAAGATATGTACAAAGACAGTCATACCAAGCTCTAGGAGCTTGCTTAAGACCATATAATGCTTTTTCTAGTTTATACACATGATTTGGAAAATCATAATTTTCAAAACCGGGGGGTTGTTCAACAAAAACTTCTTCTTTTAAATCACCATTTAGAAAGGCACTTTTTACATCCATTTGTTTAAGTTTGAAACCCTTATAACATGCAAATCTTAGTAAAATCCTAATGGCTTCTAACCTAGCAAGTGGAGCAAATGTTTCATCAAAATCTATGCCTTCTATTTGGTTATATCCTTTTGCGACCAACCTAGCTTTGTTTCTAATTACATTTCCTGATTCATCAAGTTTATTTTTGAACACCCATTTAGTTCCAACAATCGGATAGTCATTAGGCCTAGGAACTAATTTCCAAACTTTATTTCTCTCAAATTGATTAAGTTCATCTTGCATTGCTAAAACCCAACTTTCATCATTAAGAGCCATTTCAACAGAATCAGGTTCAATCTCAGAAATAAAACCACTGTGACAACAAAATGCACAGAAATTTTTATCAAATGAAGAGCGAGTGCGTATACCTCCGTAGGATCACCTATAACCAATTCAGGAGGATGATTGGATTTGAACTTCAATCTATCAGCATCAACAGTCCTACTTTCAGCTTTCTCACTAGATGTTTCTTCTTCAATGCTTTCATGATCTACCCCATCGTCAACCGCCTTTTCAGTCGTCCTTTCCAGGTCAGATTCATCGAATTTCACATTGATTGATTCAACAATTGTTTTTGTTCGTTTGTTGTATATCATGTAAGCTTTGCTCCTTGTTGAATAGCCCATGAAAATTCCCTCATCAGCCTTTGATTCGAATTTTCCAAGTTGATCACCTGTGTTAAGAATGAAACAAGGACATCCAAATATACGAAAATAAGAAATGTTAGGTTTTCTTTCATGCCATAATTCATAAGATGGTTTACCAAGTATTGGTCTAATCATTACTCTATTCATTACATAGCACGAAGTATTCACTGCCTACGCCCAAAAGGTTAGAGGTAGTTTATACTCACTCAACATGGATCTAGCCAATTCTTGCAATGTACGATTTTTCCTTTCAACCACCCCATTTTGTTGAGGTGTTCGTGGAGCAGAAAATTCATGTTTTAAACCATTTTCTTCACAAAAGCTTTCAAAATCCAAATTTTCAAATTCGCCTCCATGATCACTTCTCAAAGTTTTAATTGAAACTCCTTTTTCATTTTGAACAAGTTTTGCAAATTTTGAAAAATAATCAAAAGATTCAGACTTTTTGGCTAAGAAATAAACCCATGTAAATCTAGAATAATCATCAACCAATACATAACAATAACGTTTTCCATTCAAGCTTGCAATTTCATTTGGTCCAAATAAGTCCATGTGAATTAATTCAAGGACCCTTGATGTGCTAACAATGTTTTTAGGGCGAAATGATGATCGACTAAGCTTGCCCAAGGAACATGATTTACACACTTTATTATTTTCAAATTTCTTATGTGGTAACCCTCTGACTAATTTTTTTGTTTCAAGGTTTTTCAAGAGGCCCATGCTAGCATATCCATGTCTCCTATGCCATAAAGATGCCTCTTCGTCAGTGGCTACCAAACATCTAGAAAGATTTAGATTATCAAACGAAAGCGTGTAAACATTTCCTTTTCTTTTGCCCATAAAAACAATGTTATTAGAGGATTTATCAATGATTCTGCAAGTATTACTATTAAAAACCACATTCATACCTTTGTCACATAGTTCGCTAATAGAAATGAGATTGTGATGCAAATTTTCAACGTATAAAACATTAGTCAAGAAAAAAGTACCGTTACCTACTTCACCTTTACCAATAATCTTACACTTGCTATTCTCTCCCATAATCACATTTCCACCTTTAAAATTCTCTAGGCTAAGGAACTTTGATTTGTCACCTGTCATATGTTTAGAACAACCTGAATCTAGAAACCATTCTTGTTGCTCCTTAGCCCGCCAACAAACCTACACAGAGAGAGAGGAGGATGACCTAGAGAAACTCTTAGGTCCAATGATATTAGTGACTGAAGCATTGTGAATAAACAATCCCTTTGGAACCCAAACTTGTTTTGTCCTTTCATTCTTGTTCCAATAGACATGAAATTTGTTTGTAGAATTCTTAGGAACCCAAACTTGTATAAATTTTGTGTTCTTGTTCCTATGACTATAATTTTCAGCACGATGTTCAATTATTTCACATCTAGCAAAGACACTCTTACCTTTTGCATTATCATCAACTTGTGTTTTCCCAAAACCTAGTCCTTTTCTGTTGTTAGCAAAAAGTTGATTTTCCAATAACATGTTGAATGATTTTTCTCCTCTTGAAAAGTTATTCAGAGTTTTCTCAAGATTTTGGACTTTGGTTTTTAGTGTTGCGTTTTCAGTCATAAGTGAGGTGCATCTATTTATAAAATCCTTTTCCCTAGTGTTAATGGTTTCCTTAAGACTCAAGTTTTCTTTTTCAAGATTCTCAAAGCTATTCTTAAGTTTTGATAATTCTGAATCTAAAATTTTGCATTTTTTACAGTCTAGGTTTTGAATATTTTCAAGTTCAGTTTCTAACCTAGTATTTTCATGGATAAGTTCTCTCCTATCAGATTTCAGTTTTTCAATTTTAGATTCAAGAGTATCAATTGTTTTAGCAAAATCACAACACATCAAAACAAGTTCTTTATAAGAATAGTTACTTACCTCACAAGATTCCTCTGAGCTTGCTTCTGAATCTGATTTTGCCATAAGACATAAATTAGCCTCCTTTGAGCTATTATTCGAAACTTCCTCTCCTTCTTCATCATCCCAAGTCACTGCCAAGGCCTTCTTCTTCTTTTTCTTTCCTTTGTTGTTTTTGAGAAGTGGGCATTTTTGTTTGAAGTGGCCAGGCTTCTTGTAGTTATAACAAGTCAATTCATTATCAGAATTGTCAGAATCTTTTGACCTATTACCACTTGTTTTCTTCTTGCGTGGCCCGAATCTTGACCATTTTCTAAGATTATTGACAGCCATTGCAAGCTCTTCAATTGGATCTTATTCTTCTTCATCGCTCTCTTCTTTGCTCTTTAAGGCAATCGTCTTCTTCTTTAATTCAGAGTTGTTGCGTTCCTCCTTTGCTTTTAGCTCAAGCTCATATGTCATCAAGTTGTCGATCAACTCCTCCATGCTTAGTTTACTCAGATCTTTCGATTCTTGTATTGCCGTGACTTTTGCCTCAAAGCTCATCGGTAAGATTCGTAGCACCTTCCTCACAAGCTCTACCTCAGTGAATACCTTCCCAAGCGCTCTAGCATTGTACACCAAAGTTGAAAAGCGTCCAAACATGTCCTTTAAGCTCTCGCCTTTGTCCATCACAAAGTTCTCGTATTCATTGTTGAATAGGGCTAGACGAGATTCCTTGACTTGAGAAGTTCCTTCATGTGTCACCAACAAGGTATGCCAAATTTCCTACGTAGTTTTACAATGAGAAATTCTATTAAATTCAGTCTTGTCAAGAGCACAGATCAAAGCATTCATGGCTTTAGCATTTGTAGTTTTTAATTTCTTATCGTTAGCGTCCCACCTCTCCTTAGGTTTAGGAATCTCAGTATCACCAACAGTTATAGTGGGAGATGTATAGCCGGTTTCAATAATGTCCCAAACATCATAATCAACAGAACTAAGATAAATACCCATCCTAACTTTCCAGTAAGCATAATCATTCCCATTAAACATGGGTGGCCTAGCAATACATTGCCCCTCAGAAAAAGCTTTATTTGGTGGATTCATGACTCTAGAGTTAAAGAAAAATACCAGGCTCTGATACCACTTGTAGGATATAGATTAACCCTAGAGGGGGGGTGAATAGGGTTATAGCAAGTTTTCTCGAATTAAACACAAAAACAAACTGCAGATAAGTAAATATGCTGAAAAGTAAATCGCACACAAAATTTACCCAGCTTCGGCAACCCCTGCCTACTGCTGCATTATGATGGCATAGCCTTAACGTTGATAAGATCCTTCCATTTAGCAGCACCTTAGGATGGCATAGCCTTAACGATAATGGCGAGGTTCAAACGAGGAAAGGCTTACGGTGGATACCTAGGTACCCAGAGACAAGGAAGGGCGTAGCAAGCGATGAAATGCTTCGGGGAGTTGAAAATAAGCATAGATCCGGAGATTCCCGAATAGGTCAACCTTTCGAACTGCTGCTTAATCCATGGGCAGGCAAGAGCCAACCCGGCGAACTAAAACATCTTAGTAGCTAGAGGAATAGAAAGCAAAAGTGATTCCCATGGTAGCTGCGAGCGAAATGGGAGCAGCCTAAACTGTGAAAACGGGGTTGTGGGAGAGCAATACAAGCGTCGTGCTACTAGGCGAAGCAGTGGAGTGCTACACCCTAGATGGCGAGAGTCCAGTAGCCGAAAGCATCAGTAGCTTACGCTCTGACCCGAGTAGCATGGGGCACGTGGAATCCCGTGTGAATTAGCTAGGACCACCTTGCAAGGCTAAATACTCCTAGGTGACCGATAGCGATGTAGTACCGTGAGGGAAAGGTGAAAAGAACCCCCATCAGGGAGTGAATTAGAACATGAAACTGTGAGCTTCCAAGTAGTGGGAGGAGAATGTGATCTCTGACCGCATGCCTATTGAAGAATGAGCCGGCGACACAAAAGCAGTGGCTCAACCCACCGGAGCCGTAGCAAAAGCGAGTCTTCATAGAGCGATTGCCACTGCTTATGGACCCGAACCTGGGCGATCTATCCATAACTAGGGTGAAGCTTGGGTGAAACTAAGTGGAGGTCCGAACCGACTGATGTTGAAGAATCAGCGGATGAGTTGTGGTTAGGGGTGAAATGCCACTCGAACCCAGAGCTAGCTGGTTCTCCCTGAAATGTGTTAAGGCGCAGCCGTTGACTAGACATCCAAGGGTAAAGCATTGTTTCGGTGTGGGCCGCGAGAGCGGTACCAAATCGAGGCAAACTCTGAATACTAGATATGGCCCTAAAATTACAGGGGCCAAGGTTTGCTAGTGAGATGATGCGGGATAAGCTTCATCGTCGAGAGAGAAACAGCCCGGATCACCAGCTAAGGACCCTAAATGACCGCTCAGTGATAAAGAAGGTAAGGGTGCAGAGACAACCAGGAGGTTTTCCTAGAAGCAGTCACCCTTGAAAGAGTGCGTAATAGCTCACTGATCGAGCGCTCTTGCGCCGAAGATGAATGGGGCTAAGCGATATGCCGAAGCTGTGGGATGTCAAAATGCATCGGTAAGGGAGCATTCTGCCTTAGAGGGAAGCACCCGCGCAAGTAGTTGTGGACGAAGCGGAAGCGAGAATGTCGGCTTGTAACGCAAACATTGGTGAGAATCCAATGCCCCGAAAACCTAAGGGTTCCTCCGAAAGGTTCATCCATAGAGGGTGAGTCAGGGCTAAGATCAGGCCGAAAGGCATAGTCGATGGACAATAGGTGAATATTCCTGTACTACAACTTGTTGGTTCCGAGGGACGGAGGAGGCTAGGTTAGCCGAAAGATGGTTTTCGGTTCAAGGACGCAAGGTGACATTGCTTTTGCAGGGTAAGAAGGGGTAGAGAAAATGCCTTTAGCCAATGTCCGAGTTCCAAGCGCTACATCGCTGAAGTAACCCATGCCATACTCCCACGAAAAGCTCGAACGACCTTCAACAAAAGGGTACATGTACCCGAAACAGTCATAGGTGGGTACGTAGAGAATACCTAGGGGCGCGAGACAACTCTCTCTTAGGAACTCGGCAAAATAGCCCCGTAAGTTCGAGAGAAGGGGTGCCTCCTCACAAAGGGGGTCGCAGTGACCAGGCCCGTGCGACTGTTTATGACAAACATAGGTCTTCGCAAAGTCGTAAGACCATGTATGGGGGCTGATGCCTGCCCAGTGCCGGAAGGTCAAGGAAGTTGGTGACCCGATGACAGGGGAGCCAACGACCGAAGCCCCGGTGAATGGCGACCGTAACTATAACGGTCCTAAGGTAGCAAAATTCCTTGTCGGGTAAGTTTCGACCTGCACGAAAGGCGTAACGATTTGGGCACTATCTCGGAGAGAGGCTCGGTGAAATAGACATGTCTGTGAAGATGCGGACTACCTGCACCTAGACAGAAAGACCCTGTGAAGCTTCACTGTTCGTGGGATTGGATTTGGGCCTTTCCTGCGCAGCTTAAGTGGAAGGCGAAGAAGGCCTACTGCTGGGGGGGCTTGAGCCATCAGTGAGATACCACTTTGGAAGAGCTAGAATTCTAACCTTTTGTCAGGACCTACGGGCCAAGGGACAGTCTTAGGTAAACAGTTTCTATGGTGCGTAGGCCTCCCAAAAAGTAACGGAGGCGTGCAAAGGTTTCCTCAGGTCGGACGGAGATTGGCCCTCGAGTGCAAAGGCATAAGGGAGCTTGACTGCAAGACCCACCCATCGAGCAGGGATGAAAGTCAGCCTTACTGATCCGACGGTGCCGAGTGGAAGGGCTGTCGCTCAACAGATAAAAGTTAATCTAGGGATAACACGATGATCTTCCCCAAGAGTTCACATCGACGGGAAGGTTTGGCACCTCGATGTCGGCTCTTCGCCACCTGGGGCTGTAGTATGTTCCAAGGGTTGGGCTGTTCGCCCATTAAAGCGGTACGTGAGCTGGGTTTAGAACATCGTGAGACAGTTCGATCCATATCCGGTGTGGGCGTTAGAGTATTTAGAGCACCTTTCCCTAGTACGAGAGGACCGAGAAGGATGCACCTCTGGTGTACCAGTTATCATGCCCACGGTAAACGCTGGATAGCCAAGTGCGGAGTGGATAACTGCTGAAAGCATCTAAGTAGTAAGCCCGTGCCAATATGAATTCTCTCCTATTCCGACTTCCCTAGAGCCTCCGGTAGCACAACCGAGAAAGCGATGGGTTCTCTGCCCCTGCGGGGATGGAGCGATAGAAGTATTGAGAATCCAAGATAAGGTCACGGCATGACGAGCAGTTTATCATTACGATAGTTGTCAAGTGGAAGTGTAGTGATGTATGCAGCTGAGGAATCCTAATAGACCGAGAGATTTGAACCTTGTTCCTACATGACCTGATCAATTCGATCAGGCACTCGCCATCTATTTTCATTGTTAAACTGTTTGACAACATGAAAAAACCAAAATCTTTGCCCTTCCCTCCCATGGATAGATATGGAAGGGCGGAGGCCATTGGTGTTCTTTCCAGTCAAGAATTGGGGCCTCACAATCACTAGCAAATATTTCTCTCATTCTCGTGCCTTTCTTTGTTTATGATTCGATATTCTGGTGTCCTAAGCATAGAGGAACCACACCAATCCATCCCGAACATGGTTATTAAATTCAACTACAGTGACCATACTGTAGGGAAGGTCCTGCGGAAAAATAGCTCGACGCTAGAATGATAAAAAGCATAACACCTCTTATTCTACTGAAAAAAATGCAAAGGTCCTCTTATTCAAAACCTCAGTTATGATATTTCTTCTCTCCCCCTTCACACCTCAGAACGCACAGTTATTATATTGAGAAACGCACTTTCCCATCTTCTTAACACGAAACAAAATGGCTGAGGAGAGGTTCCTTTTTGAGGGTACTCCCGGGAGAAGATCCAGTAGAGATGGGGTGGGGCCTGTAGCTCAGAGGATTAGAGCAAGTGGCTACGAACCACGGTGTTGGGGGTTCGAATCCCTCCTCGCCCACAACCGGCACAAAAGGGAAGGACCTTTCCCTCAAGGGAGGTAAGAAAATCATGATCGGGATAGCGGACGCAAAGCTATTGAAATTGGGTATCGTCTTTTGTCGAAATGGAATGGCCTTACTTTTTATTTGTTTTATCGTGAAGGATTTTTAATTACATATAGTAACCATACTTTAATTAGCATATTTATGTTTTACTCCCCATAACTCTTCCTCACCAAGGCTTGGGCAGAATAGCAGAGAAAGTACAAGTATTAGTAGCATAGCAAAAATGTGTTCCTCGTCATTAATATGTTTGCTCGCGTTAATTGTTATCTATCGGGAGAATCGATGACTGCTAGTACATCATCTGAGAATTCTTAATTGGCTAGTTATTAATAGACACAAGGCTATTTACAAGGGATTACATCGGATCTACGCCGAGGTATTGACGGTGATTCTCAAATATCGTAAAACAGAATGTGATACGATGAGATAGAATGCAATAGAAACAAAGACAGAGAATGTGTCACCTACCCCTAATGGTCAAAGTGGCTCTATTTCATTATATTCCATCTATATCCCAATCCATTCATTTAATATTTCTTTGGTGTAATTGACATAAGAGATGTCATTCAATCAAAGAAGATGGTATCGTTGACATAAGTGATGTCATTTCTAGTCTATCTCTTTCTATATATGGAAAGTTAAGAAATCATCAAATAATAATCGAGAAATTGAAATAGAAAAGAAAAAAGGGAGGTTTGTGATGATTTTAAAATCTTTTCTACTAGGTAGTCTATCATCCTTATGCATGAGGATAATAAATTCGGTCGTTGTGGTCAGACACTATTATGGATTTCTAACCACATTTTCCATAGGGCCCTCTTATCCCTTCCATAGGGTCAGCAATACGGGGCAGCTCATGATGTTCATATCGATCTATTATGCACCTCTGCATCTAGCATTGGGTAGACCTCATACAATAACTGTCCTAGTTCTACCGTATCTTTTGTTTCATTTCTTTTGGAACAATCACAAAAACTTTTTTGATTATCGATTTACTACCAGAAATTCCATGTGTAATCTCAGCATTCAATGTGTATTCCTGAATAATCTCATTTTTCAATTATTCAACCATTTCATTTTACCAAGTTCAACGTTAGCTAGATTAGTCAACATTTATATGTTTTGATGCAACAACAAGATGTTATTTGTAACAAATAGTTTTATTGGTTGGTTAATTGGTCACATTTTATTCATGAAATGGGTTGTATTGGTGTTATTCTGGATACGGCAAAAGCATTTGATTCGATCTAATAACTACCGTGTGTCAGAAATGATAAATTCTATGGCTAGAATCTTTTAGTATTCTCTTATTTATCACATGTGTCCACTATTTAGCCAGAAGGCCATCCCCTATTGGTACTAAGAAACTGAAAGAAACCTCAGAAAAGGAAGAAAGCGATATAGAAACACTTACAAAACAAAGAAGACGAAACAAGAACAAGAGGGATCCACTAAAGAAGACTAAGATAGCCCGGTTTACGAAGATTCATATCTTGATATCCATCAAGATAATTGGGAATTGGGAAAACTTAAAGAAGAGAATATTATTTTTGGTTTGAAAAACCTATTGTAACTTTTCTTTTCGATTATAAACGATGGAACCGCCCATTGAGATATTTAAAAAATGATTGGTTTGAAAATGCTATACGAAATGAAATGGCACAATATTTTTTTCATATATGCCCAAATAAAGGAAAAAATATAATCCCTTTTACATATCCGCCAAGTTTATCAACCTTTTCAGAAATGACGGAGCAAAAAATTTCTTTCTACACGACAGAAAAACTATACCACGAAGACCTATATAATTATTGGATTTATAACAATGAACAAAAAAATACAACTTAAGGAACAAATTTTTAAGTAGAATACAAAATTTAGAAAAAGAGAAAGGATCGTTTGCTTTAAATATACTAGAAAAAAGAACCAGATTATGTGATGATGAGCATGAACAAGAATATTTACCCAAAATGTATGATCCCTTTTTGAATGGACCTTTTCGCGGAACAATAAAAAATGTAGATTCAGATGAAATCATGGCTTGATTTAATAACTTTAAGAGTGGATTCCTTAGAAATATTGTGGATAAATAAAATTCATGGTTTATTTCCTAAAAATTCTCAAACATTTGAACATAAAAGGAATAAGTTTTATTCTCATGAGAAATTTTTATCGAATCCTATTGAGAAATCCTTAACCTCAATTGAAATTTTTTATTTTGAACGTGCGCAAGGAATAGATTCAGAAAGTCAAATAAAATCTTTGAAATTTTTATTCGATATAATTACAACTGATCCAAGTGATCTAATAAAAATTAAAAAAAATTCTACTGGAATGGAAGAAATTAGTAAAAAGGTCTTTAGATGGTCATAAAAATTAACAGATGATTTGGAAGAAGAAGATGAAGAAGAATCGATGGAAGATCCTAAAATTCGGTCAAGAAAAGGGAAACGCATGATAATTTATACTGATAACAATCAGACTACTAATTCGAGTGCTACTAATAATACTACTAGTAATACTAGTGATGAAGAAGATGAGGTGGCTTTGATACATTACTCACAATAATCGGATTTCCGCCGTGGTATAATCAAAGGATCTATGCGTGCTCAAAGACATAAAACAATTATCATGAAAATATTTCAAGCAAATGTGCATTCTCCACTTTTTTCAAATCGAATAGACAAAACATTTTTTTTCATTTTTGATATATTTAAAATTAGGAATTGGTTAGGGAGAACCTCAGAATCTCAAATTTATTATTTTGAGCAAGAACATACAAAAGAAAATGAGAAAACAAACAAAGAGGAAGAAGAGGAAAATGAACGAATAGCAATGTAAGAGGCCTGGGATAGCTTTCTATTTACTCAAGCAATAAGAAGTTTAATATTAGTAACTCAATATTTTCTTAGAAAAAATGTTCTATTTTCCGTATTAATAATTGTTAGCACCAAAATTGGTCACTAACCTCGTTGAGAAAGATTATGTAGAGATATAAGTGATGAAGGTAAATTTAAACAAGGAAGAATATGCTAATTTAAATGCAAAGATGAGAACACCAGATTTATAGTGGTTCAGCATAACTGCCTACGTCCACTTTGAGGTTAATCTTTATTGCTTTACTTGATGATTGATTACAGATACAATCCGTAGAGCAAGTACTTGAATACAATTGCTAAGTAAAGTGGATGAGCCTTGAAAGCGGCAGAGTCTCCCCAGTGTTCCCCAAAAAAAAGGTTATTTTCACTATACCCCTGCCCCTCTATTTATAGACAAAGATGGGTTGGACTTCCCAAGCGGGCCTGGCAACCGAACACCTTGGCCCAAATGGGGTGGTCACTGTATGCCGAACCAAACAGGCCGAATGGTCGGATGCCGAACCACTCTCCTCATGCCGAACAAGGCGCTTGTTGTGTGGGAAGAGTAAGCCGAGTAGCAATCGAAGCCAAACGTGCCTTTGGCCGAACGAAGTATCTGGCCGAACGCTACCTTTGGCCGAACGAAGTCTCTGGCCGAACGCTACCTTTGGCCGAACGATGCCTTTGGCCGAACGAAGCCTCTGGCCGAACGATGCCTCTGGCCGAACGATGCCTTTGGCCGAACGAAGCCTCTGGCCGAACGATGCCTCTAGCCGAACGATGTCTCTAGCCGAACGATGCCTTTGGCCGAACGCTCCTGGGTGCCGAGCGTACCTGAATGACGGTTGCAAAGAGATGCCAAACGATCCAGTTGGGCCGAACTATGGGTATGCTGAGTACTAAGTTGCCTGGCCCAATCTCTATGCCGAGTACTAAGTTGCCTGGCCCAATCTCTATGCCGAGTACTAAGTTGCCTGGCCCAATCTCCAGGAAACACTTACCCCCCAAAGTGTATTACGTGACTGAACATGATACGCTTTGAATTATGTATCCTCCATGTTTCGCTTCAAATCCTTGGTTCATTACTCTTGGGGGTTGC
Organism: Allium fistulosum; assembly: GCA_030737815.1. NCBI lineage: Eukaryota > Viridiplantae > Streptophyta > Magnoliopsida > Asparagales > Amaryllidaceae > Allium > Allium fistulosum. Next base: position 455,072,548 of record CM060907.1, on the reverse strand, counting down.
TTTCTTGTGAATTCCGGATACGGAGGTGAGTGCCGAACGTAGTGTAAATGCCGAATGACACACTCGAAGCCGAGTGTTCCGTGCATGCCGAACGATGCCATCTTGACCGGCCTTACCAGTTATGGCCTCTTCAACTTCTTCTTCTTCCCTATAAAACCAGGCGTCCTCCCTCCTCCCCTCTTTTCCACTTTTATTTCTGTCATTCTCCAAAAACCTTTTAATTATCGCCTGTGAATCAGATACTTAAAGCCTAATCAATCCTTCCCAAGTTTCGTTCTACCGACTAGGTATTATCCCTTCTATCTAAATCCCTTCCATGATTAAACAATAAGAGACATAGATTTGTGCATTAGAACCATAGCCGAGAGGGTTATATGGATGGAGGAATCAAACTTCGATTAGGATATCTTTAGGGCTGAATGATGTGAGGCGAAGAGAAATGACCAGGGGTGATCGCATGTAAGAGTTGTTGGGTGATGTGTGGTAGTTCGGCTTAACCTTTTCGTGCCGAACGAGACCGAAAGAAAAGAAAGAAAAGAGGAAGTGTTGGAGGCGATTAGGATGTCGAGTGGCATAATCTGGGATGACTCGCCGAGCGACCTATTCTTGTTGTTCGGTGTAGATGGAGGAGGAGAGGAGTGGAACTGTAGTCAAGGGTGGATTGCCGAACGTTAAGGCTCGGCATAACTCTGGTTCGGCGTATCTTACCATATGCCGAATAGTGAAATGGAAGGCTAAGGTGAAGGCATGAATTAGTGGGGATGCCGAACGATCACGAATGTCGAACAATATTTCAGCCGAACAACACTCAGGCCGAGCAAATTTAAATGCCGAACCACATCAAGGCCGACCATAACTTAAATGCCGAACCACATCAAGGCCGACCATAACTTAAATGTCGAACCACATCAAGGCCGACCATAACTTAAATGCCGAACCATATCAAGGCCGATCATAACTTAAATGCCGAACCATATCAAGGCCGATCAATACAAATGCCGAACAATCATAAGTGCCAAACCACACTTAAGTCGAACAACACAAATGCCGAACCAACAATTGCCTTGCCTAATCACATAACAAAACAAGGACAAGAACTCTAGCATACTAGCATATCAAACTGATCCGGACTATCAACTCCCTAGTTCCAGTAGACATAAACCAGAACTTAGATTGACTGATCGCCATAAGCCAGGCTTTTGGAGACGGTCAGCGATGACGGTCTTCGAAGGCGATGAATTGAAGTTCAGTCTTATATCTGTAACCTTGTGATTTTCAAATTTTCAATGCTTATACACGATTGATTTCACTAGTTCACACACCACGTGGGGGGGATAATTCGTGTTGTTAATTCTAACGTTGAACATTTTTCAAGTATAGTTCTCACAGGTGATTTGCCAGATTCACTATTTATTGGAGATGTCTAAAAAGTCTAGCTCCGCCACTATCTCAGATAGGCCCGGACCATCTTCAAAGCAAGAAGTTGCGGACACTTCAAATCCGTCGACTTCCCCCACTCATAATTTAGCTCCCGATGCCCTGGAGGCATCGATTCTCTTGGATAATCCGATCGACTCACAGGCTTCGAAGATTAACGAAGTCGCGCTTCGGTGAATATGCTCCATCCACGGAATACCTTTCGCCGATGTGTTGGTTCCGTCAAGGCATGACCATCCTCATTTGCCCCCAGTCGGATATACTGCCTGTAATAAGTTTATGTGCTGGATGGGCAATACATAGACATTGCCCCGTTGCAGCTGCATCCAAACGTCCATGCTTTCATATACGGGACCTACCTCCTTTTCATGGCCGTCTTCTCTAGGCCTCCAACTCCCGGCAACATCAGATATATTTATATGATTAAGAAGCGGAAAGATAGCCCCTCCTTTATGTTCCTTGAGCCGTACCACAAATGCTAGATTTTGACCGGAGCATGTAGCAAATTCGCCCTGTACAAACAGGAATGGTTCTATGAGCGTTGCCCTCCTGGTTTCGCGAGGAGATGGGTCGAAGGCGGTAAGTCTTTTCCCTAAGTCGACATTCGCGCTCAATCGGAGCTATGCTTTTTCTAACTTCTTGTTTCATCTTTCCAGGTATTAACCCGCGTCCTGAGGGCCGAGGATATTCTGAGACCGTCGAAGCCATTAGAGCTCTTCCTGCCGAGGAACGGGACATCCGAACCATCATTTCAAATGAGTCATTATCGAGGTTCGGACTGTTAGTAGGAGGTCGCCGGATTAGCCTTCCTGAGGGCGTCTCCATTCCCAAGCCTGCATGTGGTAAAGGGAAAAAACTAGCTGAATCGTCATCACGCCATATCTCTGATGTACAGGAAGGGGAGGAAATCAAGGAGAGTGAAGCTCCTGAAACACAAGGCGAGAATATGGGTCCTACTCAGGACCCGCTGGTCGAAGTGCATGATATTGAAACGTCATCTTCCCCTTCAAAGGGGAAAAAGAAATTGACGTATAAGATACGGAAGGAGAAGGTTGGTGGAACTTCCAAAGTTACGCTCATCCCGCCAGAGAAAGAGGCTTCTTCACAGCACATGGAAAGTTCTTTAAAGGGTCTATCGAACCTTACCATCTCCGACGATCTACTCAATTATGGTTTCGAGGATCCAGAAGCCCTTAAGTTTCATTCGCCCGCTAGAGGCGGCACGGTAGTTCAACCCCCAGTTCAGGGAGATAACACTCCAATCAGTAAAGATAAAGGAACTGGTCAGTCGGGGGGAACACTAGGACACGCACACACACACTTCAATTTTTTCCATTACCCCGATGTTTCCTAACTCGTCGTTATTTTTATTCTATGCAGGTGAAATGGGGCACTCCCACGGGTTCAATCGCCTCCACGGTTCCTCTGTATTTCACCATCCAGGACGGGATTCAAGCACCGGTAGGCGTAGGGACAGAGACGATTACGAAGATCGAGACAACCATCTTCGTGATTCGTCTTATCGAAAGAAAACATATTCCCAGTCTTCATATTCTCGTGATCCCCCTCCTCAAACTGAGCCAGATAGGGAGAAACTTTCGCAGAAGGGGTCTCAACCCGATGTCTCCCGAGAACAACATTCTGGTTCGTCGAGCACACGGCAATCTCGGGAACATCGGAAGAGAACAGAACTTTCAAAGCCTCCTCCTCCTACTCGTGCGGTTGACCCAACGATAGTAGAGAAGATGGTCGATCTTAAGGCAAAATTCCCAAAAATCTGCTTCGACGGACGGAAATTCCTCACAGCTATTCATCACATCCCAGGGCACGTCAAGCAGAGTGCCATCGCCTGCAACAACGACGTCTATGTTCAACATGACGCGTTTGTACACTTGGTCGAAAAAGTCTCAGAAGTATCCATTGAGCGACAACATGAAATTGACCGTTTGAAGTTGGAAGCTAGCTTTGACAAGGACATCATCAAGAGTCAAGATGAAGAGCTTGCTTCATACAAGTCCAAGCTTGAAGCCGCAGAACAGAATGCTAAGGAGACTGCGGAGGCTGTCGCTCGTCTAGAGACGGCCCACAAGAAAGAACTTGACATCGCAATCCATCGCAGCAGAGCCCTAGCTCTAGAAAAAGATTCTATTCAAAAAGAAATGGATACACTCGCCCTTCAAGTCAAAGAGCTGAAGGAGCTACTCTCTAAGGAGAGGGAAGAAAAGATAGCGGCTCAAGAAGAGTCTCAACGGTACTGTAACAAGATCGTTGACACACGTCTCCTAAAAGCAAAGCTCGATGATGAGCTCTCTAAAGTTGAGACGATGAAGAGCGAAGCCCGGGAGAAGGGCAAGGGACTAGCTTCCGAGGAGATTGACTCCTGTCTCGAAGCAGCTGCAGAGGCCGGTAGAGAAGAGGTCAAGTGTATGTTTGATCCGCTGATTGCCGAATACAGCGCCCGCGTCCTTATGCACCGTGACTTGACATTCCTAGGCGAGGGCTATCTTGAATCTCTAGCTGAGGCCTGGGAGACTTTAATAAAGATCAGAAAGATCGAGTTGGGCACTGAGGAAGTCGATGAGGAGGCCCTGGTGAAAGAATTTCTCAGAGGGAACGAGCCGGTGGATTTATCTGCAGCTTTGGCTCTTTATAGTAAAGGCTCTCCCCTATCAAAAGAGAAAGACGATGGAGCTGGTCCATCTGGGGCTAAGGCTGCAGCTCCTCCTTCTGCTCAATCGGTCGGTCGGCCAACACTTGACCCATTTGAGCAGCATGCCAGCTATGATCCAGAAGATCCCGGGCTTGGCGTTCATGTGTTATCCCCTATTCTAGAGGACGAAACTCCACGCGCAACTGATAGCCAACCAGAACCTGGTATAAAACTCTTCTTTTAGAAGTTCAAAGATCTGTCACTTTCTGGTAGCGGTTATTTGTCTTAACGTTCATTCTTTATGTTTTTATGCAGGCCGTTCTGATCCCGAACCAACTCCGAGGAGCGATGACGCCAAGGAGGAGGCAAAGAAAACAAGCGATGTCGCTCATGCGGGTGTAACTCCCGTCCCTGACGCACAAGTGATCGGGGCGCTAGATGATGATAAGTTTGACACTTCATCTCCCGTTGAAGGGAGTGATGAAATCGAGATCACTGGCACCTCAAAACATACTTCGGAGATGAGCATGAAAGAGCGACTCGCAGAAGAGAACAAGAAGAAGGTCTAGATCAAGGTCGAGCCTCAAATACAGGAACTTACCGACCTGCTGAATAGGCCTCTGAAAATCATTTTCCTAGGAAATCCAAACCACTTGATGTTCCTTCTCCCACTCTTGACTCCGCTTCGTTGGCAAGAAAAAAATCCCAAAGGAAGCGTGGGGGAGAGGAGTCATCTGAGAAAATAAAGGAAGACAAGAAGAAGAAGCCGAAGAAATAGTCGCTATACTCGTTCAACGAGATTTTGCTTAAGTCCTGTATCTACTCTTACTTTTTCGTTTCCGTAGTTCATGTAGATAGAATTTTTGACTCCGAGTTTAGGAGGAGTAGTTGTGTAACCCCATCTTGGATTATTGAATAAAGTTTAGTTTTCTTTGTCGCTTGAACGATTTTTTTTCGCTTTTTAGCTTTCTGTATAACTGTGGTCGAAACTCAAGTTCTTATGAGTCGCATAATTTCCCAATCCATTCTTACATTGTTCGAACATTCTTTGGGTACTTACAATTTTCTCTAATCCGCGTTCCGGGGATTTAGAGTAATACGGTCCGCATTCAGGGGACTCGGAGATTCGAATTGTCTATACTCTAATTCGCACTCCAGGGACTTAGAATGCTCCGGTCCACACTCAGAGGACTCGGAGATTGAAGTCGTTTATACTCTAGTCCGCGCTCCGGGGACTTAGAGTACTTCGGTCCGCGCTCAGGGGACTCAGAGATTGAAGTCGTCTATACTCTAGTCCGCGCTCAGGAGACTTAGAGTACTCCGGTTCGCGCTCAGGGGACTCGGAGATTGAAGTCGTTTATACTCTAGTCCGTGCTCAGGAGACTTAGAGTACTCTAGTCCGCGCTCAGGGGACTCGGAGATTGAAGTCGTTTATACTCTAGTCTGTGCTCAGGAGACTTAGAGTACACCAATCCGCGCTCAGGGGACTCGGACATTGAAGTCGTTTATACTCTAGTCCGCGCTCCGGAGACTTAGAGTACTCCGGTCCGCGCTCAGGGGACTCGGAGATTGAAGTCGTTTATACTCTAGTCCACGCTCCGGAGACTTAGAGTACTCCGGTCCGCGCTCAAGGGACTCGGAGATTGAAGTCGTTTATATGAGTTCGTACATTATACAGAATAATATAACTCCAACGGTTCATCACCAGATTATAAGGTACAGAAACATTAATAATTCATGGAACAGATGGCTTCAAGCCTTTATTAATGAAACAAACTAAATTGTCCAACTACACACAAAAAAGGAAACTATGAATCAGTGGAATAAAAACATATAAAAAACAATTGTACCTAAAACAGGAAAGAAACAGGCTAAATGTAATAATGTCGCAAATGTTCACTATTCCACGCTCGGGGGAGTGTCACGCCATCAACGGTCGCTAGCTTGAAAGTTCCCTCTCCAAGCTTCCGTTCAATGACATATGGACCTTACCAGTTGGGATTCATATGCGATGGTACCGGGAAAACTTGTTTCAAAACGAGATCCCCCACATTAAAGATCCTTGGGCGGACTTTATTGTCGTAATATCGCTTGACTCGGCGCCTATGTGCTGTCGCCCTTAGTTCGGCCTCTTCACGTTTTTCGTCGATGCAGTCCAGTGATTCCAATAAGAGATCTTGATTTGTCCTAGGATCATAATATGTCACCCGATGCGATGGAACTTCAAGCTCCACAGGTATAACGGCTTCCGAGCCGTAGGCCAATGCGAATGGAGTGTGGCCAGTCGTGGACTTGTGGGTAGTTCTATAAGCCCATATTGCTGTAGGGAGTTCATCTACCCACTTGCCTCCGGATTTTTCCAACCGCTTCTTCAGTATGGCCTTGATTATTTTGTTTACGGCTTCGACTTGTCCGTTAGCTTTCGGATGCGCAACGGCGGCAAACTTCTTCTCAATGTCGTACTTTAAACAGAAATCTTTGAATTCTCTGCTTTCAAACTGTGTTCCGTTGTCCGTAATGATGGTTCGAGGGAGACCAAAGCGGCATATAATGTTTCGTACAACGAAATTAATGACCTTCTTAGAGGTGATTGTGGCTAAGGGTTCTGCCTCGGCCCATTTTGTGAAATAGTCGACTGCAACTATCGCGTATTTTGCACCACCTTTGGATATAGGCAAAGAGCCGATTATGTTGATTCCCCAGATTGCAAATTGCCGGGGACTAACCATTTGTGTGAGTTCTGTTGGTTGAGCTCTCGGAATTTTCGCATATCTTTGACACTTGTCACATTTTCTTGCGTAGTCTGCAGCATCCCGATTCACAGTTGGCCAATAGTATCCGTAACGGAGGATCTTTTTTCCTAGTGTTTGCCCCCCAGTATGGTCGCCACATTCTCCTTCATGAACTTCTTCCAAGACCCTCTTTGTTTCACCATGGGCAATGCATCGTAATAAGGGGACCGAGAACCCCTTTCGATACATTATTCCATTATGCATCACATATCGTGTGGCTTTTCGGATGACTTGTCGTCTTTCGCCTCTTTTTTCGGGTAAAGTCCCGGTCATCAGGTATAGTTTGAATGGGGTCATCCATGACTCCCTTTCGATTCCTATTTCCAACACAAAATCAACTTTCATTGCGTCTATGCTTGGAGCATGTAAAGTTTCAATAGGAACTAATCCCATTTGCTATGCATCGCCAATGCTTGTGAATTTAGCTAACGAGTCGGCTTCTTTGTTCTGTTCACGTGGGACATGTGAAATGTCATAATGTTCAAAATTCGCCAATGGTTCATGAACCAGAGCAAGGTACGGAGCAAGCTTTTGTCCCCTTGCTTGGTAATCTCCCCGCACTTGGTAGACCACCAATTGTGAGTCGCAAAATATTTCAACTGATTTAACCCCAAGTTCTCCAACGAGTTTTAAGCCAGCAACCAGTGCTTCATATTCTGCTTCATTATTCGTAGCCGGGAAATTGAGCTTCAAAGCATAACAAATCGATCGATTTTCTGGAGTTACGAGAACTACGCCAGCCCCGGAGCAACAGTCGTTTCATGCCCCATCGGTGTACAATTTCCATCGAATGGGGGGGATGACACTGCGACCATCTGGTTCGTCAGGTACGGTAAACTCAGCGATGAAATCTACTAGTGCTTGCCCTTGTATGGCTCTTCTTGGCAGGTAGGTAATATCGAACTGACTCAACTCGATATTTCATTTTAACATCCTTCCAGAAGTTTCTGGTCGTTGGAGTACCTGCCGTAAGGGCTGATCGGTATAGACACTGACCGAGTGTGCTTGAAAGAATTGACGTAGCTTACGTGATGCAATCACCAAGTAATAGGCCAATTTCTTGATTTTGGGGTAATTTCTTTCTGCTCCCGTTAAGCGTTTACTAACGTAATACACCGGCTTTTGTACTCGGTCCTCCTCGCGGACCAAAGCCGCACTTATAGCATGTCGGGATACGGCCAAGTATACATACAACATCTCGTGGTCTACTGGCTTTGACAGCACTGGAGGACTCTCCAAATGCCTTACCAGATCTCGGAATGCTTCCTCACAGTTAGATGTCCATTCAAAATTCCTCTTCCCTTTCTTTATTATATCGAAGAAAGGAATGTACTTGTCCGTGGCTCTGGAAATGAATCGACTCAACGCAGCCACTTTCCCATTCAAGCTTTGCACCTGTTTTATAGTTCTGGGCACTTGCACATCTCGAATAGCTTGAATCTTTTCTGGGTTAGTTTCAATTCCCCTAGCGTTAACAATGAATCCCAAAAACTTCCCCGACGCAATGCCGAAGGAACACTTCAGAGGGTTGATCTTCATCCCATAATAACTAAGTATATCGAACATCTCTACTAAGTCTCGAATGTGGTCATTTGACTGTCGTGACTTCACGAGCATGTCATCCATATAGACTTCCATTGTTCTACCAATCTGGTCTTTGAACATTCGATTCACCAAACGCTGATAAGTTGCTCCTGCGTTTTTCAATCCAAAAGGCAATACTACATAGCAATACAGCCCAACGTCTGTGACAAAACTGGTGTGCTCCTGGTCTGGAATATGCATCGGGATCTGATTGTATCCAAAGTACGCATCCATGAATGACAACAACTCGTGTCCTGCAGTGGAGTCGAACAACTGATCGATCCTGGGCAATCGCAAACTGTCCTTGGGGCACGCTTTGTTCAAATCGAAATAATCTACGCAAGTTCTCCATTTCTCGTTCGCCTTTTTCACCAGCACGGGGTTTGATACCCATTCAGGGTAGAGGGCATCGCAGACTAATCCATTGGCTTTGAGTTTGTCCACCTCCTCTCTGAGAGCAGCGGACCTCTCCGGGTCCATTCCTCTCCTCATTTGTTTAACTGGGATGTGCTTCGGGTCTATGTTCAACATATGACTCGTAATAGTGGGAGAAATCCCACACATATCAGAATGTGTCCAAGCAAAAACATCAAGATTCGCTCGGAGGAAATCACTAAGGTCTTCAGTCATTGCGGGGCTGAGTTGTGATCCGATCTTTAGCACTCGCGATGGATCGTCTCGACTGACTGAAATGTCAATTGTTAGTTCAGCTGGTGCTGCTTTTTCATCCCTGGGTTCCTCATCGTCGTCTCTCAGGTCTATGTCTCTGTAGATCCAAGAATTATGCCCGAGCTAGGGCTCGGGCATTACTTGTCAATTGTCGTTATTCTGGATGCGGACAGACTTGTCCGCAACCTTTCCTTTCTCTCTCCACTGGGCCTCTCGGAGCTCTGCCACATAACATGCACGACCGGTTGCCTGGTCGCCATAAACAATACATACTCCTTTGTCAGTCGGGAACTTCAAAGTCAAGCACCACGGGGCTATGCTACCCTAAACTCAGCCAGGGCCGGTCGTCCTAAGAACACATTGTATGGAGAATCCACATCCAAAACTACGAAGGGTAGAATTCGCACCCTCTGACGCTCGCCTTGTCCAAGTTCAACTGGTAACTCAACATACCCCACAGCATCGGTTGCTGCGCCATTAAAGCCATGTATATGAGCTTTAGACGGTTTCAAATCCTTCGTTTCCATCTTCATTTGGTCATAAGCCTTCTTGAAGATGATGTTGACAAAACTTCCACAATCAATCAAAATTCTTTTCACATAAGCCGGCCCGATTGTCGCAGATATGACCATCGGGTCGATGGTAGGAGCCTCTATTTGGTCAGCATCTCTGCTTCTGAATACAATATCATCTGTCATCACACGCAGCTGTTTAGCAGGGGTCCCATCCTCAACGTTGGAACAACACTCGAAATCTGCGTGCATCAGGGAACTAGCATACCGCTCCATCTCTTGCCAGTTCTTATCCGCGGGATGAGGCCCGCCGATGATCGTGTTTATGACTAGTCTACCCACAGTCTGGGCAGGCTCCTCGGGATGATGCGGAGCTGGTGCACGACCTGGGTTGGATGTTCCCTGTCCTCCTTCATGTGGATCCTTCACAAACTACTGTAACTTTTTCTGCCTAATCAACTTCTCTATAGCGTCGTGTAGGTGTCTACACTCTTCCGTATTGTGCCCATAAGTCTCATGGAAGCGGCAGTATTTCCCAGTCTGCTTTTGTTCTTCGGTTGACTCCTTTGGACGTGGCTTTCTGTACTAAAAGGTATTGCATGTTAATAGGTAAATGTTCTCAAGAGACGCATTCAGTGGGGTATACTCGTTGTATGTTGGAATCCTTGGCTTCCACTTCCCCGCTTCTCTCTTTTTCCCTTGATTTCTTCCTCCGGATTCCTTAGGCTGCCCGGGCTTGTTCTGGACATTGACTTGAACTTTTCCTGAGTTGTCCTCGGACTGCTTCACAGCAATGTTGCTTTTCACGGATTCCTGGACAGGCCCCGGTGCCTTATCTCGCCTTACCCACTTGGATTTTTCTCTTCTTATGAACTGGTGTGCCTTTGAGTAAAAACGCTCTAGCGTAGTCGGAGGTTTTCCTGCCAGCCAGTCTCCAAACTCAGAATCCGGATCCACACCTCGCATCACAGCCATAAGAATTGCATGATCATTGGGATTACTGACTTCAGTCGCCGCAACATGGAATCTTTGTAAATACTCCTTCAATGACTCCCTAAGAGCTTGGATTACACTTGAAAGAAACATCACGTCCTTTGGACGAGTAGTGTGTATTCTGAACTGCTCTATAAACTTCTTTTCCAACTCCTCGAAACTAGAGACGGACCGCGGAGGAAGTCGGGTAAACCACATGGTAAAGATCCCAGATAGGGTTATCGGAAAGCATCTGCACTTGGTTGCATCATTTGCTCTAGCTGAATCCATCATCCATTCGTACCACATGACATGCTGTCTGGGATCAGTCTTTCCTTCATATGCGGGGATAGTTGGCATACTAAACTTTCTGGGGTATGATGCGTGTAGAACAATGTCTGTGAACGGAGTATGACTTCTTGACACTCCCCAATCGTCGTTCGATAAGCCTTGATTCTCTCTCATCAATTTTCTGATCATGGATGTCAGGTCTGGTGTTTGTATGGAAGGTGGAAGGTCGGAGTCTGTTCTACGTGACTGATCATGCTGATGCCACCTCTGTTGGCGATCTGCCAAATGTGCATCTTGAGGTTCGACACCATTAGCATCTTGATGGTCTGGGCCTCCAGCCTCCACCTGCACTCCAGCTCCTAAGTTTCCTGCTCCAGCTTGGTCATGGACTCCAGCTATTCGGACAGCAGCACCTGCCTGCGCAGTTTCAATCTTACGGCGTCTATGCCTGGGAGGCTCATCGGACGAAGTTGAGCTGTCGGAAGAGGAATAAGGAGCGGGATTGCCTCCAGCATTCTGGTGTTGTTGTTGAGTGAGTTGTGCCATGAGGTTGACGTTGGCTTGCATCTGTTCTCCGAGTTGTCTCCTGCTTTCTCTGAGTTCTCTCATCAAGTCGTTGAACTCTATTCTGGTGACAACCGGCATTTGGTCCTGGGCGGTAGCCCTTGCACCTGGAATTGCTTGCTGATTGATAGGTCCTGCTTGTTGCACGCTAGCAGTCTCGTGGGCGTCTGCATTATGAGAAGCTGGTCTGGTACATGGTCTTGCCATTGTAGAGTAATTGGTATGAACTCTGAGTAGAATCAGCGGACGTCAAATGAATGAGTCGGATCTTCTTTGGGGGATTTATTCAATCCAGTAGCTTCAAAGCAGATCCTTGAGGTCTGAGAATTCAATTCTCAGTGAAAGCACCAAAGTGTTAGCACCAAAATTGGTCACTAACCTCGTTGAGAAAGATTATGTAGAGATATAAGTGATGAAGGTAAATTTAAACGAGGAAGAATATGCTAATTTAAATGCAAAGATGAGAACACCAGATTTATAGTGGTTCGGCGTAACTGCCGACGTCCACTTTGAGGTTAATCTTTATTGCTTTACTTGATGATTGATTACAGATACAATCCGTAGACCAAATACTTGAATACAATTGCTTAGTAAAGAGGATGAGTCTTGAAAGCGGTAGAGTCTCCCCTGTGTTCCCCAAAAAAAAGGTCCTTTTCACTGTACCCCTGCCCCTCTATTTATAGACAAAGATGGGTTGGACTTCCCTAGCGGGCCTGGCAGCCGAACACCTTGGCCCAAATGGGGTGGTCACTGTATGCCGAACCAAATAGGCCGAATGGTCGGATGCCGAACCACTCTCCTCATGCCGAACGAGGCGCTTGTTGTGTGGGAAGAGTAGGCCGAGTAGCAATCGAAGCCGAACGTGCCTTTGGCCGAACGAAGTATCTGGCCGAACGCTTCCTTTGGCCGAACGAAGTATTTGGCCGAACGCTACCTATGGCTGAACGAAGTCTCTGGCCGAACGCTACCTTTAGCCGAACTATGCCTTTGGCCGAACGAAGCCTCTGGCCGAACAATGCCTCTGGCCGAACGATGTCTCTGGCCGAACGATGCCTTTGGCCGAACGAAGCCTCTGGCCGAACGATGCCTCTGGCCGAACGATGTCTCTGGCTGAACGATGCCTTTAGCCGAACGCTCCTGGCTGCCAAGCGTTCCTGAATGACGGTTGCAAAGAGATGCCGAACGATCCAGCTGGGCCGAACTGTGGGTATGCCGAGTACTAAGTTGCCTGGCCCAATCTCTATGCCGAGTACTAAGTTGCCTGGCCCAATCTCCAGGAAACAATAATAGCTAAAAATATTAGTCGTATGTTATTGTTTCAATTCCTCGAATGGTACGAGGATTGGAAGGAATGGAATGGAGAAATGCATGTTAAATGTACTTATAACGGTGTTCAATTATCAGAAACGGAATTTCCCAAAAATTGGTTAAGAGATGGTATTCAAATAAAGATTCTATTTCTTTTTTGTTTGAAACCTTGCCAAAGATCTATGGTACGATTTAATTATGGAGATCAGCAAAGGCAAAAAAGAGAAAAAATATTACTTTTGTTTTTTAACAGTTTGGGGAAGAGAAGTAGAGCTACCTTTTGGGTCTCCCCAAAAACGACCTTTTTTCTTTGAACCCATTTTTAAATAACTTGAAAAAAAAACCGATAAAAGTGAAAAAGAAAATTTTAGAAGTTATAAGAGTTTTCTAAGAAAGAGGAGGGTTCTAAAAGTTTCAAAAAAAAATAAGATGGGTCATTAAAATAATTCTATTTATGGACCTAATAATGAAAGAACTTGAAAAAGTAAAACCCATATTAAAATCGAGTAGGGTTAAAATATATGAACCGACTAAAAATAAAAATGGAAGAGATTCTAATATAAATAATAAGATTCTTCGCGAATCGACGATTGCAATTCAATTCCTGAATTGCGAAAATGAAAATAATTCACTCATCGAAACAAAAATGAAAGATCTTGCTAATAAGACAATCACAATTAGGAGTCAAATAAAAGGAATCACAAAAGACAATAAAAAAATAGTTCTAACTTATGATGATAAAAGAGCGGAATTACAGAAGGTTATTTGGCAAATATTTAAAATAACAAATATTTGATTAATACGTAAATCACATTATTTTATAAAACTTTCATTGAAAAAATATACATAAATCTATTACTATGTATCATTAAGATTCCAAGTTTTAAATCAATAGACAAAATTTTAACTAAATACATTTATAATGATAAAACAAATCAAGAAGGAATTGAAAAGACAAATCAAAAAATAATGAACTTTATTTCGACTATAAAAAAGTCGTTTTATAATTTTTTAAATATTTATTAGGACTTATCTTCTTCTCAAGCATATATATTTTACAAATTCTCGCAAAATCAATTACTTAATAAATATGCTTTGAAATCTGCACTTCAATATCATAACACCTATTCTTTTCTTACAGATATAATAAAGAATTATTGTACAACACGGGGAATATTTGGTTCCAAACCAAAGCAAAAGAAAATACATAAGTATAGAATGAGTAAATGGAAAATGTGGTTAAGGGGTCATTATCAATATAATTTATCTCAGACTAAGTGGTCTTATTTAGTACCAAAAAAATGGCAGAATAGGCCAACCAATGTCGTATAATTCAAAAAAAGACTCAACAAAATCGGAATTATATAAAAAATAAAAGGACCAATTAATTCATTACATGAAGGAAAATTACTATGCAGTAAATTCATTGATGAGTCAAAAAGACAAATTGAAAAAACATTTCGGATATGATATTTTATCATATAAATATATAAATTTTGAGGATAATAAAAACTCATATATTTATGAATCAAAGTTACAATTACAAGAAGTGGAAAATAAAAAAAATTCATCTAATTTCAATACACTAAAACCTGAACCCTTTTATGGATTGATAAGGATTGTTATTAATAATTATCTAGAAAAAAAATTTCTCATTGATACGGACAAAAATATGGATATACTATTTTTAAATTATAAAATTCTCGATTTATGTATTAGAAATAATATTGATATTGAGACCCAGGCCAATACACCTATCAACACCAACATTCCTAAAAATACTAAAAATCTAAATTATCAAAAATAAAAAAAATTCCTTTTTTATTGGATGTGAAAAATTCTATCGTAGCATATCAAATATAGAACCTTGGTTTTTCCCAGAATTATTACTACTTTTTAATGCATATAAAATAAAACAATGGATCATACCTACCAAATTACTTATTTTAAATTTTCATTTCTATGAAAATATTAGTAAAATTAAAAAACCAATGTAAAATAAATTAACAAGAAGGTCAAGGAAATCGTATATTAGATTTACAAAAACAAAATGAAAAAGATGTTGAGACAGATATACAAGAACAGACATTAAAAAAAGTAGAAAAAATAACAATCTAAAAGTAAGAAAGAAGCAGAACTCAATTTCTACCTGAAAAAATATTTTTTTTTTAATTAAGATGGGATGATCTCTTGAATCAAAGAATGATCAATAATATAAAGGTACATTGTCTTCTACTTAGACTGATAGATCCAAAGGAAATAGCTATATCTTCAATTCAAAGAGGAGAGATGCATCAAGATGTAATGTTGATTCAAAAAGATCTAACTCTTACATAATTGGTAAAAGAGGCATATTTATTGTCGAACCAATTCATCTATCTATAAAAAGGGATGGAAAAGATATTATATATCAAACCATAGGGATTTCATTGGTTGATAAGACTAAACGCCAAACTGATGGAAAATACATAATAAAAAAAGAATATGCTAATAAAAAAATTTCATGAATTTGTTGCACAACATAGCAATATACTTATGACTAAAAACAACAAAAATTATTATGATTTCCTTGTTCCTGAAAATATTCTATCCCCCAGACATCGTAGAGAATTGAGAATTTTCATTTGTTTTAGTTCTCAAAATTGGAATATTATGGGTAGAAATCCAATATTCCATAATCAAAACAACATAAACAATTATGGACAATTTTTGAACAAGGAAAAACATTTTAATACATATACAAAGAAATTCATTAAATTCAATTTTTTTCTTTGGCCCAATTATCGATTAAAAGATTTAGCTTGTATGAATCGTTATTGGTTTGATACCAATAATGGCAGTAATTTCAGTATATCAATAATACATATGTATCCACGATTCAGAATTCTTTAAATTCTTTAATTATATTAATAGTGTATAATAAATATAAATATAACATAGTATATTTCTTCTATATCTTATATCTATTTTTCTTTAATCGAAAAAACATTTTCTTTCCTGAATAGGAAAATCTTGAAAAAAAAATGGATCGTTCCTTTCTATCCATATCAAATTGAAAATTTGATTTGGATAGTAAAAATTCTGTATGGAAAAATGAGAAATTTGTTTGTACTAAATTCAAATAATTGCAAATAACGCGTATAATAAATATTTTTATTTTTCCTGATCGGTAAAATTCGCGTAAAAGAAAAAAGGAAAATTTTGTGTTCATGGTAAAATATTCATTCATCTCGGCTATTCGACAAGAAAAAGAAAAAAAACAATGGATCTGTTGAATTTCAAGTATATAGTTTCACTGATAAGATACAAAGTCTTACTTCACATTTAAAATTACATAAAAAAGATTTTTTATCACAAAGAGGTCTACAAAAAATTCTGGGAAAACGTCAACGGCTGTTGGATTATTTGTCAAAGAAAAATCGAGTACGTTATAAGGAATTGATTAACCAGTTGGTTATTCGGGAGTCAAAAACTCATTAATTTTAGGTTTAAGATTGGTTTGAATTTTTTCTCTAGTTATTAAATTTTGCAATTTGATCAACTTCATTTTGCTAAATTCATGGAATACTGAGTTGAATTAAGGAAGAAAAGTTAAGACTGTACCAGCTACAAGAAAGGATCTCATGATAGTGAATATGGGTCCTAACCACCCATCAATGCATGGTGTTCTTCGACTAATTGTTACTCTCGATGGTGAAGATGTTATTGATTGTGAACCTATATTGGGTTATTTACATAGAGGGATGGAAAAAATAGCAAAAAATCTAACAATTATACAATATTTGCCTTATGTAACACGGTGGGATTATTTAGCCACTATGTTCACAGAAGCAAAAACAGTAAATGCACCAGAACGATTAGAAAGCATTCAAGTACCTAAAAGAGCCAGTTACATTAGAATAATTATGCTAGAACTGAGTCGTATAGCTTCTCATTTATTATGGCTTGGACCTTTTATGGCAGATATCGGTGCACAGGCTCCCCTTTTCTATATTTTCGGAGAAAGGGAATTGTTATATGATCTATTCGAAGCCGCTACAGTTATGCGAATAATGCATAATTATTTCCGTATTGTGGGATTGCTACTGGTTTACCTTATGGCTGGATAGAGAAATGTTTGGATTTTTGCGGTTATTCTTTAACAGGAATTGTTGAATATCAAAAACTTATTACGCGTAATCCTATTTTTTTGGAACGCGTTGAAGGATTGGGCATTATTGGTGGAGAGGAGGCAATAAATTAGGGTTTATCAGGACCAATGTTACAGGCTTCTGGAATCCAATGGGATCTTCGTAAAGTTGATAGTTATGAGTGTTACAATAAATTTGATTGGAAGGTCCAATGGAAAAAAGAAGGAGATTCACTAGCTCGTTAATTATTATGAATCGGTGAAATGAAGGAATCTATAAAAATTATTCAACAGGCTCTAGAAGGAATTCCTGGAGGACCTTATTTAGAAGTCCGATGTTTTGATAAAGCAAAAAATTCTGAATGGAATAATTTTGAATATAGATTTATTACTAAAAAACTTTCACCTCATTTTGAATTGTCGATGTAAGAACTTTGTGTGAGAGTAGAAGCCCCAAAAGGAGAATTAAGAAATTATTTGATAGGAGATAGTAGTGTTTTCCCTTGGAGATGGAAAATTCTTCCACCCGGTTTTATCAATTTGCAAATTCTCCCTCAACTAGTTAAAAGAATGAAATTGGCAGATATCATGACGATATTAGGTAGTATAGATATCATTATGGGAGAAGTTGATCATTGAAATGATAATTGATATGACAGAAGCATAAATACAAGCTATAAATTCTTTTTCTAGATCGGAATTTTTAAAAGAAGTCTATGGACTAATATGGATCTTTGTTCTTATTTTTACCCTTATATTGGGAATAACAATAGGGGTACTAGTAATTGTGGGTTAGAAAGAGAAATACCTGCAGCAATACAACAACGCATTGGGCCTGAATATGCCGGTCCATTGGGAATTCTTCAAGCTATAGCAGATGGAACCAAATTAGTTTTTAAAGAAGATATTCTCCTATGTAGAGGAGATAGTCGTTTGTTCAGCGCGGGACCATCTATTGCGGTCATATCTATTCTACTAAGTTATTTAGTAATTCCTTTTGGATATCACCTTGTTTTGGCCGATCTTAGTATAGGCGTTTTCTTATGGATCTCCATTTCAAGTATTGCCCCTATTGGACTTCTTATGTCAGGATATGGGTCGAATAATAAATATTCCTTTTTAGGTGATCTACGGGCTGCTGTTTAATCTATCAGTTATGAAATACCATTAACTCTACGTGTGTTATTAATATCTCTACGTGTTATTTGGCAGAACATTATTATTTTCCCTCTTTTCTAGAACTAGAAATAGAATAAAGAAATTTAATATATTATATTCAATGGATATTTTCTTTTTTATTTATCGTTAGGGTTGATGAATTAAGCTAGATAGTTAGATGAGTAAAAGCAAACTGCTTATAAATTTGCAGTAAGAGGATTAAATCTCATTCCCTATATACGAGAATAGAAACATAAGCATTATAAACTGTTTACCCCAAGGTTAAGATTCTTTGACCAATTATCATACCTTGAAGCAGGTACAAAAGATCACCCATATGGAGTTTCTACTACTATCTTGTATTTATTACCACACTGGAGATCAATAAAAAATCAGTGGACAGTTAGGAACACCAAGGTACACAAAAGATTAGTAATGGAGATAATTTAAGATAAAAAAAGGATTTTTTTTTACATAAAGCTTTGGATAAAACGAATCTTAATGAGGACTTTAAGTTGGTAGAAATGACCAAGTAGTACTTCTCTATGATTCCGATCTCGAGTATGCTCCTATTCACTAATTAAAGAAATGACTATAAAAAACGAATTAATCCTTTTTTTTCAGAGTACCTCCTCTACCCTAAGAAAGAAGAATAGGACAGGGGCAAAAGAAATAGAATGAAATATATTGAATGGGAAAAATGAAATAAAAAAATACGATACATGATATTTATTTCTTGTTTCTTTTCCCCATTCAATATTCATATCTACTATATACATACATGGAATTCTTAATCATAAATTTGGAATTAATGATTAATTCTTTCTAACTAATTCTTTCTTTAGAGTTATTGATAAACCTAATTTATTGATGTAACAAGTATTTTATTTAAGGGTTACGTTATTACCGAATAAAGAGAAATTGTAATTTTAATGTAAATGATCAATTCAAAAGCGCTTTTTTATTCTAGCAGAGGGAATTTCGTTGGTCTAATTCTGGACTTCTCTGTATTAGAATTAGAATCTAAAAATTACAAAAATACCAAACATGTACTTACATTTATTTATGACCATAGAGGAGCCGTATGAAGCTGAAGTCTCATGTACGGTTTTGAAATAGCGATATGAACAGTAATGTTATTATCTACTATGATTATCTAATAGTTCAAGTACAGTTGATACAGTTGAGTCACAGTCAAAATTTGGTTTTTGTGGGTGGAATCTGTGGCATCAGACTATAGGGTTTGTTGTTTTTCTAATTTCTTCCCTAGCAGAATGTGAGAGATTACCTTTTGATTTACCTTAAGCGGAGGAGGAATTAGTAGCAGGTTATCAAACAAAATATTTGTGTATTAAATATGCCTTATTTTACCTTGCGTCTTACCTAAATTTATTAGTTTCTTTATTATTTATAATAGTTCTTTACTTAGGCGGGTGGAATTTCTCTATTCCGTATATATCTATTCCTTAATTTTTTGGATTAAATAAAATGAGAGGAGTTTTTGGAATAACAATTGGTATATTTGTTACATTAGCTAAAGCTTATTTGTTTTTGTTCATTCCTATAACAGCAAGATGGACTTTACCTAGACTGAGAATGGACCAACTTTTAAATTTTGGATGGAAATTCCTTTTACCTATTTCTCTGGGTAATCTATTATTGATAACTTCTTCCCAACTTATTTACCTATAAAGAATAGAATAAGATAACGATATTCTTCATTCATAACTGATCTAAAACAATAGAAAGAAACATCAAATTATTCACAGAGAACTAAAATATGTTCCCTATGGTAACCGGGTCCATAAATTTTGGTCAACAAAATACCGTGGAAATGTTACCTATGGCGGCAAGGTACATTGATCAAAGTTTCATTATTATCTTATCCCATACAAATCATTTACCTGTAACTATTCAATATCCTAATGAAAAATCGATCACATCAGAACGTTTCCGCGGTTGAATTCACATTAAATTTGATAAATGTATTGCTTGTGAGGTATATGTTCGTGTATGTCCCATAGACCTACCCATTGTTGATTGGAGGTTTAAAATAGAGGTTAAAAAGAAACAATTGTTTAATTATAGTATTGATTTTGGAGTCTGTATATTTTATGGTAATTGTGTCGAGTATTGTCCAACAAACTGTTTATCGATGATCGAAGAATCTGAACTTTCAACTTATGATCGTCATGAATTAAATTATAATCAAATTGCATTAGGTCGGTTACCAATGTCAGTAATTGGAGATTACACAATTTAAACACTTATGAATTCCAATCAAATCAAAATGGATAAAGATAAACCCCTTGATTCAAGAACGATTAATGATTACTAATATTTTTTATATAAAGATAAACAGAAATAAGACTTCTTTTTTTTATGAGAACCTAATAAACTTATCTCATTAACTATTTATTGAGAATCACTCTTTAATTTAAACTGTGAATATGTGTTTTCTTAATTATTTTAAAATACTAAAAAATTATAAATTCTAAAAGAAAAAAGAAAAGATTGGCCGATAATTTTAATAACTTTATTTATATCCACAATAATCCATCCATGTTAAGATTTAATTGCATAAAAAACTCATCATATAGAAGAAGAAAAAATAAGTGGAACGCCCCTCTCTTTCTTGGACTATTTAGTAAGGTCATGAAACATTTTGACTGATTTTTCTCTTATACATAATGGATTTATCTGGACCAATACATGATATACTTGTAGTATTTCTGGGATCATTTCTTATATTAGGAGGTATAGGAGTAGTATTGTTTACTAATCCAATTTATTCCCCCTTTTCGTTGGGATCGGTTCTTGTTTTTATATCCTTATTCTATATTTCATCAAACTCCTTTTTTGTAGCTGCCGCCCAGTTTCTAATTTATGTGGGAGCCATAAATGTCTTAATCTTATTTGTTGTTATGTTCTTGAATGGTTTAGAATATTCTAACGACTCTTATCTTTGGACTATTAGAGACGGAGTCACTTCACTGGTGTTAACCCGCCTTTTAGCAAGGCTGTAGATAGGTGGACTTAACAAAATTTACTACTCGTTCGTCGAGGTTGGTTCATGATGGATTTAGTCAACTGGATGGATGGACAATCAAGCATGGATAATAATCATGGATCTACAACCGGAATTCGGCATAGTCGATGGACGAAGGTTATTGGATACTCGAAACTTGGGTTTCGATAAGTCGCAAGTCGCCCTGGATTTGCTTCGAGTCGTATGGAGTCGAGCTTCGAGTTGTATGGATGATTTCTTCAAGTCTTTTAGGTGGCTCGGCATGGGTGGCTCGGCACCGGTGGCTCGGCAAAGGTGGCTCAGCATTAGTGGCTTGGCCGTGTTGGTGGCTCATCATAAAAGGTGGTTCGGCCTAGTTAGATCATGAGTCAGCCTTGGTTGTCGCTCGGCATTGTGGTTCGGTCGGGGTGGCTCGGTAGGAATGGAAGGAACTGGCTCGGTATGGAATGGGGCTTGGTTGCTTCGAGTCCTAAGGTCCTTCGCTTTAGGTTGTCGATCGGTATCTTAGTGGGATATAAAGTGGGTCGGCATGACATCGTTCGGCAGCCTCGTGTCCAAGAAGTTATTGCTACAGGTCGACTTCATGGGATGTGGCTCGGCGTGGTTGGTTCGGCAAGTGTCGCTCGGTGACTTGGTGGTGTGGACGACGTGGTGGTGTGGCTGGGTCACTGGTGGTGTGGATCGGCATACTAGAGTATGGTGTGGATTGGCATAGGTCGGTCGGCATGGCAGTATGGGTCGGTCATGATGAAGGATATTGGCTCGGCAATGGTCCTGATGGGCCCGGACTACTCAGGAAGCCCAGTAACTCGGGATTTGCCTATAAATACAACATGTAGGACTTCAGAAAATGGATCTTCCTTTCGACTCTCTTACTTTCACTTTTCTAAGTCTAAGGCAACTCTGCCATTTTGTAACTGTAATCGATTCTAACATCAATCAAAAGGAAACTTTTGGAGTGGACCTAGGCCGGAGTTAGCCGAACCACTATAAAATCTCTTGTTCTTTACTGCTTTCATTTTAATTCATGTCGTTCTCCATATTAATATTCACCGCATATATTCTATCTATGAGCTGTGACTGGTATTTGTAGGTTTCGCTTGGATTTGGGTGTTAGTGACCAATTTTGGCGCTAACATTTTGGTGCTTTCATTGAGAGGGCAATCACTCATGGATTTTGGGGCTAGGAACTTGAATTCAAGGAAGCAATGGCTAGGCCACCAACAAGGAAGCAAGTGATAGAAAGAAGCAATCAAGAGGGAAGTCAAGAGGCCTCCTTTGGAGCTGGAACAGGTCAAGAATCCATCTACATCACTAGAGACGAGATGGAAGCAATGCTGAAAAGATAAGAGGAGATGATGTAGACTCTTCTCAGACAATTTGGACAAGCATGAACTGCAGGAGCTCAGATCTGTGGAGCTGGATCAGAAGAACTCAACCAGTAAGCAGATGCAGTGGTTCAGCAGGGAGCAGCCCCTAATCAGCGAACAACTATTTACCCGGATGGTTCAAGACTTGGGAGCATACCAACAGGTAATGCTGGACCAATCCATGGAGGGATACCTGACGATGTTGTGCCACCCGACATCAACAGGAATACAGGAGTACGTGATGAGGAGTATGTGCCTGGATTCCCTTGTGAACTCGGGGGGCAGATCAGAGGCAGTAGACAAGGATTACAGCTTGGCGACAATGACAGATTAGCGGAGATGGTCAGACGAGCTATGAGAGGTGGATTGGTAAATAAAGACTTGGAGGATGTGAATAGGAGTCCCTTTACTCCTACTATCAAGCAAGCTAGGAACCCATCGGATTTTAAGTTACCAATGTTGGAGATGTATGATGGGAGAACGGATCCCGCCGTTCACCTTACGAGGTACATGAGGCATATGGAGGTACTGAAGGCTTCAGATGAGGTCATGGCTCGATGCTTCCCTTTGTATTTAACGAATATCACAGCTATGTGGTTCAGGCAACTGGAGAGTGGTTCTATTGACACTTCGACGGAGCTGATTGAATGGTTTATAAGGCAGTTTCGGGCCCATATAGTCAGACCTAAGAATGTAATGACCTTGAAATCGATGAAACAATGGAAGGGAGAGTCGCTCATGGATTTCTTAACCAGATTCAATGCGACGGTCGCTTCGGTGGATCGACCCGATCCATCGATGGTTTTGATGGCGGCAGTTTCAGGGATTGCAGATAATTCGGATTTCAAGATATCATTGGAAAGGGACCAACCGAGGGATCTCGAGGAGTTCTACCATGAGGCGGAAAGGTTCCTAAGGCAGGAAGATGCGCAGGCTAAGAGAGAAGGGAGAGAGGCTGAAGCTTATGTAGTAAGGGGTGGAGGTCCACCCAGGGAAGTTCTAGACGATGATGATAAAGGGAAAAGGAAAATGAATGATAACGGTAACACATCGAAAAGGAAACGGAGAGAATCAAAATTTTCTTCTTATATGGATTTGACAGAAACTCTGAAAAGGATTTACTTGGATACTCGGGGGGCACCTCCAGTATCGAAGACCAGCTAGGAGGGAAGCATCGGAATACGAGCTGTCGTCGGGAAAGCATTCCCTATTCCATGAGCTAGATGGGCACAACACAAACGATTGTAGGCATTTGAAAGATATCATTGAGGAGCATGTAGGGAATGGTCACCTGCAACAGAACATAAGTAATCGAGCTGTAGCAGCGAAACGGGAGCGGCCACCTCCTACCTCGAACGAAGGTGGCGCTGGATCTAGTCACCGCCGGCTTGTTATCAACTGAATGGATTTATGGTTCTGAATAAGTAATAGAACTCAAAGTAATACGGCTAGCTCACTTACACACGTACGGGATCGAGGACGGTCCCTAGGCTTGATCTTAGATGACGAAAAACCGTACTGCTTGGATCTATGAAATCCTGTTTTCTTTTTGTTTTTCTACAAACTCTGGTTTCTTCTTTAGTACTTTGGATAATTAATTCCCTTTGTTGTATGAACTTTGGCTTTAATAACTGAATTCTTCCATGATTGGGATTGGACTAATTCAATAAATAATACAGGCCAAGCGATTACTGTCCCGACCGGAGAGACGGGGCAGTAGTCGCGAACTACGAGTCCCTTTGCTGGAGAGCAATAGAACGGACTCAAACAGAATAAACAAAGTCCTCGGCCGGGGAGTCGAGGCCATAGAATATAAAAGTCCTTGACCGGAGAGTCGAGGTCGGAGAATATAAAAGTCCTCGACCGAGAGTCGAGGCCGGAGAATATAGAAGTCCTCGGCTGGAGAGTCGAGGCCGGGGAATATAAAAGTCCTCGGCCGTAGAGTCGAGGCCGGGGAATATAAAAGTCCTCGGCCGGAGAGTCGAGGCCGGGGAATATAAAAGTCCTTGACCGGAGAGTCGAGGTCGGAGAATATAGGAAGTCCTCGACCGGAGAGTCGAGGCCGGAAAATATGGAAGTCCACAATCAGAGAGCCGAGGTCGGAGAACATACAAGCCCTTGACCGGAGGGTCGAGGCTGGAACAGGATAACACAACCCGGCGAGGTCTACGTATTCAAAGGTTAAACCCATAAAGGTCATGGATTTGTATTTCGGCTTAGGATAGATTGACCCGGTGAGGTCCTGGATTTGGCAAAGGGCCCGGAGCGGTCCTGAATTCGGATATCAACCCAGAAAGATCATAGATTTGGCTATTGGTTATGGATGGAACAAAACTCGGTTGACGGGTACGGATGGCTATGGAATTGGCTCAGGGTTTGGTCATTGGATTCAGAATGGAATATCGACTCAGAGCAGTCATAAATCAGATAAGGATACGGTGATGGCACTTGGATAAAATGGATTGGATTACAAATCGGAAAGTATGTATGTGGAAAACATACGGACTTCGGATATCGGACTTGAGGCTATTCAAAACACACCTTTCAAAGCAAGGCATGTTTTGGGGGGCAAGTGTTTAAACCCACCTTTTGGCAAGGCTGTAGATAGGCGGACTTAAATGAATTGACTAATCGTTCGTCGAGGTTGGTTCATGATGGATTTTGTCAACTGGATGGATGGACAATCAAGCATGGATAATAATCATGGATCTACAACCGGGATTCGGCATAGTCGATGGACGAAGGTTATTGGATACCCGAAACTTGGGTTTCGATAAGTCGCAAATCGCCATGGATTTGCTTCGAGTCGTATGGAGTCGAGCTTCGAGTTATATGGATGATTTCTTTGAGTCTTTTAGGTGGCTCGCAATAGGTGGCTCGGGATTGGTGGCTCGGCCATGTTGGTGGCTCATCATGGAAGGTGGTCCCGCCTAGTTAGATCATGCGTCAGCCTTGGTTGTTGCTCGGCATTGTGGTTCGGTCGTGGTGGCTCGGTAGGAATGAAAGGAACTAGCTCAGTATGGAATGTGGCTCAGTTGCTTCGAGTCCTAAGGTCCTTCGCTTCAGGTTGTCGCTCGGTATCTCAGTGGGATATAAAGTGGGTCGGCATGACATCGTTCACCAGCCTCGTGTCCAAGAAGTTGTTGCTTCTGGTCGACTTCGTGGGATGTGGCTCGGCGTGGTTGGTTCGGCAAGTGTCGCTTGGTGACTTGTGGTCTGGACGACGTGGTGGTGTGGCTTAGTCACTGGTGGTGTGCATCGGCATACTAGAGTATGGTGTGGATCGGCATAGGTCGGTTGGCACGGCAGTGTGGGTCAGTCATGATGAAGGATACTCGCTCGGCTATGGTCCTGATGGGCCCGGATTACTCAGGAAGCCCAGTAACTCGGGATTTGCCTATAAGTACATCATGTAGGACTACAAAAAATGGATCATCCTTTCGACTCTCTTACTTTCTCTTTTCTAAGGCTAAGGCAACTCTGCCATTTTGTAACTGTAATTGATTCTAACATCAATAAAAGGAAATTTCTGAAGTGGACGTAGGCCGGAGTTAGCCGAACCACTATAAAATCTGTTGTTCTTTACTGCTTTCATTTTAATTCATGTCGTTCTCCATATTAATATTCACCACATATATTCTATCTATGAGCTGTGACTGGTATTTGGAGCTTTCGCTTGGATTTGGGTGTTAGTGACCAATTTTGGCGCTAACAACTGGTTTGTATAAGTATTCTTTTTTCACTAATTACTACTATCGCAGATACCTCATGGTACGGAATTATTTGAACTACAAGATCAAATCAAATTATAGAGCAAGACTTTATAAACAACGTTCAACAAATTGGAATTCATTTATTAATTGATTTTTATCTTCCGTTTGAACTAATTTCTGTTTATTTTTTATTTCTTTGATAGGTGCAATTGCTATGGCTTGTCAATAATAAATAGTTTAGTTAGAATTAAAAAAAAATTAGTTTAATCTACTGTCAATATTCCCTTTTTATGTAGTAGCTGGATTCTAGTCAATCAACTTGGTTGAATTTTTGTTCGTATTGAAAGGAATCGAGGTTGATCAGGAGTTAGTCAATGATGTTCGAACATGTACTTTTTTGAGTGTCTATTTATTTGCAATCGGTATCTACGGATTGATCACAAGTCGAAACATGGTTAGAGCACTTATGTCTCTTGAAGTTATACTAAATTCGGTTATTATTAATCTCATACTATTTTCTGATATACTTGATAGTCGCCAATTAAAAGGCGAGATTTTCTCAATATTTATTATAGCGATTGCAGCGGTGGAAGCTGTTATTGTGCTAGCTGTTGTTTCGTCGATCTATCGTAACAGGAAATCAACTCGTATTAATCAATCAAGTTTGTTGAAAAATTAACCACAACTATAATATAAATACATATAAGAATATATATATATATAGAAATTGTAGAAAAAACTTTCTATAAAATATCATTTCAGTGACTTTTACAGATTTATTTACAAATAATACTAATATGCATAGTAATATTTCAATATATATTTTTATTAAAATATTAACGATCCATTAGTCAACGTGAAGTTGCACGTGTGATTCATGCGACTCATATGATCATGGTTGTTGAAAGATAAATCAAAGTCTGTTGGTCCCTTCTGATGAACAGATTTATAAAAATTTTGATTCTTAAGATTTTTTTGATAAATCATTGATTCATCTAGTTCCTATATATAAAGAAAATATAAATATATAATAAACTATATAATTATAATTTTATTTTTACTTTACCAAATCGAAAAAAAATTATGTTCAAAACTGGAATTTATAGACCCAATGTCACATTCAGTAAAAATTTATGATACATGTATAGGGTGCACTCAATGTGTACGAGCCTGTCCCACAGATGTGTTGGAAATGATACCTTGGGACAGATTTAAAGCTAATCAAATTGCTTCCGTGCTAAGAATGGAAGACTGTGTAGGTTGTAAAAGATGTGAATCTGCCTGTCCAACTGATTTTTTGTGTTTCCGTGTTTATTTATGGCATGAAACAACTCGCATCATGGGTCTATCTTATTGATACGTTATAATAAATTCAACTGAATCATTTGATTCCTTTTTACCTACAAAAGCCCGTGCTCAAAAGAATATATTTTCTTAAGCATGGGTTTTTTGGTCAAAACGCATCTATCTTTACCACGAGTTATTTCCCGTGGTTAACAATAGTTGTACTTTTGCCAATATTCGCGGGTTACTCAATTTTATTTCCCCCTCATAAAGGGAATAAGATATTTAGATGGTATACTATATGTATTTGTTTATTTGAACTCCTTATAAGTACCTATGTCTTCTATTATCATTTCCAATTGGACGATCCATTAATTCAATTAGAAGAGGATGCTAAATGGATAAATGTTTTCAATTTTCACTAGAGACTGGGAATCGATGGACTTTCCATAGGACCTATTTTACTAATAGGATTTATCACTACTTTAGCTACTTTAGCAGCTTGGCATGTTACTCGAAATTCGCAATTGTTCTATTTCCTGATGTTAGAAATGTACAGTGGTCAAATAGGATTATTTTCTTCTAGAGACCTTTTACTTTTTTTATCATGTGGGAGTTAGAATTAATTCCTGTTTACTTACTTTTATCTATGTGGGGAGGAAAGGAACGTTTGTACTCGGCTACAAAGTTTATTTTGTACACTGCGGGGGGTTCTATTTTTGTCTTAGTAGGAGTTCTAAGTATGGGTTTATATGGTTCCAATGAACCGACATTGGATTTTGACAGATTAGCTAATCAGTCATATCTTGTGACATTAGAAATAATATTATATTTGGGCTTCCTTATTGCTTATGCTGTCAAATCACCGATTATACCCCTACATACAAGGTTACCAAATACCCATGGAGAAACACATTATAGTACATTTATGCTTCTAGCGGGAATCTTATTAAAAATGGAAGGATATGGATTGATTCGTATCAATATGGAATTATTACCATATGCTCACTCTATATTTTCTCCCTGGTAAGTGATAGTAAGGGCAATCCACATAATTTATGCAGCTTCAACCTCGCTTGGTCAACGCAATAAAAATAATAATAGCCTATTCTTCTGTATCACACATGGGTTTCACAATTATAGGAATTGGTTCTATAACCGACAAGGGACTCAACGGAACTATTTTACAAATACTCACTCATGGATTTATTCGTGCTGCACTTTTTTTCTTGGAAGGAATGAGTTGTGATAGAATACGTCTTGTTTATCTCGACAAAATGGAGGGAATATCCATTCCAATGCCAAAAATATTTACCATGTTTAGTAGTTTCTCGATGGCTTCTCTTTCATTGCTTGGAATGAGTGGTTTTGTTGCGGAATTAGTAGTATTTTTTGGACTAATTACCGGTCCAAAATATCTTTTAATGCCAAAAATATTATTTACCCTCGTAATGGCAATTGGAATGATATTAACCCCTATTTGTTTATTATCTATGTAACGGCAAATATTCTATGGATACAATTTTTTCAATATTCTAAATTCAAATCTCATGGATTCTGGACCACGAGAACTATTTGTTTCAATCTGTATCCTTTTACCCATAATAGGAATTGGTATTTATCCTGATTTCGTTCTTTCTTTATCAGTTGACAAAATACAAGCTATCCTATCTAATTATTTTCATAGATAGTTCTTTTTTCTTAATGAGATGGAAAGTCTTATAATTGAAAATTATAATATTTTTGAAACTATTCGCTGTACAACGAAAAAATAATAATAAAGTGAATTAGAAAGATGTATCCCAAGTTTTTAAGAACTGTTTGAATCTTAATTCAAACAGTTCTTAAAAACTCACACAAATTTTCGTTATATATGTCTTACTTATTCCGCATGGAATTTCGACAATTTAATTAGATTTTATGTGAATGAACGATAACTATGTAGACCTATTCCTAATAGATTGATCTCAAAATAGCATATCCAAATTATAAGAAATCCAATAGAAGCTACAAGTGCCGAATTCGTACCGTGAAAACTTTGATTTGTTCTAGTATGTGAATAAATCGTGAATATGGTCCAAGTAATAAATGCCCAAGTTTCCTTTGGGTCCCAATTCCAATAAGACCCCCATGCTTCGTTAGCCCATACTGCTCCAAAATGAATACTTATGGTTAAAAAGATAAACCCTAAACTAATAATACGATAACTCCAATAATCCAATCACTGAATTAATTGATATTTATAATAATTTGGAAATGAACGAAAAGAAGTGCTTTTAACAACACTTCTTTTTTCGTTCAAATATTCAATCTTCCCAAAGAAAAATGACTTAATTAATATTAATAAATTTTTGCTTCTAAAAAGAATATCACTGTTTTTTCAAAATGTAATGACTAAAAAAGCGACTGATAATAACGAACCACATAAAAGAGCCACATAGCTCAATAACATCGTACTTGCATGCATCATTAACCACTGAGATTGTAGAGCAGGTACTAATATTGCTGATTGATGCATTTTACTTGAAAGACCAGATGTAGCGAAACCTTGAGTAAAAATGGCACTTGGCGCGGTTATTGTTCTTAAATCATTTTTATGATTCCATAGCTTTGAAACCATATGAATAATGGTATCCACGAAAGGAAGATCAATGACTCATATAAATTACTTAATGGAAAATGTCTCAAAGAAATCCAACGAATAACTAATAATCCTCTTAGAGAAAAAAAAGTAGCTAACATTCCTTTTTCCGACGAATGGCGTAATCCGATGATTTCGTGAACTCCTAGAATCATCAAATGAATCGTAATCACAATTGAAACGATCGAAAAAGAGAGATGAGTTAATATATGTTCTAAAGTCGCAAAAATCATACATAAAAAGGGTCTCATTACAGAATTGAAATAGGGAACTAAATACATTATAAGATCCATTCTATCTCTTTTAGAGTATATCACTACTCGGACTCAAACCAAGATGCTCTAGCGCTGCTTCCTATGAGTAGCGTGTCTACCAATTTCACCATAGCGGCTTACTTGAAATAATATTAGTCTATTCATGTTGAATCGTCTAGATGTAGATTCTGGAATCCGATATAGTTATCATTTTGGAAATGAATGAATAAGGGTTCTTTTAAACTCTTTTGTTTAAACTAAAGTATTCTTTTCATTTTTAATAACACTTAGAAACTTCGAAAGATATTTTTTATCAAAAAATAAATATAAATTAAATAAATAGGATGATTTTATACATATCAGGATATAATTACTAAATTTAATAAATGAAATTAGAAATTAAAAGACTCATTTTCTAAAAACCTTGTTTTTAGTCTACTTTTAATGTATTTAGTGTATTAGTGTTTTAATATTTGTTGTTTGTTATGTACATAATTTAAATATAGAATAATACTTAGTAAACAAAACAAATTTCATTTGATCTTGAGATAGACATATAATAAAACAGTTTTAATATTTGTTATAATTACATAGGAAAAGAAATAAAATAATACTTAGAACCAAACTAGCAGCTATTTTATGTCGAATACTAACTTATCTGTCCACTAGTTCTAACTAATCTTGGGGAGGTAAATAAATACATAAGTTAATGAAAAATTTGCATATTCTATATATAGAAAAGTTCTTTAAATCATGGGATTCAAATTATTCCAAGATTTTCTTATTTGTTTGCCGAATAAAAAACTTTTTGAATTTCCCATAGAAACTGACTTTGCTAAAGAAAAAGGCTTTTAGTGCAACTAAATTTCCCTTTTTCTTCCAAATATCACTACGAATACGTTTAATGTTTTTTTGGAATTGCCATAAAAAAAGAGTTCTTCCTTTTTATTGTTGTATGTGAAAGACATGTATTGATCAACAAGGATCGTTTTATTAGTTTTAGCCATTTTTATATTATATTTAATTTCTTCGATAATCTTTTTTTTAATAATACAAATATATTGTTTATATATACATGTGTGTTACATATATAATAAACTAGAAAAAAATGGAAGAAAAGAAAGAAAAATTTTGAAAGGAATTTTTTAGTAGTTAATATGTTAAACAAGACAATCCGTTAGCTAAGAAAAGGAACTTTCATTTTACGTTTTTTTATTCAGTTCTAGAATATAAGAAGTAAGGATTTTTATAAGATTTCTGACTTATCTTATTGGATTTAAATCAAACCAATCAATTTAATAAAAAAAATAGAAATTAGGTAATTAAAAAATAAGGCATTTCACCGGAAGGACAAACTTTGTAGTCCAATTAGTTTCTAGAACACACATTCAAAGAAATTACTTTCAAGGCAAAATCATCAGAATAATTACTTTCAAGGACAAAGTTGGTAGTCCAATTACTTTCAAGGAAATAATTTCATAGGTTTTTAGGCCTTAGAAACTAATTATTTTACGTTTTGTCCTTGAAAGTAATTATTTAAGTTATGTGTCCTAGAAACTAATTCCACTTGCTAAAGAGGCCCTTGTGGCTAATTTCCACTTAAAAAAATTACTAGAAGAGTTAGTTGATTTATTGATGCAAACAATATATCCATATTCAACTGATATTGGTATAGTTATTTTTGCTTACTTTTCTTACTTTTTCTTTGCTTACTATAGTATATGATATGGTTATATATTACTAGAATACAATTCTAGTCTAGTGGCAGAATTTTTTTGAATATTATATTCTCCTTCTCTTTTTTTATTAAAAAAATATTTTAGTTAAAAAATTAATAACTAAAAAATGACTCTATATCGAGCTATTTGGACAAAGCATTTAAGCAATAGTTTAGAACTTTTCCAAATTTTTGAAATATCTGAAAAAAGTAAGAAAAATGTAAAATAAGAATATTTAAGGTTTCATATCTTTTTTTTCATTTGCTTATTGTTTACTTCAAAACCAATAAAAATTGGTGAATCGGAAACAATTATAAGAAAAAAACAAAAATTTGTGTTTTTTATGGAACATACATATAAATATGCATGGATAATATCCTTTCTTGCATTTCCTATTACTATGTTAATAGGATTTGGACTTCTACTTATTCCTGCAGGAAAAAAAATATTCAACGTATGTGGGCTTTCCCGAGTGTTTTGATGCTAACTATAGCTATGGTATTTTCTATTAATCTTTCTATTCAGCAAATAAACAGAAATTTATCTATCAATTTCTACGGTCTTGGACTGTCAATAATGTTTTTTCTTTAGAGTTTGGATGATTGATCCGCTTACTTCTATTATGCCAATATTAATTACTACTATTGGAATCATGGTTCTTATTTATAGTGATAATTATATGTCTCATGATCGAGGATATTTGAGATTTTTTGCTTATATGAGTTTTTTCAATACTTCTATGTTGGGATTAGTTACTAGTTCTAATTTAATACAAATTTATATTTTTTGGGAACTTGTAGGAATGTGTTCCTATTTATTAATAAGTTTTTGGTTCACACGACCAATTGCAGCAAGTGCTTGTCAAAAAGCTATTGTAACCAATCGTATAGGGGAGTTTGGTTAATTATTAGGAATTTTAGGATTTTATTGGATATCGGGTAGTTTAGAATTTCGAGATTTGTTCGAAATAGTTACTAAATTAATTCATAATAATGGAGTAAATTCTTTATTTATTACTGTTTGTGCTTCTTTTTTATTCCTCGGCGCAGTTGCTAAATCTGCACAATTTCCCCTTCACATATGGTTACCTGATGCTATGGAAGGACCCACTCCCATTTCGGCTCTTATACATGCTACTACTATGGTAGCAGCAGGAATTTTTCTTATAGTTCGTCTTCTTCCTCTTTTCATAGTCATACCTTACATAATGAATCTTATTTCCTTAATAGGTGTAATAACATTATTATTAGGAGCTACTTTGGCTCTTGCTCAAAGAGATATTAAAAGAAGTTTAGCTTATTCTACCATGTCTCAATTGGGTTATATTATATTAGCTCTGGGTATAGGTTCTTATAGGGCTGCTTTATTCCATTTGATCACTCATGCCTATTCAAAAGCTTTATTGTTTTTAGGATCTGGATCCATTATTCATTCAATGGAATCCATTGTTGGATTTTCATCAGATAAAAGTCAAAATATGGTTCTTATAGGAGGGTTAACAAAATATATTCCAATTACAAGAATTGCTTTTTTATTAGGTAGACTTTCTCTTTGTGGTATTCCACCCCTTGCTTGTTTTTGGTCGAAAGACGAAATTCTTAATGATAGTTGGTTGTATTCACCCATTTTCGCAATAATCGTTTCATTTATAGCAGGATTCACTGCATTTTATATGTTTCGAATGTATTTACTTACCTTTGATGGACATTTACGTATTCATTTTCAGAATTACAATAGCGCAAAAAATAGTTCTTTCTATTCAATATCTTTATGGGGAAAAGAAGTACCCCAAGCAATAAAAAAATTACTGTTTTCAACAATGAATACTATGGTTTCTTTTTTTTCAAAAAAGACATATCAAATTCAATTTTTTTTTCAAAATAGAGTACAGTACTTTAGTACTTACTTTAGAAATAAATATACTTACACCTATGCTCACGAGTCGGACAATACTATGTTATTTCCCATGCTTATATTGGTATTATTTACTTTATTGATTGGATCAATCAGAATTGATTTTGGTGGACTAGATCCTGATCTATTGTCAAAGTGTCAAAGTGGTTAACTCCATCTACAAAAAATTTCCATCAAAATGAGCTTTCGGATTTTTATGATTTTTTTAAAAATGCAGTTTTTTCAGTAAGTATAGCCTTTTTTGGATTATTTATAGCATCCATTTTATATGGATCTATTTATTCATCTCTACAGAATTTGAGTTTAGTCAATTCATTTGTGAAGAAGAGCCGCACGATAATTTTATTCGACCTAATAAAAAATGTGATATATAACTGGTCATATAATCGTGGTTATATAGATATTTTTTATACTAAGATTTTTACTGGAAATGTAAGAGAATTAGCTAAACTGGTTCAGTTTTTTGATAGATATATAATTGATGGAATGATAAATGGGATTGGTGTTATTAGTTTCTTTAAAGGTGAAGGGATTAAATATATTGGAGGTGGGCGAATTTCTTCTTATCTATTCTTGTATTTTTCTTTTGTATTCATTTTTTTATTACTTTTTTTTATTTATATAAAAGGAGATTAGATTTTTTTTTTCCTTTATTTGGGCATATATACAAAAAATATTGTGCCATTTCATTTCGTATAGCATTTTCAAACTATCATTTTTTAAATATCTCAATGGGTGGTTCCATCGTTTATAATCGAAAAGAAAAGTTAAAATTGGTTTTTCAAAAAAAAATAAGTTTTCTCTTCTTTAAGTTTTCCCAATTCCCAATTATCTTGATGGATATCAAGATAAGAATCTTCGTAAACGGGGCTATCATTGTCTTCTTTAGTGGATCCCTCTTGTTCCTGTTTCGTCTTCTTCGTTTCGAAAGTTGTTTCTACATCGCTTTCTTCCCTTTCTGAGGTTTCTTTCAGTTTCTTAGTACCAATAGGCGATGGCATTCTGCCTAAATAGTAGACACAGGTGATAAATAAGAGAATACTAAAGGTTCTAGCCATAGAATTTATCAATTCTGACATAAGGTACTTATTAGATCGAATCAAATGATTTTTCTGTATCTAGAATAATACCAATCCAACCCATTTCATGAATAAAATGTGACCAGTTAACCAACCAACAAAACTACTTGTTACAAATAACATCTTGTTGTTGCATCGAAACATATAAATGTTGACTAATCTAGCTAACGTTGAACTTTGTAAAATGAAATGGTTGAATAATTGAAAAATGAGATTATTCAGGAATACACATTGAATGCTGAGATTACGCATGGAATTTTTGGTAGTAGATCCATAATCAAAAAAAATTGTGATTGTTCCAGAAGAAATGAAACAAAAGATACTATAGATCTAGGACAGTTATTGTATGAGGTCTACCCAATGCTAGAAGCAGAGGCGCATAATAGATCGATATAAACATCATGAGCTGCCTTATAATAAAACCCGTTGTTGCTGATATCTCCTTCTTCATTCCTTCTTCCATAACCCGAGCTCGGAGAAGGAAGAGATAAGAGGGCCCTATGGAAAATGTTGTCAGAAATCCATAATAGAGTCTGACCACAACGACCGAATTTATTATCTTCATTCATAAGGATAATAGATTACCTAGTAGAAAAGATTTTAAAATCATCACAAGCCTCCCTTTTTTTCTTTTCTATTTCAATTTCTCGATTATTATATGATGATTTCTTAACTTTCCATATATAGAAAGAGACACTAGAAATGACATCTCTTATGTCAACGATACCATCTTCTCTGATTGAATGACATCTCTTATGTCAATCACACCAAAGAAATATTAAATGAATGGAATTGGGATATAGATGGAATATTATGAAATAGAGCCACTTTGAGGTTCCCTATGAAATGAGGCATGGAACGGAGCCACTACGAAGAAGTTTCGGGAGTTACGACGGAAGCTTCGGACTCATGGGTTGAGAATGGGAGTTGAACTGTATGATGTTGAATCTATTGTTGTTCCTCAGTAGCTCAGTGGTAGAGTGGTCGACTGTTAACCGATTGGTCGTAGGTTCGAATCCTAGTTGTGGAGATTTGATTAATTCTTAATTTCATTAAAGAATGAAGAATTAAATGAAAGGGCTCGCTTTGACCATTAGGGGTTGGTAACCCATTCCCTGTCTTTGTTTCTATTGCATTCTATCTCATAGTATCACATTCTGTTATACAATATTTGAGAATCACCATCAATACCTCGGCGTAGATCTGAGGTAATCCCTTGTAAATAGCCCTGTGTCTATTTATAACTAGCCAATTAAGAATTCTCAGATGATGTTCTGGCAGTGCATCAAAGATGCAGTCATCGATTCTCCATATAGACCACAATTAACGCGAGCAAACATATTAATGACGAGGAACACATTTTGCTATGCTACTAATACTTGTACTTGCTCTACTATTCTACCCAAGCCTGTCCGAGGAAGAGTTACGGGGAGTAAAACACAAATATGCTAATTCAAGTATGGTTACTATATGTAATTAAAAAGCCTTCACGATAAAATAAATAAAAAGTAAGCACATTCCATTTCGACAAAAGACCATACCCATGTTCAATAGATTTGCGTCCGCAATCCCGATCATGATTTTCTTACCCTCCAGAGGGAAAGGTCCTTCCCTTTTGGGCCAGTTGTGGGAGAGGAGGGATTCGATCCCCCGACACCGTGGTTCGTAGCCACGTGCTCTAATCCTCTGAGCTACAGGCCCTACCCCGTCTCTACTAGATCTGTTCTCGGGAGTATCCTCAAAAAGGAATCTCTACTTAGCCATTTTGTTTCAGGTTAAGAAGATGTGAAAGTGCGTTTCTCTCTATAAGAACAGTGCATTCTGAGGTGTAAAGGGGGGAGAAGAGATATCATAATTGAGGTTTTGAATAAGAGGACCTTTGCATTTTTTTAGTAAAATAAGAGGTGTTAAGATTTTTATCATTCTGATGTCGAGCTATTTTTTCACAGGACCTCCCATACAGTATCATCACCATAGTAGAGTTTAACCACTAAGTTCGGGATGGATTGGTGTGGTTCCTCTACGCCTAAGACACCAGAATATCGAATCATGAACAAAGAAAGGCATGAGAATGAGAGAAATATTGGCTAGTGATTGTGAGGCCCCAATTCTTGACTGGAAG
>CM060907.1:454865359-455030359 GCA_030737815.1 Allium fistulosum | reverse complement strand
GCGTTCTAGTGCGTTGTAGATTCTTATCCAAGACTTGTATCATTTGATGATACCATGTGAATTGCTAGAAACATGCGAAGTGTATGGCTAACCCAATAACGAAAGTTTCGTAATGGGACTCGAGCAGGCTACCATGAGACAAAAGATCTTCTTTCTAAAAGAGATTCAATTCGGAACTGTTATATGTCCAAGGTCCAATATTGAAATCGTTTCAGATATTTTCCCTTACTTTGCCCATGTCAACAAACAATTCGAAATACCTCAACTTTTTCAGAATAAGTCCGAGTCAAATAGCAATGATTCGAAGCACTTCTTTTTACATCACACTATTTCGAAAACCCAATGACTCAATCGTATGGAAATGTCAAATACATGATATCCAATCCTAGAAGGAAAAGGAGGGAAACAAATACTCAATTTAAAGCGAGTAAACAGAATTTCATACTCGATCTCATATATACATATAGAATTCTGTGGAAAGCTGTATTCGATGAAATTTGTATGTACGGCTTGGAGGGAGATCTCTCATATCTTTCAAGCACCCTACAATATTGGGTCAAAAAGCCAAAATAAGTGATTCATTTTTGGCCCTTATAAAAAAAACTTATTTTGGAACCTCTTTCACGCTCATGTCACGTCGAGGTACTGCAGAAGAAAAAACTGCAAAATCCGATCCAATTTATCGTAATCGATTAGTTAACATGTTGGTTAACCGTATTCTGAAACACGGAAAAATATCATTGGCTTATCAAATTATCTATCGAGCCATGAAAAAGATTCAACAAAAGACGGAAACAAATCCACTATTTGTTTTACATCAAGCAATGCGTGGAGTAACTCCAGATATAGCAGTAAAAGCAACACATGTAGGTGGGTCGACTCATCAAGTTCCTATTGAAATAGGATCTACACAAGGAAAAGCACTCGCTATTCGTTAGTTATTAGGGGCATCTTGAAAACGCTCGGGACGAAATATGGATTTCAAATTAAGTTCTGAATTAGTAGATGTTGCCAAAGGGAGTGGCAATGCCATACCCAAAAAGGAAGAGACTCATAGAATGGAAGAGGCAAATAGAGCTTTTGCACATTTTCGTTAATCCATGAACAGGATCTATATAGACACATAGATCCATGGATCTATACATCTCGATCGGAAAAGAATCATTCGAAAAAGGAAGAATCAGAATTGATCGATATCTTTCTCGAAACAAACAAAATGAAAAATGAAACATAAATTATGGATCAACAAAACCCTCTCGAGGGCTTGCTTAAGATTAAGAAAGAGGAATCTTATGGAAATATCATGGAATAAGGTTTGATCCTATTCATAGGGATTCCGGAAATAAAAAGTTCAAAAAGTTTGAAACAATTTGGACTTTTTCGAAGATTGGATGCAGTTACTAATTTATGATCTGGCATGTACAGAATGAAAACTTCATTCGTGATTCTACGAGAATTTTTATGAAAGCATTTCATTTGCTTCTCTACAATGGAAGTTTCATTTCCCCAGAATGTATCCTAATTTTTGGCCTAATTCTTCTTCTGATGATCGATTCAACCTCTAATAAAAAAGATAGAGCTTGGTTCTATTTCATATCTTCAACAAGTTTAGTAATGCGCATAATGGCCCTATTGTTCCGAAGGAAAGAAGAACCTATAATTAGCTTTTTGGGAAATTTCCAAACGAACAATTTCAACAAAATCTTTCAATTTCTTATTTTACCATGTTCAACTCTTTGTATTCCTATATCTGTAGAGTACAATGAATGTACAGAAATGGCTAAAACAGAGTTTCTGTTAATCGTATTAACAGCTACTCTAGGAGGAATGTTTTTATGTGGTGCTAACGATTTAATAACTATCTTTGTAGCTCCAGAATGTTTCAGTTTATGTTCCTACCTATTATCTGGATATACCAAGAGAGATGTACGGTCTAATGAGGCTACTACGAAATATTTACTCATGGGCAGGGCAGGCTCTTCTATTCTAGATCATGGTTTCTCTTGGCTATATGGTTCATTTTGGGGGAGGGGGTGAGATCGACCTTCAAGAAATAGTGAATGGTCTTATCAATACGCAAATGTATAAGTCCCCAGGAATTTCAAGTGCACTTATATCCAACACTGTAAGAATTGGGTTCATGCTTTCCCCAGCCGCTTTTCATCAATGGACTCCTGACGTATACGAAGGAGTGCGGTTCACTCAACAAATTCCTACTTCTATATCTCTCTTTGAGATTTTTGGATTTTTAAAAACTCCATACACATGCAGAAGAGAAATGCTATCCCCGCTCGGACCAAGACTTAACTTTTACCATAATTTTTTTATGATCTTTTTGATCAAATAATAATTAAGGTGAAGCAGGGTCAGGAACAACGAATCTCTTTATGATAAACAGATCCATTTTGCAAGTTCGCTATTACGGGTAGTTCCTACAAAGGATCGGACTAATGACGTATACAATATTGGAATTATCGATGTAGATGCTACATAGTTGGTTCTCATCCTTCAGAGACTATGAGTGTAATAAGGGCATCAGTTGACAAAAGGATCACCCTAAGATGATCAGATCTCATGGCTATTGAGAACGAATCAAATCTGATGGTTCTATTTCTCAATCTTTCTGACTTATGCTCCTATGGAACAAAGGTCGAAAGATTAAAAAAGTGTGTCATTGACAACCAATGATGAAGGATTCCTTGAAAAGTTAAGGATTAGTAATCCTTTTTAGAAATCGAATGGATTCAGCCTTATACATACACGAGGAAGGTAATCAAAAAAGAAAGAAGATGAGTTCTTCTTTCTTTTAACAATTAGGAGCCGTGCGAGATGAAAGTCTCACGCACGGTTTTGAATGAGGGAAAGAAGTGAGGAATCCTCTTTTCGACTCTGACTCTCCCACTCCAGTCGTTGTTTTTCTTTCTATTACTTCGAAAGTAGCTGCTTTAGCTTCAACCAAGCGAATTTTTGATATTCCTTTTTATTTCTCATCAAACGAATTGCATCTTCTTTTGGAAATCCAAGCTATTCTTAGCATGATATTGGGGAATATCATTGCAATTACTCAAACAAGCATGAAACGTATGCTTGCATATTTGTCCATCGGTCAAATCTGATATATAATTATTGGAATAATTGTTGGAGACTCAAATGATGGATATGCAAGCATGATAACTTATATGTTGTTCTATATCTCCATGAATCTAGGAACTTTTGCTCGTATTGTATCATTTGGTCTGTGTACCGGAACTGATACATTCGAGATTATGTAGGATTATACACGAAAGATCCTTTTTTGGCTCTCTCTTCAACCATATGTCTCTTTTCCCTAGAGGGTCTTCCTCCACTAGCAGGGTTTTTCGGAAAACTCCATCTATTCTAGTGTGGATGGCAGGCAGTCCTATATTTCTTGGTTTCAATAGGACTCCTTACGAGCGTTGTTTCCATCTACTATTATCTAAAAATAATCAAGTTATTAATGACTAGACGAAACCAACAAATAACCCCTCACGTGCGAAATTATCGAAGATCTCCCTTAAGATCAAACAATTCCATCGAATGGAGTATGACTATATGTGTGATAGCATCTACTATACCAGGAATATCAATGAACCCAATTCTTGCAATTGCTCAGGATACCCTCTTTTAGCTTCTAGGCCTATTTCTTAGTTCAAGATCCCTCTTACTAACTGGAATAAAAGAATTAGTAGATCTGTTCCGCCTAAAATGGCCTGGGATTATGAACTTACATTCATGGAATCGACTTGATCATCAGATTATAAGTTCATTCCATAACGGACTAGACCGGAATAGGGTTATGTACATTCTTATTATGAGAAGGGGTCATTCGAGCGTACGTAAATAGATACTATGTTTCCATATGGATCCCTACATCGTTACATTCTATTTAGGATTAGGAATAGGCGTAATCGAACCTGCTTTTGACATGTCTATCGTTATTTGGGTACCATATTCACTTCTTTGGGCTTCTATTTAATTAAGAAATAGGTTTGATTGTACATCTTTTTGATATATAGGGTATCCTACGGATAATTCAAATCGAAGCAATTTGATGTTTGACTCGGGCCTATATGACATGACCGATCGATAGAAATACCCCCAACACTCCATCCACCTTTGTCCATATATTCCATATATCACACTAGATAGATATCATATTCATGGAATACGATTCACTTTCAAGATGCCTTGATGGTGAAATGGTAGACACGCGAGACTCAAAATCTCATGCTAAATAGCGTGGAGGTTCGAGTCCTCTTCAAGGCATAATATTGAGAATGCTCATTGAATGAGCAATTCAATAATAGATTTCGGATCTAATCAATATTGATATATCGAGTATCTTATCTGTTGATACGAAGTATTCCGGCAATTCCCAAGATCCTAGTCCAAGCTGTTGGAATTGGAACAGGTTCGGTAGCAGATCATGAAATCTTGGTGATCTTCTCTATCTAATGAATGAGGAGTCCGTTTGGAAATCGTCTGCCCCAGGCAATCGAAGTCGATTTGCTTTATAAAAAGAAGATATCAATGAACTTCTATGAAATTGTTTCACAGGATTCATCCAATTGTCTCGGTCATGGGATATCATTGAGAAATAGGTATCCCTGTTATCAAAGAATTTTCCATAATTATTTCTAGTATGGAATGAGTCAATCATCCACTTTGGTATCTTTTTGAACAAAAATGGTAATATTGTTCCTCCATTGATCAAGAATTTCGGTCTTTAGGAAGTATCACGATCGTCCAATAAGAAGGGTTTCAATTTATTCAAATGAACAATTTGAACACCTATTGATTCTAACAACTGATTGTAGGGTTGATCATTCAAACTTTTCAATTCGTAGATGTGGATCTTGGACCTATGAATGGGGGTATTCCCGATACTCACAAAGAAAAAGGGAAGTGATTTGGACAAAAAGGGAAGTCACTTGGACAAAAAGAGAAGTGACTTGGACAAAAAGAAATGAAGTGACTTTGACAAATCTTGTTTGTCGATTGCCTCGGACCTATCAATCGAATATTCACTCATACGTAATCGATCGAACACTACTTGAAAACGGTTCTTCTGTTCAGCAACGAAATGTTCCAAATGTTCCTGTGAATTCTTGCTCCCATTGGACCATTTGTATCTATATGCATTAGGATCCCGATTAATGGATCTCTCGGTTCGAGAAATAAGAGGATCAACCATTTTCTCCGAGTCTCTTTCAAGTTCAATAAATGTTGGTTGATCGTATAGTCAGCAATCAAAACTTATGATCCAACATTCTTCCCCTTTTTGATGATGAAAACTCCATTTGCTACGGACGAATCTTCGACAAGCTTTGTTGACTTATCTCTCTCGCTAAATATATTCCTGTAATTGTGCTATAGATTTCTCCCCCTGAATCTATGCTATATATTCCTATAAATAATTAATCTTTTCTCCCCCTTAATTTATGCTTGCATCGTTTATTCCTGAAAATATGTTAGAGCTATATCTTTCTACCCCTTTGTCATCGACAAAAAGGAGAGTTTATATGATGACATAAATTATATTCCACATAAGTGTTAACATAGAACAATATAAAATAAAATAACTACTACTTATAATATAAGGTATCAAAAAAATTTAACATTTAAAGCATGCGATACCCAAGGTTCTTATAATTTCCTAATTTTTAGAAAACCATACCCATTTGGGTGTGCTTGAACCTTTAAAAATGTAATTTTCATTATTAACTACCATATCAAAATAATCATCAATGTATTTTTCTCTATTTTTCCAATTAACAGGAACCCAAATACTTAGGTAATTTTTATTCATATTTCCCGTCAATGATTTTGTACTTCTGGAGAAGTTATAAACATTATTGGTCATAGCAGTATTTGAATTTCTATTAAAATTGGATTTAGACGTTACTCGAAATTTAGTACTAGCACTAACATTTTTACTATACATGAAAGCGTATCTAGTGCTATTTCTACGATTAGTTTTATCATATCCTAAACCACTTTTATCATGTAAAGGTCTAGAACTAGATAAAATCATGTTTAAATTGTTTTGACCTTTATTAAATTTTGTGACTTTAGTGTTAAGTTTATCAAATTTAGCTTTAAAGTCACAATTATTATTTTCAAAAGAAATATCACTGTTTTTAAACTTATTTTTAAACTTTCCAGATTTCTTTGGATTTTGAATTTTCTTATATCCTAGTCCCATTTTATTTGAAGTAGACTGAGAATTTTCTATTATTGTGGGAAGATTTTCTCGTCCTTTATTAAAGTTAGAAATACTTTTATTAATATCTTCTAATTTGGTTTTGAGACTAGATTTTTCTAACTCTAATACTTTAATGTTAGATTTTAAATCATTAATTTCTGCTAATAAATCATCATTTTTATTTTTCTGAAATTCTAATTCCTGAGTTATCATAGAAAGTTGAGATGTTAAATTAGAATTTGATTCTTGAGATATTTCAAGTTCTTCTTTTAGAATTTTCTTTTCATCTCTTAGCATACTAATTTCTAATTCAAATCTATTTAATTTTCCTTGTAACTCCTTTTTTTGCTTTTTAGTTTGTTTTATAAATTCCACTAGTTCTGAATTAATTTCAACCAAATCTTCAAAACTTAGTTCACTTACATCATCACTTGTAGCCATGAAGCATACATTTGCTTGTTTTGTGTCACCGTCACTCTCTGATGATGAGGAATTTGAATCATTCCATGTTACTGAAAATGCTTTCTTCTTGAACTTGTTCTTCTTGAATTTGTTCTTCTGGTTCTCAAGACAATCTTTCTTTATATGACCCTTTTTATGACATTCATAACATTCCATGACAGAAGATGATGGTTTATTGCTATTATTGTTGTTGCTAGAGTTATTTTTGTAACT
This sequence comes from Allium fistulosum, assembly GCA_030737815.1. Classification (NCBI taxonomy): domain Eukaryota; kingdom Viridiplantae; phylum Streptophyta; class Magnoliopsida; order Asparagales; family Amaryllidaceae; genus Allium; species Allium fistulosum. The sequence goes on along the minus strand of CM060907.1, from coordinate 455,023,458 downwards.
CCTGAACTTGTTATTCTTATTGAATTTCAAAAACTTTTTGAAATTTTTAGCAATAAGTGCCATATCCTCTTCATCTGAGTCAGAGTCATCTTTTTCTGCTTGAAATGCTAGATTCTTCTTATCCTATGCTTGGACTTTCTTTCCCTGCAAATTCACTTCATATGACATTAGATTTCCTATTAACTCGTCTAGTTTCATAGTAGAAAGATCGTTTGCTTCTTCAATAGCTAGGACCTTTCTTTCCCATTCATCTGTTAAAGAGTATAGGATTTTTGATACTATATCAAAGTCAGTAAATTTTTCTCCTAGTGCCAATAGAGAGTGATATATATCTTGAAATCTAGAGTACATGTCATTTATACTTTCTTTTGATTTCATTTTGAAATTTTGAAATTGATTTTTCAACATAGAAATTTTGCTTTGTTTGACTTTGTTAGTTCCTTCATGAGTTACTTTTAGAATTCTCCATATCTCATAAGCAGTTGTACACATACTGACTCTGTTAAACTCATTTTTATCTAATGCACAAAATAACATGTTCATAGCTTTAGCATTTGAAGTAGCATCAGCTTTTTGTGCGGTACTCCAAGTTGAAAAATCTTCTATTGGAATGGTATATTCATTTTGGGTAATATTTCAAGTTTCAAAACCATTAGCTTGCATATATATTCTCATTCTAGTTGACCAGTAATTATAATTCATGCCATTGAATAGTGGTGGTCGTGCAGTGGATTGACCTTCAATAAAACTAGTGACAGTGCTTGTGCTGGTATTGTTTTCCATATTAGCAAAAAAAATTATCAAATAACTGTGTTACAGTTATAGGATGCCTCGCTCTAATACCAAATGAAAGTGACTACTATGCTGTATAACTAATACTGTGTGGCTAGATATCACTTAGGATCGTGTAATATGGAATGTATTATAATCTAAATGCGGAAATAGATAATAATAGTAAAGTAAATAAGAATAAGCACACCAGGAGATTTTATACTGGTTCGAACTTCCCGTTCTACGTCCAGTCCCAGACTTCCCTCTAGTAATGATGCAAATCATCAATTTTTTGTTTGGTTTGAGGAGAACCAAAGATAGGAAATGTCTTGCTTTCTTTTTCTTGGGAGTATAACCCGTTTTATAATTTGACGGTCTGGCGGGTTCATGAGTAGGTGTAGGTGTAGGTAGACTTGACGATCTAGATAATGGTGTTGAAAAATCGATTGAAGAATAGGCTGAGCCATTTGATGATTCTTGTGAAGACATTTTCCTTTGAAAGAAGATAAGAAATTTTTGTAGAGAATAATAATTTGATTGAGACAAAAGATTTTGATGTTGAATTAAAAGCCGAGGTATGAGATAATATATATATATAGGAAAATTTTCAGTTAGAGATTTATGGTTTTATGTACAAACTGAAAAAAAAATGACGATGAAAATGTAACCAAGAATTTGTGGCTGAAAATTCTTTATAAAAAGTAAAAAAAAATATAAGGAGAATATTGTTTTGAATCGAAGAATAAGTTAATTGATCCAGAGATTCAAGCAATATATGTAAGTTGTGATTGTTTTTTAGAATGCAGAGATAGTAGAGAGTATGATCAGAAAATAAAGTGAAATTTGGTGATTTGTGAAGTGAATCTTATGTGTTTATATAGTGGATAAACAGCTGCAACCATTCACGAAGAGTTTTGACCAAAGGAAGCAGGCACAACTCTTCAAATTGGATCATATCTCTTGGCAAGTGGAAGTGTCTGTTCAGAAAAATAGCGGTTGGAAAAGTTCAGTCGACTGACACAAAATGACCAGTCAACTGAATATTCAAAGGTAGTAAAAATAGAGCGTATCTGTGCAACTGAAACAGGTTCAGTCGACTGGTCGTTTTCGGTCAGTCGATTGAATTTGAAAATATAAACGTGTATACATATGTGCACAAGTTCAATAGACTATTTATAGATATTCAGTCGATTGGTAGATTTTATTCAGTCGACTGAATTCTACTGATAATCAAAAATCACCATAGCTCATTTGGTTAGAGCACTTGCCTTCTAAACTACTGACCCGGGTTCGAGCCCCGCTCCATGCATTTTTGAAAACTTGATTTTGATTAAAATATGCATGCAAGTTTATTTGAATGTGAATGATGATTCTTGAGGAAAGATTTTAACAAAGCACTAAACTAGACTTTATATACATATATGAACCATACTTTGAGTCGTTGAGTCTGGATGTTGTCGTAGTCGTAGATTCGTGAATTGTTGTGTCTTGTCAGCAATCAAAACCTATGATCTAACACTATTCATTAAAAAGAATCGATTCGATACATTTCTTATGTACCCATATATGCTATATTGGATTTGAATCAGATTTCGGATCAATCTATATTGATTGACTGCCTCCATGATTTTGTTGCTAGCAAATACCATTGTTTTTAGTTTTGGATCTTCCAAATCATTCCTGCAGTGGATTCGGACTAATTTTTTTAATCCTTCGATAAAAAGATTCATTCTCCTCATAAAAAAGAGGAGGTAGAACCAATAAAGATTTCTTTTTCGATTCATCTCTGGAGTTGAACATCTCATTCAAGAATTTTTTTTGATCCAACCCGTAGGAATCTATAGAAAAGGCAAATCCCTTATGATACACCAGATCAGGCTCGGTTATTGATAGAGTGAATAGATCTATCATTTCTTGAAATCTCTCTTCTGATTCAAAATCGTGGTGTAACATGTATCCCTTTTTGTTTCGGTTATGGAATAGATGAAATAAATCCAAAAATGGACATTTTTCAAGAATGAAATCTTATTGGAACTGTCCTTATCTAGTTCATCCTTCGGAACCATATCATATCCCGGATCTGATAAAATAGGATGAATTGAGATGGTATTTTGTAAATACATAATTATCTTGAATATATCAACCATTTCATTATTTTTCGATCGTTTGGAAGAGACAAAAGAAACATCTTGTTTTTTCTTCAAAAAATTCTGATCTCTAGTGGACCTCTCAGTAGGATTCGAACCCAGATGAAGTTCTGACCATCTGTTAGAGAAAAAAGAACGAATTGATCTTTTAGGATTCCCAAGAAATTCATCGATTTCTTTCGAAAGCAAATGAATTATCATATGCTTCTCACGTTTTGTGAATAGTCGGGACATTGAGGAAGATCTAAAAAGGCATTTCGAGAATTGATCTAATTCTATCTCTGTTCGTTCCGTTTGAAGAAAGGAATGATCCCGAAGGATCGATATCCCTTTTAGTAGTTGAATCTCTATTTGATCGATTAATGTGTGATATTCTGAATCCTCATTTCTAGTGGAATCGAAATGATCTCTGGATTGATCAGAGGATCCTTTCAATTGGCTAGAATCTGTTACTTGAACGAAAATAGATCTTGTGGAATCATATTGAATATTTGACAGTACATTCCGTACCCTGCTAAAAAACTAATCCTTGTTTACCAACCACACATTGTTTAACCGAATCTAATACTCTCTCGATACGTTCCTCAAAAAATCTGATTCGTGCGGATTCTTCCCCTAACTAACGAAGAGATCTTGGCGGAATTGCCACATATGAAATTGAGCACAATTTTGCAAAGAAATACCCCACTTATTTCTTGAGAAGAGATGGGAAACGTAATCAATATCATTTGATTGAATAGTTGCCTCAGCTCCTTGTTGTTTGAAGAAACCCTCCCCTTCAATTGGTCTTTTTTCACAAAAAGTAGACATGAGATAACAAATCAAGTCTTTCCCTAAGATTTCGAATAGCTGCCCCGAATTCAAGTTGATTTTGTTTCGCTTCTTCCTCAGAGAAAGATGATCAAACAATTCCCAATCATGGTCCTTGCGGATCGGATCATCCGTATAGGATAAAAAAAGAAACTCCAGATATTTGCTATCTTTCTCTTTGAATGAGATCTCAATTCCAGCTACGGTTTCATTAGCTATCTTACAACTAGAATCCCTCTTTTTTCCGATCCGATTCCTCCACCACTGCGAACCCCGGTTCGATTCAGGCATGATACACTTTTTATTTATTAGGAGAACCCAAGTACTCTCTTGCGGATTCATGAAATAACTCTCAGAAATCCTTTTCTCTTTTGGAAGATACAGGAGTGAAACAATCAATCTATTGATATTAGAAGACCAAAAAGATTCTTCCAATGTCTCATTTCTAGGTCCAATGGAATTCATAGGTATAGGAAGAAGCTCCATCAAATAGAGATTTTTTCTTTTGACCATCTTTCGATTGGTAATACGAGATATAAGGACCACTACTACAAGTAGTACTACACCTTTGATCATGAAATGTCAGTTGCTTGTTGAACCCTGTGAATCACGTGAAAGTAGGATACTCCAAATTCGAGGGTCAGAGAGTTTCATAAAACGTTCTTGGTGGAAAAAATGTGAGTGAAAGATCCCACTAAATCGAATTTGATCCATGAATCTAAGAAATAGTGAGAATTCTTGATCTCACTCAATATCTATCTCAATTCGAAGATTCAGGATTTGAATTGATATCATTTCATTGATTCCTCCTAAAGATTTTCATTGATTCCTCATAAAGATTTCATTTCAATTGGAATTTGGTTATTCACGATGTACAATGAGCCCTATTAAGCATTCATGGCTGAATGGTTAAAGCACCCAACTCATAATTGGCAAATTCGTAAGTTAAATTCCTGCTAGATGCATGCCAATGGGAACGTTCAACAAGTCTATACCGTAAAATCGATTTCCGATGGAATGAAAAAGACATATTTGGTAGAACCGTAACCATAGAATATGACCCTAATCGAAATGCATACATTTGTCTCATGCATTATGGGGATGGCGAGAAAAGATATATTTTACACCCAGAGGGGCTATAATTTGAGATACCTTTATTTCTGGTATAGAAGTCCCTATATAAATGGGAAATGCCCTACCTTTGAGTGCGGTTTGAACTATTGATTTACGTAATTGGAAGTAACCAATTAGGTTTACGATGAAACCTAGAAATCAATCACTGATCCAATTTGAGTACCTCAATAGGATAGACCTCAACAGAAAACTGTTGGGTAACGGCAGCAAGTGATTGAGTTCAGTAGTTCCTCATAGAAAATTATTGACTCTAGAGCTATGGTAATATGGAGAAGACAAAATTGTTTGAAGTAGGCACAGAACCGAAAGCGCCCCTTGTTTCAAAGAGAGGAGGATAGGTTATTCACATTTATTGATTGTCAGAGGTGAATTGAAAGCTAAGTAGTGGTAATTATAAAGATCCCCCGGGGAAAAATAGAGATGTCTCCTACGTTACCCGTAATATGTGGAAGTATCGACTTAATTTCATAGAGTCATTTGGTCTGAATGCTACATGAAGAACATAAGCCAGATGATGGAACGGGGAGACCTAGGATGTAGAAAATCATACATGAGTGATTCGGTAGATTTGGATTCCTATATATCCACTCATGTGGTACTTCGTCATACGATTCATATAAGACAAAGATCCATCTGTCTAGATATCATCATATACATCTAGAAAGCCGTATGCTTTGGAAGAAGCTTGTACAATTTGGTAAAAGGTTTTTAAAAGAAGAATCTACTTCCACCGATATGCCCTTAGGCACGACCATACATAACATAGAGATCATGCTTGGAAAGGGTGGACAATCAGCTAGAGGCGGCGAGCGCAGTAGTGAAACTGATCGCAAAAGAGGGTAAATCGGCCATATTAAGATTACCATCTAGGGAGGTCCGTTTGATATCCAAAAACTACTTAGCAACAGTCGGACAAGTGGGTAATGTTAGGGTGAATCAACAAAGTTTGGATAGAGCCGGAATGATGTGTTGGATAGCTAAGCGTCCTGTAGTAAGAGGAGTAGTTATGAACCCTGTAGACCATCCCTATGGAGGTGGGGAAGGGAAAGCCCCAATTGGTAGAAAAAAACCACAACTCCTTAGAGTTATCCTATGCTTCGAAGAAGAAGTCGAAAAAGGAAAAAATATAGTGATAGTTTTATTCTTAGTCGCCGTAAATAGGAATATTGAAAATATAGCTTTTTGAATTTGAAATAACGTGAGAGACGAACGACGGGAATTGAACCCGCACGTGGTGGATTCACAATCCACTACCTTGATCCACTTGGCTACATCCGCCCCTTATCTAGCTAAAGGGTTTTCTCTTTTTTCCATTCATCATTATTGTATTTATTCTTACCTTCATACTTAGATCGAGATATTCTATTGGACATAGAATGCCAATCTTTAAAATGTAAAAAAGGAGTAATCAGCTGTGGCACGTTCACTGAAAAAAACCATTTTGTAGCTAATCATTTATCAAGAAAAATTGAAAACCTCAACAAGAGGGAGGAGAAAAATATAATAGTAACTTGGTCTTGGGCATCTACCATTATACCCAAAATGATTGGCCAGGCAATCGCTATTCATAATGGAAGGGAACATTTACCTATTTATATAACAGATCGTATGGTAGGTCACAAATTGGGAGAATTCGCGTCGACTCGGACTTTCGCGAGACATGAGAGAAACGATAATAAATCTCGTCGTTAATTTGGAAAAAAATATATATACTTATCATTCATTGGCGGGAGATAACCTTATGATAAAGAAAAAGAACTCAAATTCGAGTGGAGCTATAACCAATAGATATTAGGTTATTAGGTATAGCCCCTTCGTTTGACGATTCTTAATACATTAAGACGAAAGTCTTATCCATTTTTAGATGGAACTTCTACAGCAGCCAGGTCTAGAATGAAGTTATGAGCATTACGTTCATGCATTACTTCCATACCAAGGTTAGCATGATTGATGATATCAGCCCAAGTGTTAATAACACGACCTTGACTATCAACTACAGATTGGTTGAAATTGAAACCATTTAGGTTGAAATCCATAGTACTAATACTTAAAGCAGTGAACCAGATACCTACTACAGGCCAAGCAGCCGAGAAGAAATGTAGGGAACGAGAATTGTTAAAACTAGCATATTGGAAGATCAATCGGCCAAAATAACCTTGAGCAGCAACGATATTATAAGTTTCTTCCTCTTGATCGAATCTGTAACCTTCATTAGCAGACTCATTTTCAGTAGTTTCCCTGATTAAACTAGAGGTTACTAAGGAACCATGCATAGCACTAAATAGGGAGCCACCGAATACACCAGCTACGCCTAACGTGCGAAATGGATGCATAAGGATGTTGTGCTCTGCTTGGAATACAATCATAAAATTGAAAGTACCAGAAATTCCTAAAGGCATACCATCAGAGAAACTTCCTTGACCAATAGGATAGATCAAGAAAACAGCAACAACAGTTGCAGTAGGAGCTGAATATGCAACAGCAATCCAAGGACGCATACCCAGACGAAAACTAAGTTCTCATTCATGACCCATGTAACAAGCTACACCAAGTAAGAAGTGTAAAAAAATTAGCTCATAAGGACCACCATTGTATAACCACTCATCGATAGATGTTGCTTCCCATATCGGGTAAAAATGCAAACCTATAGCTGCAGAAGTAGGAATAATGGCACCAGAGATAATATTGTTTCCATGAAGTAAAGACCTAGAAACAGGTTCACGAATACCATCAATGTCTACTGGAGTAGCAGCAATGAAGGCGATAATAAATACAGAAGTTGTGGTCAATAAGGTAGGATCATCAAAACACCGAACCATCCGATGTAAAGACGGTTTTCAGTGTTTGTTATCTAGTTACTGAAGCGACCCCACAGGGTTGTACTTTCGCATCTCTCTAAAATTGCAGTCATGGTAAAATCTTGGTTTATTCAATTTTACAGGACTCCCAAGCACACGTACTAACTATAAAATAAGAAAGATAATAGAAGGCTTGTTATTTAACAGTATAACATGACCTATATGCCATGTCAACCAATCCCAACTGACCAATCTCAACTGATATATATCTATTTGACTAAATTTAAATGCAACATAAAACTTTAAAATTGGAATGGATGAAAATCGACAAAGAAAGCTTTCTTTTTTAATTTTCTGTATGGGTTGCCCAGGACTTGAACCCGGAACTAGTCGGATGAAGTAGATCTTTTTTTCTTGTTGCAATAGAGGAAAAAGACCCTTCCCCAAATCGTGCTTGCATTTTTCATTGCACACGACTTTCCCTATGTATACAGATAAAAAAATACATATCAAGAAGAAAATATAACAATTTTGAATATTCAGGGGACTACATGGGCATTTCAGAAATTAATGAATTTATTTTAAAACTAAAATAAATTCATTAAAAGAATAATTAGTTCAAATTAAAGGGTATTATGACAAATCATGAGTGACTCACTAAATAATTAATATGGATAATATCCAAATACCAAATACGTTCTCTCTGTGATCGATGTAAAGTAAAGGGAATTCATTTTGGGAAGATCAAAGAAAGAATCTGTTCTTCTTCCGTAAAGAATTCTTCTAATAACCTCGAACCTAATCTACGCAAAAAAATGCGTAATGTACTTTTATGTTTACGAGCCAAAGTTTTAGCACACGAAAGCCGAAGTATATACTTTATTCGATACAAACCCTATTTTTTTGAGGATCCACAATAATAATGAGAAAGATTTCTACATTTCGACAAAATCTATCGAGAACATCAGAATTTGATAAATCAGCCCAGATTGGCTTACTAATAGGATGGCTTGATACGGTACAATTTTTAGCTTTAGATAAGCATCCAATAAGAAGAATAACTGGGATTATGGTATCAAATTTCTTAGTAATGGTATCTATTAGATACGAATTCTTTAACATTTTATTCCTTATAGCCAAAGAATTTTTTAATAAACTTGCAAAATAACCAAAAAAATGGAAGGAATAGTTTGATAATTTATTTATATAGATCTTATATGGTTGAGACCAAAAGTTAAAATAATATTGCCAAAAATTAACAAAATGATATTTCCATTTCTTCATCAGAAAATGAGTCCCCTTTGAAGCAAGAATTGCATTTCCTTGATATCGAACATAATGCACAAAAGGATCTTTGAAGAACCACAGAGTTTTATAAAAATAGTTACGACATACTACTAAAAAATATTCGATTTGAAGATGTTCTATTTTTCCATAGAAATGTATTCGCTCAATAAAAGTTCTAAAAGAAGTTAATCGTAAATAAGAGGATTGTTTACGAATAAGCACTTATAAAATTTTGCACTCCAATACATAAGAATTTTATAGAAACCAAAAGAATCTTTCATTTTCTTTTGAAAAAACATAAATAGATTTCTTCTGAGTAATGGAGATATTATTCCAATTATGGTATTCGTGAAGAAAGAATTGCAATAAGTGTAAAATGGGAACATCTTGAATCCCACACTGAAGGATTTGAACCAAGATTTCCATATGGATGGGATGAGGTATCTGTATATCTAAAATATAATTTAAATGCAATAATTTGTCCTCTAAAAAAGGAAAAATTGAGTGAATTGATCGTAAATTATGATATTTTGGTATTTCTTTTTTTTTCTAAATAAGATACTAATCGTAAGGAAAATGAAATTTCCACAATAATTGGAAAACTTTCTGATATAATTGGAGAATAATAATGAGAATAAAAAAATGTTATGAGTGTGGCCAATAAATAAATTTTGGATAGAATAATTAACCGAAGAAATCAAAGAATTCTTTTGATAGATTCGAATAATTAAACGTTTTACAATTGAGAATAGATTTATTATCATAACCAAAGACTTTTACGCATTCATAAAAAGTCAAACCATTTAAACCATGATCATGAGCAAGTGCATAAATATACTCCTGAAAGAGTAACAGATATAGGAAATATTGTTGCCAAGATCTACCTTTTTTTAAATATCCTTGTAATTCTTCCATTGACTTCAATTTCTAAATGGACAAGAAACAATAGGTATTTCTTGTGCGATCAAATTATACATAGTGCAGTACGGTCAGAACAGAGTATGTATCATGTATGAAAAAAATATATACCTCGAAAATACAGAGTCCAATCAACAGATCTTTTTCCTCTCTCCTTCTACTATCCAATAGGTTTATCTTCATTCTATTAAATAAATTATCAAAGGATAAAAAAACTTTTATTTTTCCAACCCGATCGCTCTTTTGACTCTGGAAATTTTTTTTGTCAGTATATTATTTCTTCTACACATTAGTTTCCAATCCATAATAGAAAATAGGTAGGATTTTTGTTTCTTCTTAAAAAAAAAATCAAAGGTCCATTTACAGGAGACCCCTTCCCCACATCAGGCACTAAGTTATTTTTAACGTTTAATTAGATTGAGAAATTATTCAAATTAAGAATAAAAGCTTGTTGTTTTATTTTTTACCAGAATTATAGCCATAGAGCTCTATCCATTTATTCACTAGACCAAACTCTAACTGTGAATTTCTTAAAAAAATAAAAATAAGAAAAAATAAAAATGGAATTCCATTTTTCTTAATATTTTATTACGATATGCGATTTTTTCCATCCATTACCTTTTAGGATCAGTTGTGGTTTTATAGACTCTACCAAAAGTCTGGAAGAATTCATTACTTCATTCAAATGTGTAAAAAACCATAATCGCACTTAAAAGCCGAGTACTCTACCATTGAGTTAGCAACCCAGATAAATATGAATATACAAGTGGAAAAAATGGAATTGAACTATACAAATATGTAAAAACATTGAATTTTGAATTCAAAAGAAATATAAAGGAAAGATTAGATGATCAATTAAACAAAATAGCAAAGTAGATTGGATTAAATAAAGGAAAGATTAAAAAAATGTTAATATTTACATTTAAAGACTGCCCTCCTTTTTTATGAAATAGAAAAAAAATTGATTTTCGTTAAAAAAATTATATCTTATATAACAAATAGTAAATTTGGCAAACCCATAATTTGAATGAAGTAAAGGAAAAACCAATAAATAAGTAAGCATCGAAATAAACAGATCTATTTAACTACGATCGAATTATATTTGTTCGACACACCATTGTCAATATGAATAAATTATTGAGAAAAAATGAGATCAATTAAATAAAAATGAAATAATATAAGGATATGTGTTGGATTGGAACAACAAACCATAAATATGGTAAATATAAAACATAATATAGAACAAGAAAAGTGCAATTGTGAGTAAATAATTACCACACAAATTCATACTAGTTACCTTTCTATTTTCTAATTTTTTATTTATTATATGAATTCTTTTAAAAATTCTGTTTTTCTTAAAATATCATGAATAGTTCCTATAGGTTGAGCACCTTTTTCAACGAAATAACAAATAGCAGGAATGTTTAAATAAGTTTGATTTTTCATTGGATCATAAAAACCCACTTTTTGAAGATCTCTTCCTTCTCGTCGAGATCGAACATCAATTTCAACGATTTGATTGATCGCTCATTTTGATAGATATAGATAAATAACCCCCCTAGAAACGTATAAGTGGTTTTCTCCCCATACGGCTCGAGAAAAAATGATTCTAATATTTCTGTATTTAATGTAAAATATATTAAAAAAAATTATGAATTAGACTATGATTTAAGTTTTTCTGTTCTTACTTACATAAAAACTTATATAAAAAAAGAAAAAAAAGAAATATCATTCGTACTCATAACTCAAGTTGGGTAATTATGAAAAAGTCCAAAGGTAAATCCTTAGGCATTCCTTGAGTCGTCTCTAACCTCTTTTGTTTGTTTCGTCTCGAATCTTTTTTTAGTCGCCATCATTATGCTAAAAATAAAATATTGAGACAATTGAAAATAGTGTTTCCTTGTTCTGGAATTCTTTCTCTTTACTTTTTAAAATCATTAAGTTTAGACACTACTTCGGTGATCCTTATCCCTTCTTCTAAACGGCAGCAACATACCTTTTTTTTTATTATTTCCTCCTATGGAAAGATAATATGAATGATTTTTCCCTTGTAATGTAATATAAAAAATGTTATTAATTTTATTTCAAACTTGTGGGGATTTGAATCCTGCAATTTCAAATTTTAATTTCTATATTGAGGATATACTTGACAAAGTAGTCTAATTTATTAATTGTTACTAACCCTAGATTCGCCCCCCCCCCCGATAAATGAATCAATACGTTTTGCTCGATCTCCATCATGTACTATTCCTATTTACCAACCCAATACAAATTGGTTCCTAATAGGAACAGAACAAACTATGTCGATTCAAGAGCATCTTGATTCCTATAGAAAATGGCGGATGTAAGAATCCACAGTGAATTATGTCCTTCAAGTCGCACGTTGCTTTCTACCACATCGTTTTAAACGAAGTTTTACCATAACACTCCTCTCATTTTAAATTTATTTTGAAACGGTATGCAATTGATTCAATATGGAATCATGAATAGTCATTGGCTCAATGATACAAAATATGTTTTATGTATGTATCTAGGGAAAGGCAAATAATTATCTGGAAAATAGTCTTATATTATAAAGGATTTAAGTTATTTCGCCCCTCTATCATATGGGGTGAAAGAAATTTCTAAAAAAGAAAAAAGAAAAGTGAATCCATTTCCTTAAATCTAATTAAAATCTTCAACAGATCATTCGGGATGTTATGTTAAATTATGGAAAAAATTCTTCTTGAACAAATAAACTCTAAATCTAAAAAGAACGGCCCTCTAGATTTTCCAATTCCGGACTAAAATCAGTTATTAACAAAATATAAGCTATTCCAATAACTTGAAAAAGTCATAAGTTTCTCTATATTTATAATATAGATTTTTCAAATTTCTTCGACCAGGTTCATAAAAAAAGAATTTTTGTTTTCATGAGTATGAAATAGAAAAGGATCTCTTTTTCTCTTTCAATTCAGAATTCCATAATAAATTACATAATACGAGAATTCAGATATCATGGAAAAAAGAGTTTTCCTAAGTAACTTACTTCAATATGACTATTAAAATAGTAGTCTCTTAATGATATACCTAAAAATTGTTTTGAATTTAGAATTCAATGAAATATCTTTATTTCTACCCATACACTCAATTGCATTTGTGAAAAACTAAATGAAAAAAGTTTTATTTTTATAGAAAAATCCGAACAAAAGGTGACACTATATCCAAGATTAAAGAAAAAAAATTCCAAACTTAAGGAGAAATTTGTTAAAGAGAAGAATCTTTCCTTTCTCATGTAGACGCTCTAGAATCGAAGGATTCAAACCTCCGAACAACGGGACCAAAACCCGTTGTCTTACCATTTGGCCACGCCCCATTTTGATTTCGAATTTCTCTTTGATACTAACAAAGACCAATATTGGTGTTAGTCATTCGTCAATCCTAATTCAAATATATGAAATATATTACTCCTAGGATTCAACACATGAAAATATATAAAAAAATGATTGGTCATTCCATAAAATTAAATTAAGATATTGTATGGAACTAAAATTCCTTGTATTCTAATTTGAGAATGAAAGGGAAGATTTTTGATTCGAGAGCGTTCAAAGAAAAGAAGGTTTTTTGCCCTACCTTTTAATTTTTCCCTCATAAAAAGAACTCAATCAAAATCTAATTTTCTAATCAACAAGAATGAAATGTTTTTTATGCTTAATATATTTGGTTTAATCTATATCTGTCTTAATTCTATCCTTTCTTCGAGTAGTGTTTTCTTCGGCAAATTGCCCGAGGCTTATGCCTTTTTCAATCCTATCGTAGATGTTATGCCTGTCATACCTGTACTATTTTTGCTCTTAGCCTTTGTTTGGCAAGCTGCTGTAAGTTTTTGATAAACTCTTTAATGCTCCGAAAAGTTCATGATTTTTACAAAAAAAAATTTCTAAAAATTTATAAGATCTTATAATTTTACATTATGAACCCTCCATTCGAAAATAGAAATTCTTGTTCTTGTATTATATTGAATAATTGCACGGTAATAAATTTTGATCAACTTATTTCCTTATTATGACCTTCCAGTAAACAAGGACTTTCTAAAGACCCTACAATACCAAATAATGGATATGACCAAAAAATTACCTTTTTCAAGAAAAGACTTCATTTTCTTTTTGGTTTCTTTTTGGGGCACTATGTCAACATAGTGTATGTGATAAAAAATAGGCAATCTATTTCCCTTTTCCAAAAAAAATTGGAGATTGTGTAATGCTTACTCTCAAACACTTTGTTTACATAGTAGTCATATTTTTTGTTTCTCTCTTCATCTTTGGATTCTTATATAATGATCTGGTCCGTAATCCTAGAGGCGAGGAATAAAAAAAGATTTTGAAAGTCTGAAGTGATCGAGGGGAGCGGAGAGAGAGGGATTCGAACCCTAGGTACAAATAACTCGTACAACGGATTAGCAATCTGTCGCTTTAGTCCACTCGGCCATCTCTCCTAATTCAATTTGAAATTTTTTATGTTGTGTGATAGGCGAAGTAAAAAAAAAATTGAAAAACCTTACTTCCTTGATTTTCATTTGTAAGAAAAGTCCATTCCCCCGGCCAGTACTTAACCAGACCGGGTTATTACATTACTTTTGATGAATCAATCATTTCATAAATCAAATGATTTCATTTTTTGTTTTTATTATATCAAATCAAAGATACTTGTTATTGAAGTAACAATAAAGACAATTTTGTTCCCATTCCAAGTGTAATTTCTTGGTATTAATAATATAATACTATAGAAAATACTATAAAATATGAAAATGAAAGAATTTTCAAATTAATAAAAAAATTTATTAGTATTTATTAATTAGTATTAAGTAGTATTTTAGATTTTGAGTCTTTTTTCTCAATTTAGTTAATTATTTAACTGGAAAACAACACATACGGATATTAAATAATATAATATAAAAAATGAAACACACATATGTTATAACATAAATAACATAAGTCTTTTATTTGTTCAAGGGACATTTAACATTTATGGTCCAATTAATCCGAGTTCAAATTTATAAATAGGTCAGTTGAAGGGAAAGTAAAAAAAAGAGGAATTCGTCGTGGTTATAGCCCAGCTTCAATAATTCCTTCAATTTTGGACTGTTAGTAATGACATATAACAAGTGAAAAATGAGACTTTTTGCTTTATTCTAACTTTATTAGAATTTGGTTATTTTAAAAAACTTTTTGTACTTCGACTTCAAGTACCCCTAGTCGGGGAAGATGATGTGTCAACGCTCAAGTTTTAATAAGTTTGATGCTATTAAGATAGCGTCTCATTCCTTTGTTCGACAGAAGGTGTATTCATATATAATAATGAATATGAAGCGGGTATAGTTTAGTGGTAAAAGTGTGATTCGTTCAATTAATAACTTAAAAAGCTAAGGGTCTTTCGAGTTTTTCATATTCCAATCAAAAAAAAACTTTGTTTCCTATAAAGAGTTTAATCATTTTCCCCTCAATAGAATATTTGAGGAAAAATAGAAATTCTCACGATTTGTATCCAAAGTTCAATTGAAATTGAATAGAAGGTTTATAGAGTCACGAAGCGTAATAAAATAAATTGGATCAAATCTTCCAATTAATAAATATAAGTAAAGGATCTATGGATGAAGATAAAAAAACAAAAGTGCATTTCCAATGGTAACTAGATCTTAAATTTTTGTCTTGTATAAGCTAAGATTAAAGCCAAATAGCTAGAAAATGGTAGAACCATCAGCATATTATTTTAGCTCGGTGGAAACTAAATAAAATTCTTTTCCTCGGGATCTCTCGAGTGGAAATAGGGAACGAAGTAACTAGATTAGACGGATTTGGGATAATAGAATCCACCTTCTCTAAAGGGAACATCTAGAAAGCGAGTGGCTTTGGGTGTCTTTAATAAGAAAAGTTGACATAGATGTTTTGGATCTAATTTTTGTTTACGTGAATACATCAATTTTGCATAAAGGAGCCGAATGAAACAAAATTTTCATGCTCATTTTGAATTAGAGACGTTAAGAATGATAAATTAACGTCGACTATAATCCCTAGCCTTCCAAGCTAACGATGCGGGTTCGGTTCCCGCTACCCGCCCATATTCCTTATTCTATATGCATCATCAATTCGAATATGCATTCTTTTCTTTTTACCTAAAATTATTTTCATTTATTTTTCTCAAAAAAAAAGATAAAGGGAGATGCGAAAGAATGAAATAGGAATGAAAAGCGTCCAATGTCTAATGGATAGGACAGAGGTCTTATAAACCTTTGGTATAGGTTCAAATCCTATTGGACGCAATTTTTTTCCATCTATTTTTAAAGTGGCGATACCAAGAAACCGCTTTTTTGAATGATTTGAATCAGAAATAATTTGCAAGAATAACTCTTGTTCTAACAATAGAATTAGAGTTATAAATTTATGTTTGTTCCTCAAGTAGAAACAGTTCAGTGTGCTACTGAATAGCTTCCTTCAAAAAGGTTTCCGCTTCCTCGGTGAATGTCTTGGTAGAAGATAATATTTCTTGAAATTGAGGTTTATTCTTTTTTAAGTAGGTACGTAAATTAATGAGAAATTTCTTTATCTATCCAATTTCTAACGAATCAAGATATCCATTTGCTCCAATATAAATTGTAGCTATTTGTTCTTCCATAGTAAGAGGGTTTGATTGGGATTTTTAAGAAACTCGCGTAATCGTTGACCTCTTGCCAATTGATTCCGAGTCGCTTTATCGAGATCAGAAGCGAATTGTGCAAAGGCTTCTAACTCTGCGAATTGAGCTAATTCCAATTTTAATTTGCCAGCTACTGGTTTCATGGCTTTAATTTGAGCTGCGGATCCCACTCTGGAAACGGAAATGTCTACAATAATAGCAGGTCGGATTCCCGCATTGAATAAATCGGTAGATAAGAATATTTGTCCATCTGTAATAGAAATTACATTTATAGGGATATAAGCCGAAACATCTCCAGCAGTATCCAATTGGGTGTAACCCAATCAATGTATAAGCAAGAAACCGAATCTATTTAATAACTCTAGAATGCCAGGATGAGAGGAAGCCACTTTCCTGAGTGTCGATGAGTGATTAGAAGTTGTAACTACAATTTTGTTCTGTCAAACAAAATACAACATATAAGCATTACTAATAACCATAATCAACTTATATCGGTATTACAAAAGAAAGTGTATTACCCCCATCATAGCGTTGTCGCTCGATCGTTGACGGGCTTGTAAGTATAAAACGCCACTGTCAATCGGTCCGGGTAACATCTTCGTGAAATCTACAAGAAATGTTGACAATTTGAACAAAGCAAAATTTCAAATTCTAGTCGCCAACAACAATTTCAAATTCAACTACAAATCAGTGTTGGACAACATAAAGTCAAGTAATTTTTGAATTACAAGATGGAACAACTATTACAAAGCTAAATAGTTACTACTCCTAACAATTTCAACATAAACAAATCAAAGATTATAAATTAAATGAAGATTGTAGAATTGATACCTACAGAAGCTTCCTGTGTTGACAAACTAGCCATGGTTCAATTTTTAGAAGAAATAAGCTAAAATAGAGTTAGGATTTTAATTTTGACAAACTAGAAAAGTGGGTTTCGGTTTTGGTGTTTGAGGGAGAGTTGGAAAAGTTAGAAGGAAGAGGTAGGAGTTGTTGTTTTGTATACGCAGAGGCGGCATTCGAAATTGCACCAACTGGCACAATTCCCAATCCCGTCCATATTTTTTTTTGCCCCGATTATACTAGCGCTATTTGAAATAGCGACAATTACAAATAAAAAAAAGGGACAGTTTGGCACAGGTTCAAATTTTAATAAGACTGTATATGTATGAACTGTTATACATACAGAGAATTAACTGTGCATTAAACACAAACTCATTTACCTCTTAATCATAACCTATGTTACCACAATTCTCACTTTAGTTAGTCGTATTCCGTTTTGGTATATGCGATCCGAAACACAATACATCAACATTTCGAAACACTATGCACCCAATTTGGTACACTAATGTTGACGTTCCGGGACGTAGAATTTAGCATTCCCAAACGTTTAGTTCAATGTTTCAAAATGTTGATTTTGCTGTTTCAAAATGTTTGGTTTGACGATTTTAAGTATACTATGTTAATATGTAATGAAGTGACAATGATTATTGAAAACATAAAGCATCTAATAATAAAAAATTTCTATTGAAAATGTAAATAAATAATGAATAATGATTTCAAATCAGCCTTGCGAAGACTAAAAATCTTGTTTTATATTTTATTTTAACTCTCAATTACCATAATAATGTAAAGCAACATACATACAATTATGAACACTCCATTAGTACTCGTATATTCTTCCTTTTTTCCATATTATTATCTTTCATATGTTCTCTTTCTCCATGTAATTTTTTCAAAAATAATCAGTATATAGAAATAGATATTTGAGAATAAAAAAATAATGATTGCAAAGACAATATATTCAAAGAAGATAAAGTTGTATCAACGTATGGAAACTATTCCAACTTCAAGATTCATGCAGCATGGAGGGTCAACGTCAAGAAAAACTGATAGAGAAAAAATATAATGTAAATTTGTTATAATTTTCAACTGCTTAAATTATACTGAAAAAATCTAGTAAAAAAACTAAGACAAGATGTTAGCACTTATGCAACAATATTTCATTACAATTTAATTTAGCTTCGACTGATATAATTTATAATTAGTTAGAAATGAACGTTAACGGTAATATCAATTTTATATAAGAATGATTTTACTTTGTGTCCATTCATTTGTAGAGAATATAAATAGTATACATATTTATATGTAAAGGGCTGCATTTTCAAAAATGATCTGCGTTACGGCTAAACGCGTATTCTATTCCAACTAAGCTTTCAGTTAAACCCACACCAAACGTAATGCGTTCCGCGTAATGCAACATTTTCCACTCTAGTTTTTGTTCCGCATGCGAAATCATTCAGCTTACCATCTAACGTAGATACATTGAAATGTTATAATATCAATCAAGTCAAAACATGGACAACCATAAATGTTTAATGTTACATTCATAAATTTACTATGGAACTAGGAAAGAAAAAATGAATCCAATATTGCAACCCTAACACCTAAATGCCTACTTTATTATTTTTAGCTTTTTTCAGACAAGTTGCTACGTGATTATTTATTCATTAATGCTTAGAATACATAATTCCTTTGAGGTCGTAAGAAAAAGCATTATGAGAAGGGTTAGAAGAAAGTTGTGATATGGGATGGGAAGAGGAATGTATTTGTATTTAAATCCCAAAACGTAGGAAGAAATTAGAAGAATAAAATCTTATTTCTAAACATAGTTATGTTGGAAGAACGAGATGTTTAGATGGTGAAAACAAATCTTTCTTGCTTTAGTGAACTAAATTCAACTTCAACTTTAACATACACTTTCTTTTCCATCTTTGTTGCAGAATCATTATTTGGGTCTGCCTTAGGCACAAAAACAATGAACCACTCACATTCATTATTATGTACAATCAATTTTAATCTTGGCTTTAGTATTGTCTTAAACTCATCAAGATCCTACTCCGAAAGTAAGAAATTATTGAAAATCAAATAGCAACCGAAATTCAAAAAAACAGTAATTAATAGGAGTAGATTAGAAATTAAAGTTGGTACCTCACAAGTAACAAGAATAATAGTTGCATGAGGTTCTCGGAACCAAAATAAGGTATGTTCTTGTGGAAACCGGCCTCTTATCCTTATGTTTGTAGTCAAAAAAAATTATGCAGGTAGATTTTCCACTAAAAATGGATTATGAGTTTTATTATGCAGTAAAGCATTTCTTAATGGAAGCCTTTGCTCAAATCCATCTTTGACACTTGGCCACAAGTCTCTCACATCTTCAACCGATGTAATTAAAACAAGAAACCTATTCAAAAGTGGGAAATTGTGTTTTGATGAGTGTTTTTTCACCTGTATATATTTACATCAATCAATTGCAAAGCCCTAACTAATAAAAGTTGTACTGGATCATGAAACCTATGCCTAGCTTCAGCTATATATTATAATTTTCTAGCTATAGCAGTTATTGAGATGAAAATGCAGGAAACATGTCGATAAACAAGATCATAGTAGATTTGCTGTTATACTTAAGCTAAAACCCCTAACAAGTCCATAAACTTATTTGTTTTACATCCTCACCTTTTAGAAACTATTTTCTACATCTTTCTTTTTTTGAATTTGTTTCATTTTTACTTCTCTCGTTTCCAAATTTAAAAGCGGCCGCTACTATGTGTATTACGATAGCTATGGGTTATGGAAGTATATGCTAAAAGGCATGCTAAGATTAGTAAAATTGCTCAAATACCCTCGTAAATTTCACTATTTTTAACGAATAGGCTAACTCTATCACTCAATTGTCTATCCTATGCTCGATAAGGTCCGCCAACTGGGTTGCACCTTAAGGTACATTTAGTTGTCTAAATACTTAGGCCACTCCATGGCACGAGAGTCCTAATGCTAATTTTTTATAGTCAAAAGGACATTTACCAAAATTTCTCTAAAGATAATATCCTAAATTAAGCACATCATCACAACTAATTACTTCTGTAACGAGCACCATTTCGACCCCCGAATGTCGACACTAATACATCCATATTCATGTACCGAGCACCCAAATGCCGGAAAGATAGAATGTTAGGATAAAGAAAAAGAAGAAAAGAATAAGAATAAGAAAGAGGAGAACAAACATAATATAATCTCACAATGGAACGATAATATATAATATCAAAATGATCATTTACAAAGAAAAACTGTATAAGTACAATAATTAGAGCAAACTAACATATCATCAGCCTGGACAATTATAACAACTTGTCAACACAATTGATGATAAAAAAATAAATAAAGCAATGTAGCGGTAATAAAATATACGATAGGGAACCATTCAGCTCCTCTCCTAGAGCTCCAATGGATCATTAATGATATTTGGAAATATACACTGGGCTGACTCGAGCATTATAAGAAAAATAACACCTGGAACAGTCTTATAAACTGTAACGACCCCGGATTTTGTATATATTTAAATTGATAATTAAAATTAATTTTTGAATTAAAATTGTAAAATTAATTTATAAATTGATGCGAATTTCCCCGAGTTCAAATAAATTCTTTATAAATCATTAAAAATTAAAAATATTATATATATATATATATGTATATATGTGAATATATATGTATTTGAGCATATATGAGTAAATTTGAAATAATATATATATATATATATATTTGATTTGAATTTAAATCGTAAATAAATGGTTTAAAAATAAAAATGAAATTATATAAGATATAAAAGTATAAAATAAATACGTTGGATAAAATTTAATAACATAAACTAAATCTAGAAATTCACCTATATGACAAAACGAATATAAAAATAATTAGTATTAAATTTAGAAATAAATGATTGAGATAAAAAATACATAAGATAAAAATTATGGAAAATTTTATATAGTAAACTAATTAGTTAAATTAAACAATATATTCATTTATATTACAAAATCATAAATTATAAAATAATAAAAAAATATAATAAAATAAATACATAAATAAATTATAACAACATATTAAATATGAAATGAAAATTTAAAATTTCTAAAAAAATAAATCTTTAAGTTAAAAATAGAAGTAAATATACAAAGTAAAATAAATTACAAACAAATGCACTTATAAAATAAATATTGAAGTAGAAGTATTTAAGATAAAGTTGGGAATAAAAAAAAAATATAAGATATAGTTATGTATAGAATATTAAGTAAAACATATTAGAACAAATTATAACATCATGTTAAAAATAAAATTCAATCATAGTACAAAGTAATATGACTAAAGAAAGGGAACAACATATTCAAACATGAACAAATAAAGTAAGTATAGTATAAAGTAAACATTAGAAAATTCTAACAATATGAAAAAAATAGAGTTGCATGTATATTACATAGGAATAAGACAAAATCATAAGAAGGAATGGCTTGCAAAAGAAGCCAAGTATAAACAAATGAAGACAATGATATATATTCAAGTTTGAACAAATATATTTAAGTACAAAGACAAGTATATAGGCTGCAAATGGAAACAGTATGATAAATATAGTCAAATTTGAACAAATAAAATCTATAAGTATGAAACAAAAGAAAAATAAGTATGTGGATTGTACAAAACAATTAATGAAGCCATCACGTTCAAATCCTATCAGCCACCATTTGAAAAATCTCTAGCTTTACATAATCACCCTGTTGTACAAACAAAGGAATTATATCATACTGTATATTGTACACATCTTGTAATCTTCATTCCTTTTATCTCCATCAACTTCTTTATTCCAGTTCATTCCTTCAAGCTAAGAAAATCTAAATCATTCAAAACTTAAACAAACAACAAATTAAATTAAGTCAGACCAGAGAATCAAGAAGAAAGTTTCAGCTTGTGTTTTCAAAAACCTGTTTCACCAAAAGCTCTGTTCTTTCACTCTGGAATCAGGTGAGTAACATCATAATCTAAAAATGTTTTAAGTATATTTATTCTGTTACATGTTCTCTCTGAAATTTAGTTTATTTGTGAGTGTATTTTTAAATATATCTCTGTGTTTGGGTATGAATATATGGTAAGCATTCTGTGTATCTCTCTCTGTTTTGATTCCAGGCTTGATTGCTCATCAAAATTCATCTGCTCTTAATCCAAGCCTTGATTAGACTTAAGTTATGAACATAAAATGTTTGTTATAACACAGACTTAAGTTTAAAAATTTGGTTAAGAGAAAAATAAATTTGTATTAATTCTGTAAATAATAAACAACAGTGAAAACTTAAATAAGTTAAAATTCAATTTTATAATTCATGGATTCAGGCATATGAATCAAATGCTAAAACAAAAACTTGATTTTTGAAACCAGAATCACTATTTTTAGTTAAGTTTTGAAGGTGCAATTCTGGGTTCATCAAAATATGGGTTATTGATGATCTCTGATGATCTTTGTATGCTGGAGGGTCGGGGTTCTTCCAAATGATGGAGGAGTGATCGTAGCAGCTAGGAAAAATGGTGGATGGTGACACAAATCACCATGGAAGTTGCTGCTGTGAGAATTCTTCTGGAACCCTAGATTTGACTAGGTGGAGTGATTCGATCGCCATGGCTTGTAGGGATGATCGAGTGTTATGAGATTATGGGGAATGGAAGTTTGGTCATAGGAGAAGTCGAGGCCGAAGTTGCATGAATTCCGGTGGTCGAGGTAGAGAGTTCGAGGTCGTTTCCAGGTTTTGGGTTGTGGTGGTCTTCCTGTTCCAGGTTTTGATTTAGCTGCTCGATTTTGATTCGAGCTAATGTGATGATTTCTGGGTAGTCGTGAGGCCAGAGGACATCGACGCCGATGTGTGGAAGGTCATGGTGTTGAACGAAGGTGGTCGGTGCTTTGGTGCATGTGCACAGTGCACAGCAAAAGTCTGGTGGAGTTGGGTTCTGTTGGTTTAGTATTGATGAGTTTTGGCTCGAAGTGGGTAGATGATTTGCTCGGGGAAGTAGGTTATTGGTCTCGAGGGGAAGAATGTTGCCTCGGGATAAATATTTACTACAAGTTTTACTGAAACCTGTTACCCAGTTTTTAGAATTTTAAAACAAAAATTTAAAAGCTAGTTAAATGAAAAGCAAAGTTTTAAAATGAGTTTAAATCCAAATTTAAATCTAATTCAAGTTAGTTTTGAATCTCAGTTTTAAATTATAAATAAAGTTTTAAAATTTTAAATTGTTTTAACTACTTTAAAAGGATTTAAATAGCTTGAATTTTTAGGCGAAGTTTGAATTGTAAGTGAAGTTTAAAATCAAAATTTTAAATCTGGATTCAAATATAATTTGAATCTTAGTTCTGATATAAAAGAAGTTCTTAAAATTTAAATTGTTTTAAATAACTTGAATGATAAATTGAATTTTTTAATTGATTTGAATTTAAAATGAAATTGGATTTTGAATTCTCTTAACTTCAATTATAAGATAAATAATTCTTAAACATGTGAATTAAGAAGGGTTTTGAAATTGTTTTAAACTTTGTTAAAGTTAATTTGTTTTCATTTTAAATCTTAAATTTAAAAGTAAAATTTAAAAGTAAAATTTAAAAGTTAATTATTTTAAGTACCTTGTTAATGATAATTTGATCATTAATAAGAAAAATGTTTTATCCTTAAATAAATGAAGATTTAAGGATTTGTAATTATTAAGTAATTAAAATGAATAATTAGCTAATTTAATTAGTTAATGATTTGGATTAATTAATTTAGTAATTAAGAGTTTAAATTAGTTAATTAAGGTTTAAGATAATTAATTTAGGATAAATAAATTGGTAATTAAGGATCATTAATTAAATAAGATTTTAATTTTAATTAATTATTAGTAATTAATTAATCAAGTAATTAAGGATTAATTAAGTTATATTTAACACTTAATTAATTAAATAATTAAGTATTAATTAATGAGTTATTAAAGATAAAATTAAATTGTAATTAATAATAAATCTTAATTTATTACTTTAGAAAAGTAATTAAAGAATTGTTAATAGTTAATGAAGTCATTAACTAGGATTATTTAATAATGAATTAATGTGATTAATTTTTAATAATTAATTTAGATTAATTAATTTAATAATAATCATTTGTGAAGTGTGATTACTTAATGGAAATAATTAAGGAATTAATTATTCAGTGTAATTAATTGAGTGTAATTAATTGATTATTAATTACCATAACTAGCAAATTTATTCATAGAATTTTATCTGATTTAAAATAATCAAATGATTAAATTGATCCTACTTATGGATGTTTGAAGGGTATTGGATGTTGAATTGCTTGATATCCCTGATATGTGATGCTTTGTCACATATCCTGATTTGTGTTGTGATCTGTAATTTATTTATCTGTGATATATATATCTATGATCTGTGAATGAAAGATAAGCGTTATAGTTTATACCGCTTATCAGGTATATAATTGTATTTAATCTGTGATGATTGAATGTTGTTGCACTATTGTGTTAAACCCCTGGTCCACACTATACACACACAAATATGGATTTCACGTGGAAATCAGTTAAGTCACAGAGTTTTGATAATTGTAAAGATTGAATTCTTGAATCCAAAATAGTTTTGGAATTGGAATTGGAATTGAATGCTTTTGCAAATGAATTTCAAAAATAAAAGTTATTTTAAATAACTTAATAAAATTTGGAATCTTAATAATTTGATTTAAATTTGAATTTAATATAAGAAATTGAATTCCATGTTTGGAAATTTTGGTTAAAGATGTTATAAATGTGTTTATATGAATTTAAACCATTATAAAAGTATGATTTTGAGAATTTGAATTTAACCCAAAGACTTTAACTTATATATTTAATCAGATTTTCCAAAATAAAAACTATTTGTTTTCAAATATAGGAGCTTTCATATAAGGAATGAATTTCCAAAATTGTGTCAAAAGAATTTCAAGTTTGAAATGAATATGGGTTTCCGAGTTATGAATAAATCTTTGTGAAAGATTGTGGAACTTTGTTTTGAAATTGGAAAGGTGTACCTTTTGTATAAAAGGTCAAAATGGAATTGTTTTGAAAGCTATCAGTTAAATCTTTTTTTAAAGATTGGACGAGTTAATCCAAATTGAAATGGAAATCTATGAATAGAACTTTGTGAAACTGGGTGAACTTTGTGAATTGAATCTTTTTGTTTAAAAAGATTGAAAATGGTAATGTGTTTAAACCATTTGAAGAAAAGTTTTGGGTAATAAGTTGTGACTTAACTAAAATCCCAATATCTATATGTTTTTATATATTACGCTCACTATTCTGTTTAGCCTGGAGAGGTCTTTGTGTCATATAACCCATTCCGAATAAGTGATACGTCGTATATGGATAGCAATTGAAGACCGGTGGTGAAGACCGGGTATTTGTGAGAACGATAGGATAACCTATCGATTGTCTCTGCACTAGGTAGCGCCCGGTATAGAGATTCCCTAAGTGATGGGAAGTTCGATCGGGATTGTGAATATCCGGATTGCAAGGGCTTCTTTGGAAGTGCCTTCGGTTCTGTTCGAACCCGGAACAGACTTGGATGGTTGTATGTCTAACACTACACTTTGAGATATAAAGCTGATTTCTTTCAAATACATTTCTGTTTGGTGGCAGAGAATTTATTCTCTTAGCTTAACACCCTTCTCTGAGACGTACGAGCTCAGAGGTTATGTAGTTGAAGGTTTTCAGTGATATACTCCCAATTTGGTAGTGTGGCATGCTAAGTGTTGCTTTGTGTTAATGGTCATTAGCTGATCTTTTGTTGATCAAAGCACGGCTTTGTGAAAAAGCGTAGCTTTGTGGACGAGACCTCATCGGACCTCACGAACCGGAAATGGTCGAAACAGGAATGATGCGGCAAGGTTATGAGGGTCGCGCCCTTTAACGTATGTCATTTCCTTCTGGAAAAGGGTGGTATCATGGTATGGAGCACAGATACTTACTCATGTGGACACAATATATTTATTACTGTGTGATGTTGTTGGTTATCGAGCGCTCGGATAAAGGTCCCAAAGGATCGGAGGGTGGCATATTTGTGTATTAGTTACCTAGTGTAAGGGGTAACCCGACCTTGTGTTGGCAGAGAGCTAGTTAGTTCTTGGGACGTCCATCCAGAGGCGTACCCATTGGCAGTAGGAAGTTCCTTAGCCTGACCATTTGTTGGAAAATCCAAAGAAACAATACAAGCCTTGTACGGTTTTAGTTGTATAACCTGCTATGGAATGTGGCGGTAACCTGCTATTGAACATAGTAGCTATAGTAGGCATACAATAATGGTTGTATGCTGGCTAAGATTAATATTGTATTTTCGAAATGTTTCACACTATGCACTAGTAATAATATTAATCAAAGATTTTGCGTAGTAAGCATGTTTGACTATCATAAGGAGAAACCTCCTCCAATTCTGCGTTTGCATTGTGTGTGTGGCAGGAGGCCTTATGGTAGTTTCATTTTCCAAAAGCATTGCGGGTTTCAATGTTTAAAATTCTTTTGTTGTTGTTTAAAGGTAAACTGTTTTTGTTACTCACACCAGTCCCATGACTGACTCGGAGTTTATTGTTCCCGTCCTAAACTTTGGGTGCCCACAATTTTCCACACGGGCAGTCTAGAGTTGGGTTTTTCAGATAGTTAGGTTTAGTAGATTATCTGGAGCTAATTCATTTTTTGAGTTCACGCATGACTGACGTTGCTTATCTTGGTGCAACGTGATGGTGGTTCGAGCTGATGTTGGAGTTATTGGTCTCATTCTCTTTGTCGGATCATTTGGAGTTATCACTTCTGTTTTCCGCTGTATCATTATTTATCTCCGATATTGTTGTATCATATTCATATCATTGTTGTATATTATTCTGGATATTGTATTCATTGGAGTTGTATATGATATCATCTGTTTCTTTACTCTGCTGTGTTGTTATACTTGTTGTGTTATAAGCTCCGGGGAGCCAGATTCGGCGTTTGAATCTACGGCATTTTGAGTACAAGTGAAGTACGGGTGCCGATTTTCGAAGGCCGAGTTTCAGGACTCTCACATAAACCAACGTAAGAAGAATCAAGTAATTTGAATTATTATATTTGTATAACCCTTTAAAGAATAAAGGTACCAAGTAAGAACACGCCACAAATAAATACGGACAGATTTTTACCTTACGATAACCGAACAATTTTATAGGAAAATTTTGTGAAATTATAGTAATGTCTAGGGTGTCCAATATAAATATAAATCATAGCTGAAATGGTTACATTAGTTACATTTGACAGATATTTAGGTATACAATCAAAACCGCTAAGGTACATACGTATAAATGGATTTTCCACGGAGACCTCCTCAATGAGACAAATCTCCTATGATAAAGATCGAAAAATACCTTCCGAGCTCCATATATCTCAAGATAAAATATACCATAAGGTAAACACAACTGGGCTATCATCTGAACACTTGCGTGAATAATGTGTACAAAGTATCAACAACTCCCCGCTAGCAATATTTATAAGCATACTCTAGATATGGAGTTATCGTAACCCCCATGGGTTAGCTAAACACCAGGATCGTGCATCCTACTCCGTCTTTATTCAATTTCCTGATGTCGAGGCTACGTCGACATCTTCACACGAGTTTTCAACAAAACTCGATCACATAATGCTTCCTATCATTCACTTCCAAAACATAGAACCCATATATAGTATTGAAGTGGTATTCGGTAAGTGGAACACTTACCGATCCTGCACTCTTCAAAACTAATCGACGAATTTTTTGCTAACTCAATTCCAATTCTTTCAGAAGTAATCGAAAGCTAGAGGTGTTTTGTACCAATACTCCTCCCTGGGGTTTCTTATTGGTATAAATCCATAAAGCATTCTGCATACTTCCTAAGTTAGATCTGGTCAAGGTCGGTAGCCGACTAATCGACTATCGAGTCTTAAATGCTTGCTTATTGGAATCTAGGTTCCACACTTTACACGTTTTCGACCTTTCTGCTTAACTATTCCTCGGCCTAGAAGGATGCCAATAGGTTAGAGCTCTATTGCTCCATCCCTACCTAAACATCTGTCTTCACTCTTACTAATAAAGAAGCTTACTCGTTCGACTTTTAGTGTTAAGCATATAATACTAATATCTACTACTAAAAATGATAATTCAATCAACATGAAATCAACCGCGTCTTTTTGAAATTCCAGTTATACCCTTTCAACCTTCATCTCTGTTTCTCGCTTCAAGTTCTCATTACTTCTTCATCTTCGCTGAAAATAGAAACGGTTCCAGATCCCATGTGATTCTAGATCCACCGCCTTCTCCAATGTCTCTCCAGCAATCAATCGACTGTTAGTCCACTGAACTGCAAAAATTAGGGCTACATCAGCACGATTCCAAATAATCAACTAAGGATGGTACGTCACCAGCTAAGCCCTAACAGAACCCACACCTACTTGATCTACAAGCTCGAACTCCCTGCCCCAAACAAGGACAACGAGCCTCAAGAGTCCCTTCACATAGAGCGTGAAGCTTCATTTATCATCCAAATAAAGAACCCTAACAAGGGCAGGTCGTCCGACAGCAGTTTTAGAGGGCTCAAACCAAGTGCAAGGCTCTTTTTCCAGTGAGCTTGCAAGGGGATTTTGGAAGTAAAGGGTACGGCCCTGCCGATCCTCCAGACTTCTTGAACTATGAAGGGTATGAGTTCCTACTTATATCGGCTTCGGATGATTTGGAGGAGGAGCTTGGGTTGGAGTTGAAGGGAGAGGTCGATGAGAGTAGAGCTGATAAGTCGTGTTCTGATTTGATCCAGATGTTTGGTGAAGCAAGATCTGCTAAGCCTTTGCTTAGTGGTACCTGGGTGTGAATTCTTCCTGTTGTTTAAGGTAGTCTTTTTTGTGTACGTAAGCATGTGTTATCTTAGTGTGGACGGCCTTGGGATGTTTGCATGGCTAGATGTATCTGGATGTAGATTGTCGTTTCCAGTTATGTATGTGTTGTATATATAATATTTCTGATTTAATTATAAAATCAAATCTGATAAGTGATAAATAATAGAATGGTTATCATTTATATTATTCTATATATTTATTGAAGACTATAATTATGTTCATATATAATATTTTACATCTATCAAAAAGCTACCTTAATTGTTGAAAAGTAATAAAATCACCAGGAGATTTGCTCTAATCTATTTAGTTTTTTTTAAACATTGAGAGTTATCATGTGACGTTTTACTTTTCTCCTCCTATTTTGCTATTACATAGCAAACCAAAACAAGTGTAAAAAGGTTAAGTTCCGGATCATGTCATAACTCGGCTTTTTTATGAGACGGACCCATTTTTTGTATTAGTTAAGTTGTGTATGCGTATATATATTTAAGATAATTTAAACTGACTTTAAAGCGGAAAAATGTCACCATTATCCAAAAGGGACTTAGAATAGCATGGGCTTTTGGGATAATCAAAAGTGGAGTATTTTTTTTGTTGTTGATGCTACCAACATCCAGAACACGTATTAAGTATATTGTAGTGCAGCAAAAAGCCTGAATGAATTTTGGTAGGTATTCGGTAGTTATGCAAATGTATTTATCACTTCTATTAAGGTGTTTATTTTTCAACATCTGCATCTGCATAGTTGCATGTGATTTTGAAACTTAACTTGCTTTTGTTGTAGTGTTATCCTGTTTCCGATTGCTTCTTTTGATATTTAATGTAGTTGCATTAGGTTGTCAGTTTTGAATGTTATGGCAATGCCAACTCAATAGTTTATTTAATTGGAAGGTGAAACCTTGATATGTAAAAATTATTTGCCGAACTATGGGAAACATGATGTATGCCATACATCATTACAATTTTACCTGAACGTAAAATTGTCAGTAAACATATTGTAATGATAAAAATCTTTCTTAAAAGATGATTTAATTGCAAAAGTCATATTATATTTCTGAGCCTAACACACTATCATCCCTGCATCCATCATCACACATAAATTTTTGGTTTGCAAAAATCAAATTTGTAAACACATGACACTATACTAGGTTTCATTTGATGCTTTGAGATATTATTATGTAGCTTTAGTTCCAGTTTAATAAATGTATTTTACTTTCCTTATTCTGTTTAGATAATAATCTAGCTATGTTAGTTTCGTCACAATTAGTACCAATTTTATTTGCCTATTTAGTTTTAGGTCATTATCTTCCATGCTTTTTCAGAAGGCATGTTATTAAATTCTATGTTAACCATAAAAGTAGTTTTCAAATTGCTAAATATTGAACTTCCATTATTGCAAAAGGAATTTCATTTTAGGAGCTGGAGTGTGAGAAATTTATTTTAACTTCATGCAATTTTTGTTAACTACTTTCGGATGAAGGAAATAAACATCTATTTTGGTGATCTTATAAGTTAACTATAATTTGTATGTTAGAAGGAAATGAACGTGTTAAGGGGGTGAAAATTCGTCCACGTTTAGTTCTGTATAAACTATTTATAAACACCATAATTCATATGTTTAAAACTAAATATGCTTTGGCCTGTAGATTGTAGAGCTTTGCAAGTGCAAGGAAGATGTTAAAAACAAGGTTCATTCAATAATGGAGAAGTATGCTGAACGTGGTTTGCGATCATTGGCTATGGCTAGAAAAGAGGTCCCTGAAAAGAGCAAGGACAGTCCAGGGGACCATGGCAATTTGTTTGGTTGTTTCCACTTTTTGATCCACCAAGGCATGATAGTGCCGAAACAATTCGTTGAGCTTTGAATCTTGGTGTCAATGTTAAGATGATCACTGGTAAGTTGCCCTATCATATTACAACCGATTTTTAGCATCGTTAATTGATGATATACATGTACATGCTTCAAATCTTTTCAGGTGATCAGCTTGCTATTGCTAAGGAAACTGGCCGAAGACTTGGATTGGGAGCTAACATGTACCCTTCCTCTTCTTTGCTTGGACAAAATAAAGATGCATCAATTGCTTCTCTTCCTGTTGATGAATTGATCGAAAAAGCTGATGGGTTTGCTGGAGTTTTCCCAGGTGAGTGTTGCACAACTGATCATACTCTCAATGTATTACAGTTTATGAAGTTATGGTGGGTTTAATATATGATGCATCTCGTTTGAGCAGAGCACAAATATGAAATCGTTAAGAAGTTGCAGGAGCGGAAGCACATATGTGGTATGACTGGAGATGGTGTGAATGATGCCCCAGCTTTAAAGAAAGCTGATATTGGAATTGCAGTCGATGATGCTACTGATGCTGCTAGGAGTGCCTCTGATATCTGTGGCATCGACTTTTTAATTTGTTGTTTTTACTTTTATTTTGAAGTATAATTCTCATGTCATCATTTTCATGTTAAATTCAGCTTATTTTTTAGTGTTTCGACCATTCACATGCTATCATGGTGTACTAGATTGCAGAAAGATAGCATTGGCTATTTTATTTCACTTTTCCTTTTTCTTGCACTGGTACAAAAACTTTTGATTCTGTACAGCGGTATAGGGTGAAGAGTGTTTCCCTACTTTTTCTCTTATCAACAAAGCTACAGGATTAGCTGTGAAAATCGCTCTGGGAAAAGAGCATCCTGTAAGCACACCTCAACTTTCATTTTTTGGTTGGCCTCTTTATACTAACTACAAGCTTGCATGTTTGATCATGACTGTTCCGATTAAGGTCCTTGACGGCTCAGAAAGACAAATGTCAGAGGTGGTGAATGCACAACAGCAGCCTTCTTCGAGGTAATTCCCTTAATTGTTTACAATACATGCAATAAACTAGCAATTTGGTGTTTGGTGGATAAGTTTCTAATTTGATCTGGAAATCACATAAAACTGTATCCTACATTTAGAGTAGTAACAATTACATAAAACTGTCTTTGTAATAGGACAATCATATGATATAAACAAAAACAATGGTCCATCTACCTTTAGTTTGTTTCCTCATTTTGATTATGAAGGGAAACACTATAGGTCTAAACTATAATAGTAACATAACTGTTTGTGAAAATAAAATGTTACACTGATCACTGAACAAGGGAAAAATTGATAAGAATGATAAAATGTACGTGTGCGAAAAAAAAACCAAGATATATAGGCTGAAAAGAACAAATATAACTCATGATCTCTAAATGATAACTAGCAACACATTTACCTATATCATTTAATAGTAACTGGATTCCAAATGCATGCCACTCTTTAGCCAACACTGTCAACTGATGTTCAACCACTATCCACTTAAATTCCCCAATTTATGTTGCACAGCTTACTAGAAACTGGAACAATAGAGGTTAAATCTGTTTTCAACAAGCTTGCTAGACCAATTTTCATGTTCTATGCGAAACCAACCTTTTACGACTTTAGAAAGGGTAGAAATAATTATGCAGCAAACATAATAAACACTTGCAATGACAATTGCGTAGAAAACACCAAGAGAAAGAGATCCTTGATGGAGGTTTAGGAATTTTTTTTTATTTACCTCTGAGTTTTACACGTACGCTCTTCCAACAAAAAAACCACATTACTAACATACAATCAATGAATTATAGGATCATCCGACAACCACAACACATGACCAAGGAATTACAGCAAAAAATAAGGCTCAAACAATCAAGAAAACGGGTAAAACAAAATAATAATTGGATTTTTATGTACCTACTAAACATAAAGTCCAATGTTTCTCCATTTATGTTGCTGGGTCTTCTAGACACGACAGACTGTTTTGTGTTATCATTTCGTACTATCATTTTGTCACTGCTCTATTTTGTGTTGCTCATTGACTGTATGCAGCATCTATATTATTTGCTTTCTATAAATCTGTTCACTACCTTAGCATCAGGATTTCATACATTTTCTGGCTATATACATTTATTCCTCTAAATTACATCTCCACCTAAGAGGGGATTGAATATTGCCCTACCATGCGATTTGTCGCAGCAAAGTGGCATTTTTTCCACCCCTGCATTATGTTGTTTTACATAGGTTATGAGAAGCAAGGCACGAGTCAAATGTGGTTAATTTATATGGAATGGTACGTACCATTCAACTTAAATTATACTTTGCATATCCACTAAACACACTATTCACCTTAATCTTAGACACACCATCATACATTATTTACCATCATAGGTTGATGAGTTTGTACTGGAAGGTGTTGACAGTCCAACGGCGAAAGGCATCAACTGGTCTCCTTATAAGGTGCCGATTACAATTTTCCACACAATATTTAATATGTTTCATCCCCGCACGCACACACAGAGTTCATCTCCACTAACACTCTACGTTCCTATGCAGCCTATTTCTTTCGTCCAACAAACAACTTCAGCTTTATCCAAAAGATTGCAAACCCTCCACAAACAATAATGGAGGGCATCTGCTCAAAAGGTCGGCTGCACATCCAGCTCTATTTTTTTCACAAAATTATCCCTCTGAGTCCATTCATTTGAAGTAACTTCACCAAGACAATTACGCACAGATTTGTGATGTAGAATGCGAAAAAATGATTTTTTTTCACAAAAGATAGAGCGCATACCAACCGAAAAGTTAAATGAAGGTGTTTGGACATCCAAAATTATGTTATCTACTTGAACAAAACAAAACATTAACTGTCTTGATATATATTATTGCCTTTACTATTTAACAAATAAACATGCAGGTTGAGTTGGGATTAACAACTCTTCATCATTTATTACAATTGATATTGTAACGTTTTCAAGCATCTTTGAATCGTACACTTTCAATTCTACAATGTTGGAAACAACAGATAGGTACACAATTTACAATAAATGGTACCTTCGTTTACATTTTGGATTAAAAAAATTACAGTATCTGATAGACTCAACTATAATAGCATACATATGCATGCATCTTTTTTACATTCACTGTAGAAAACAATTTAGAATAAATGATTAGCAACAAACATTTATTTTTATTTATTTGCTTTGGAATTTAATGATCTTTGGTATATGTATGTGGTGGATTAGACGTAGACTGTTTGAGATATTATCTCTTTTGTATATCTCATGAAATGTTTTCTGCACAATTTTGTTGCAACAATTATTGCATGCACTTTCTATTTATTACAACTACGAATATACCTTTTATTGATGCTCATGTACTATTTGTTCTTGGGTTCAGTTTTACCATGCCATTTATTACTTGCACTTTTGATTTACTACTAAAAAATACTTTTCTTTCGTCTTAATGTGCTATTTATATTGCAATATAGTGCCCGCATTGCAACTGTATACATCTGACAATAATACTAAGGTAGGACTACAAAAGAAAAAGCAAAGGATACAATGATAGGATGCAATTATGAAGGCTGCACATTCATCTCTTCCACTGCTTTCACATAATAGATAGGCGCATTCACTTTCAGAATTTTTGAAGTATAAAATTCGGTTCAAACCTTTCAAATTTGTTAGCCTACCGCTCTGTTCCTGTCTATATCAAAAAATTTAAACATTGTTGTTGTTTCTAACTTTAATATGTTGCAATCCAAAATAGTTTTATCATTGTGTTGTGACGGAAAGATATGTTTCCTATTTTTCAGTTTTCCTGCCTATCGGACGCACTACTATGTCACATGTATGTGAACAGACTTAACCATCTACTTAACCAAAATGTATTGTTTGATAAGCAAGTTAATTAGTTTCGCACATTGTATTGCTTCTAATGATTTTTGAATCATTTGCAGATTAGTTTTGAAACTATTATATTAGTTGTCTCGTGCGCTTTCCTACTAATCTAATTATGGTTTGCCCTTTTCTTTATACAGACTTTGATGTTTTAGCTAAAGCGATACATTACCATCCTCTACTTTGTTTGCTTCATTGAATATAATGTGTTTGTTTGTTTCGTAAATAGACTTTGTTCGCTCAAAGGAACTTTAAACTGGGGACATCAATGCAGCAAGGATGTATTTCCTTTGAGCCTCTTTGCAAATGCATATTTTATTTGCATTGAACCTTAGATATGTTCATGATTCAAGTTCAGTTAACACCATAATAATCCAGTAATTGAAATTGAAACCAGTTTGGTATCCTCAGTAATTGAAATTAAAACCAATTCGGTACCTTCAGTTACTAGCTTTGTTGGTTAACTTATGTCTTTAATAGTAATAAATATCCATGAGTGCTCTCCTAAATTTGATAATGGATTGATGAGTTTAATAATGGTTAAAATATGAAAGAAATTAATGCCAAAAATTTTGGTGTTGAATTCCATGTCCTACATGGTTCTAATAAAGAGAAAAAAACATGCACACTAAAAATGATGTTATATGTATTATGATATATAAAATTATGATGCGCATGCAAGCCCACATGGGCATGCATATATACATTGAACTTGCATTATGTATAGGTAAGCAAAACCTTAAACAAGTTTTGTCTTTGTGGGATGGACATTTCTTTTATTGAATTTTAGCATGGTAATATCTTAAAATTCTATTAAATGTAACGATTAATTTGAAACATGGAACTTTCTCATTCAGAATCCTGATAAATTGGTGAATCATTTTTTTAATTATTAATTAAATTAGGTGATACAATTCAATTGTTTTCCAGTTTGAGTGCGGTCAATTCAATTTGAGTGATTTTATTTTTAAATAGATTTCTCAAGTACTATATATAAAAATTTTGTCCTTTTAAATATTACATAACTGAGTGAAAAAATTGGAAGGCATGCTACAACATGTGACATACAGAAGCAGTTCTTGCTCTACATATTGGCACATGCGTAAGCTTTATTTAGTGGGTAAAAGTTTGTGTAATTTTACTCTATTAGAACACCGTGTAAGTTATTCTTATGTGCATGCATCCAATTATAATATTTTGGGAATGATATTATCATACCTTTAAAATATTATCCTCCCAGCATATTTTACTTTGAACAGGCTTCAAATTTCAACATTTTCTTAATTTGGCTATTATGTGCTAGCATGCACTTTCATGAGTGAGATTGTGTTCTTTATTACAAAATATTTTCATTAACCAGGCTTTCATTGCACAATTTCACTATACGCTAACTGATCTAGAAAAAACAAGTGCTTTAGAGAACTATTATATCCACTATTTCCTTCTTCTTTTTTAGTGCATATCAGGTTGCTATTATATTCCTCTCAATCTGCTATCAATGTATTTTCTTTCTTGAAAAATTTGTTTGCATGTTTGTTTCTATGTCCCAGCATCTGGGTGTGTGCATGAAATTGTTTCAACCGGCTCGGTTGTGTTATTAAATAATCCAAAACAAAAGAAATGAATGATAAAATTATGAATGCTTTCAATTTATTGGTCCTAGGAATGTTCTTCAGTTGTCTCAGTCTCCTCGGTCGTTACTTTAGGTTCAATTTATGCTGGCAATGGTATTGTCAAATCTACTTTTACATGTCCAAATATAAATGCATGCATATTGTGATTAAATGCAAGCCCACCTGGGCGTGCATATATACTCGTATCCCATAAAAAATAAACTAAGGTCGTTACATAGTTGTTACTTATCATCCAAGTATAATCAAGTCACATATATGACATTTAATATTTTTATAATTAATTTATCCTTTATTAGTTAAAACCCTTTTTATTAGTAAAATATCTTCTTGTCTAGCAAAACTTCTTTAGCAAATCAAGACTTCCTTGGTAATTAATATACACTTTTATTAATTAAAACTTCATTTACGTACTTGTATAAATATATTTGATTTCTCTTTATAAATTTAACTATTCATTTATTCTTTTAATACTTAAAATGTATTCACATACTTATTCCAACGGCATAAGTGTATTCACAAATCATTTAACAAGTTTTACTTACTTGAAATATAATTAATAAGATTAAAACAATTACTACCAAAACGTTGTTATAATAAACTTCTTTTCTTTGATAAATTAAACATATAATATTTTTTAACTCTTTATAAAAAAGTTTAGTATTTGTTATTATCATTAAAAATGCATTGCTAAAGATTTATAATATTTCTTTCAAATATAATTCAAGGGTTTAAAAACAAATGTTTCTAAAACATTATTTACTACAAACCCAAACCCAAAACCATTCCATTTAATCATTATCGTTAAAACTCACCTTTTAAAGGTTTAATTACATTTAAGGGTTAAAGACAAGTGTTGCTAAAAGCAATTGTCACAACAAGCCCAAAAACATTTACTTGTATTTTTCTACTGAATATCTATTAGTAAATATCTAATTATATCCCCAAGTATAATTAATAGTAATGGTTAAAAACAAGTTTTGCTAAAAACACTATTTACAACAACCCAAAACTATTTACTTATCCATTAATAACTTTAAACATTTATTTAAAGATCAAAGCATATCCACATTTATTAATTAAAACAATACAATTTTAGTTGATTCTATTAAACAATTTAGTTTAACTAAAGTGGTTAATCCAAACTTCCTTTATTATATTTATAAAATATTTAATTTAATATTTTAAAACTTATACACATAGAAGAATCTTTAAAACAGTTATTAATGAGCTAAAATATGTTTAAAACTACTTAAAATATATGCTAATTGTTTATATAGAATATTATGTAAAAATAAATAATTTTGAAATAAATTGAAAAAACAAAAATAAACAAGTTTTATTTTTAAAAACCACTTAGTTTAGAAATTCATAATTAATTGT
Source organism: Allium fistulosum (assembly GCA_030737815.1). Lineage (NCBI taxonomy): Eukaryota > Viridiplantae > Streptophyta > Magnoliopsida > Asparagales > Amaryllidaceae > Allium > Allium fistulosum. The sequence continues at coordinate 454,985,385 of CM060907.1, read as the reverse complement.
TATAAATATATTTAAACTTGAAACCAATTTTTAAACACTCTTTTATATGTTAGAAACAACCCTAAAAAGATTAGAGAAAAATATAAAATATAAATATCATTTTTAAGCTATTTTAGTTCCAAATAGCAAAGACAACATTTCGGAAAATGCTACAAAAACAATTCGCAACAGCACACATGTGTTTCAGAAGCAAAGACAACACTTTAGAGGTGCTACCAAAAGTCCAGGCTATTCTTTTAAGGTGAATTTGCTACAACTTTGCGCCAAGATTTCAACATCTTAGCAAATGAATTTTAATCCCTTCTTTTTACATTAGTTAGTGTACTTTGGATACTTGAAAATCATGAAGAAAAATCACGAATAATTTCTTTTAATTATTTTAGAGAATTTCCTCAAAACATGGTATTTTATCGAACTGCACTTATAACGACTATTTCGCTATAACTTTTTGCATTTCATTCAACTAGCTATCAAATGAATTAGGCTTCAAAACTTTTCCAATAATAATAATATATTATTACTTGATTAATTGCTAAAGGAACTCCTAAGAAAGTTTTTACAAAATTGCGCGTTATTTTCAAAGACGAACTATTTGTAGAAGTGTCACTACAGCGACCTTTTTACTTCAATCTTTTGTTACTTTAATTTAGTTCTTCTATAAATTTTCAAAACATTTTATTTTTTTTAACAGTTATAGAAGTGTATTTACCAACTGAACAAGTTATATTTGGAAGCGTTCTAAAAATCACCAATTTTCTACTTTTTAGATAAGTGATGCAAAGTGCGCTTATAGCGACTATTGCTATACGGACAATTCCGTATTCAATCCAATATCCATTATCTAGTGTCTGTCACATTTATACATATACGATTTCCATATTCAATCTATATTGCTACTAAATAAGTTCTAAACAAGTTAACTTGCCCATTTGAACATTCGTATGCATTTTTTTTAACTACTCCATTTAATGATTTTAATAGCAATACTTTAGCAAATCACATACTTTTCAAAGCATATTATCATAGTCTTAACTTTACTTAGTTTGTGTCTATTATTACTAATATATAGCAAGCAATATTATCAAGCAACATTTCGACAAGTTTTTGACATAACTTGTTAATAAAAAATTTCATAATTAAAGCAAGAATAACTCACTTTTATTCAACCCATTTACTTCTTACCAACATTCAATCATTCAAACACTTTGTACTTCCACCAAAACTCATGGCTATGGCTTCCTTAGCTAATCTTATGCATATGGCCACCATCCTTCTCCCTTATCATCATGCTCACGGCCATGGCCTTACTCCCCCTTGCTCCATCATTCATTACCTTTTAGAGGCTAAACTATGTTATAATGATGATATAATAACTATGGAAAAGTTTGGTGGTGGTTGAATATGATTTGCATAGTTTTCTAAAAAGTAAGGGAGGAGATAAGAAAGTGAAGACCTTATTTTAGATATGAATTTGTAAAGATATGCAGTGAATGTGTGTGTATTTATAGACATAGGAAATGAGTGGAAAAGATTATTAAAAATACTCCTTAGCCATGAAGTTAAGCATGTAAGACCATGCTCTTACACAAGCATGCTTTCCTTAAATCAAGGAGTGATTTAAGGGTCCTTTTTGTCCTTAATGTTTCTTTAATTTTACATGCTTACGTTAATCAATTTGATTAGGAAATGTGATATTTTAATTTTTCGTTAATGTGTTCATATGATAACTATTCAAGTTGCAATATATTAGCATAACTTGTATTGTATGAAAACTTGATTTTTAATAAAAAGTTTACCGGTCATATTTTCAGTATTTATCCAAAGTGTATATTTTGTAAACATATTTCAAGAATAAGTTTTCTAACATTAGTTATTAATTAACAAATGTTTAACTAGATTATAATATCATATTTAATCACATTGAATCTTGCATTCAAATGTTTAAATAATTCAGATATTTAAATACGAAGTGTTCGAAATTCTGTGTCGTTACATTCTCCTCCCTTAGAATATTTTGTCCTCGAAATTCCGACACAAGCAATTAAAAAAACAGCCATACATTAATACTAACCGGTATTATAATCAATAGTAACATAGCTTATTATTTTCCTAGGTTAAAACCTTCCCATCGCACAAGGATGATAAATAAACTACCATGCGTACCTTTTGCTTAACCAACTCAGAGTCGATTATTCATATTACCTTGAACAATCCTAAGAGTCATTTCCCGAACTCGCCAAAAGCCAAACAATATAGTATGTAGTTATACTTAAGCTCGTATGATGCATATATATATATATATCATCTCTATGAAATATTAATCTGACCACTTGCTCGATCACATAGATGCCACATTCGGACTAGTTTATTGTGCTTGACTTCTATAGTGCGGACTCTGATCTGCTTCCTTGATTGGACACCTCTATTCTTCTTACATAGCAATATACTACAATAGAAAACTTAAGAATCATCTCAAGAATCTGTATCAAGTGTTCACTGTCAAAAATTCTAGTAAAAATCCTTTTTCGAACTGGTGTATACCACCTTGAAATCATATACTCAAATCCTGGATCGAGAACTGTCATGCAAATAAAATACTCTACGTACAACTTATGTACTTAATTTAGCTGGTTTCTTAACTACACCAATTACTTTCCAATTCCCACAAAATTATTTCTTGTGTAATATAAAAATCATTTATGCATCATTTCTTAAAATAGTACTTAAGTTTATAAACATTCATAAAGATATGTCTTTATAAAATATTAATTAATTACATAATCTTTCCAAAAACCTTAACTTTATTAATAAATATTCATAAAATGTTAACTTAATTATATAAAAAAATTTACACTAACTTAACTTTATTAAAAAATATATTTCTTAAAACATAATTTTATTTAAAAACATTTCAAAACTTAGGTTCATTACTTGTATAATATTCAACTATACCCTATGAGTATGTACAAAACATTCTTTTACAATTTAACTTTCTAGAATTTCAATGAAGACCAAAAATAAATTTGGATCTTATAATTGAGTCAACCATCTAAACTTCTTTATCCATTGGGTTAGGTAAATAGCTAGGTAGAGTAGAACTCTGTTATCCAAACTCAAGACTAGAGTCTACTTTCCTTAGTCAACCCTAACGTAAAGACGTTTATTAGTTGTCCTAATAACATCGAGTACCCTATTTAACAAAGATGCTAAACAACTTTAATTTACTATCTTTTCAAACTAAGAGTTATAAAGTTTAACTTTTATATTTTCACAAAAACGCTTAGCTTCAATTATCTCTACTATTAATAATGATAATTTAGTCTACTATTTTCAACCGTGTATTTTGGAATTTCTGAAACTGCCCCTACACCCAACCTCTCTCCTTTCGCCTTTCATTCCTCCTCATATCTCACATCTACAATCTACCATCGCTCCCAAAAATCCCTAACTATCCAATCGTTACTTACCTCATCGTCGACGATTCCCTGTCTACCCAAAACATATGCCCTTTCCTCATCAACGAACCTATCAACTGTCATAAATTACAGTTGTTGCATCACGTTGCGCTTCCCAATCGAACGATCGTCGTAGTTTGCAATCGACAACTGTTGTTCCAAATCATAACTTACATGGCTTATTCTTAACTGCAGGTTATTATTCCGCAACTTACTTAGCTTCCTATGCTTCGAATCTCCACCTGCCGCTTCTTAGATGCCTACCTTCGAACGCTTTTAGGTATTTTTAGGTATCTTTCATCGCTCATTTTTTTCCTGTTTATCGTCAACTTACTGCTGTTGTTGTGATTGGTTATTATTTTGATCAATGTTACTGTTGTTGATTATTACTACTATTACTATTATGTTTGCATCGTTCATCTTTCATCAATCATTGCTAATCTCTAAATTTTGTTGGTTTGCTGTTGGATTTTATATCTTTGTACGAATGTTACTACTGCAGATTTGTTGTTTGTACTACTAAAAGAAGCAAATAAATTTTGGTAAAACTTCCACTTCCCTTAGTCCTTCAATAATAATCATGGGTTAACATTTAGTATAATATTCCTTTTTATTAAACTAATGAGTTTTGCGCCAATTAATAGTATACATCACAAAGTCTATGTTATTTAAAGAATATTTGATGTATAGCTCAGTTATTAATAACATAATCTATTCCACATGTATTTCCAAAGAATGGACCGTGCTTTCATGTTTCACATGTTTTTCCTTGCTTAATCCTGCAAATTTCTTAAGGAAACTTTGTTCGGAGGATGAACTTGATCCTAATTGTATTTAAAAAGTTTGCAAGCGTTACATTTCATAGCAACTCGCTGACATTTATTGTAGTCAGTCATCAAATTTTTTGGCATATTCAATCAATTAGGGTTCTTATAAACCTTATGTTAATTTACAATTCAATTTTCATTTTCTGTCTATTTGTCAGGCTTGTGTATAGTTACAGCAAATATAACCGCTTTGTCCCAAATGGTTTCTATGGTCATTTCACAATCACTGCAATCTACATACCATGGGTTCTTCAAGGATTTTCTATAGCTCTTGGAACCTGTTCGTGATTCTGTTTTCTAGGTATGGTTGCTGCCATGCTTATTACTATTTTGATGATGTGTAATAGTGTATCATTAGGCATTACAACTTGAAGATTCCTGCATTTATTGAATCATGCTAGAAAGCTGGAACTAGAAGTAAATCTGGACATGGAAGCATGTATTTTGTTCGTTGCACAAACGGATACTTTGTGATCGTAAATATGCATAAGAGTACAGAAATTGGTAGTTAACTCAACCCTTCCATTTTACTGTATCATAATTTACCTTTTTTTTGCTGATTTGTTGTTATGTATTGAAATAACTTTACTTATATGCGAATCAACATAAATAAATATGAATTTTCTAACCAATGGTTTTTCCCACTTTTTATATGAATCACTGTAAATATCCATCTAAGGAGCCGTAGTTGAAATTGTTTGCTAAATATATTTATGAAAGATAAAAATATTATTGTCATATATATCTGTCTTCAAAATGATTAAACATATAAATGGTTTGGCCTATATTGATAGTAATTTTATAAACATAATGAATTATTAGAAAAATCTTAATTTACTAAAATGGTTATTAATATAGCAAGATTGCTTGCTTAGTTTATTGTTATTTACTTTATTCAGGTGATGATGTTGGATCTTTCGTCCAATTTTTTCTATCAATTTTTTTTACTTCATTCATGTGAGTTTATTATTTGATGGCTTAATTTACCTTTTTTATTATACTCCATCTACTTTTTTAAAGTTTAAAATTAATTTGAATTCACCTTACAAATTCATATATTAAAGTATCCTTTGAGGGTTGTAAACTGAAATCAAAAACCTTATTTTAGAGTGCGTTTGCAATTTTAGTTTTATTGAAAAATTTAGAGTCAAGAATTTCATGTTTTGATTTAACTTCTTATAAAATTTTGGTTTAATGTTGGATATCTTATGTTTTTTCTACCATCGACAAATTATGTGCTATAACAATCATATATTACACATTGCATTTTAAATCTAGCCCATATATTTTTCATATGTTACTCATTCCTATAGCTATAGTTGTATTTTGTTTATTACTCATGGTTGTGTACTAGCTTTATTGCTATTAAGGCATATGTTTTCCATTCTATGCACTATTATATTTGGCTTACAGGTTTCCAAAGCTGACAGAGATGAGCTTTACTACCATTTTCGATGTTTAATTGTATCCAAGCAAATGTTGAATGCTGCTGCTTAATAGGTGCGTTAAATATTATGTTTTCCTACATGTGCATTTTATACATCAAAAAGTAGACTTTGTGTTGTAGCTTAAGGTATATGCAAGTTTAAATTGGATCCCGTGCTTGAAATTTTAAAGAGCATGGCTACTCTCCAAAAAGTGAACCACAAAACCGCATATCAAATGGACCTTCAAATTCCGACGTATTTTTCACCGTTATCAGCATGAAATATGTGTATAATATAAAAATGCTCATTTGTGAGCATGGAACAAACTACTACAAGCTAATAATGATGAAATATGTAGTGGACGACATCCTCGGCGTCTTCCACATCCACGCAGTCGCGGATGGGCTAGGTAGGCGGCCTCCTTGCCGAGCGACTTTCCAACCCAAACTAAATGACCTCATGTACCCATACAATACATCACACACCCAAAACGGTTTAGCATACAGAATATGAAACCTAGATCGGTACCTCCACAAGGGCCGATGAGAAGTCGAGGTGCAGCTGTTGGGCATCATGTTTATTACAGCGTGGAAAGTGATGGCGATGAGTTTTATAGTTGTAATGATAAGCAGGGTGGTACCTTTTAGGATGGATGATGATGATCTGAACGTGGGGGATGACCCGGTGCATGGGGAGGAGGCCTATGCCACATGGAAGAAGGAGGAAGGAGTGGAAGGATGAGTATGTCTCTTAAGTTGCCTGAGTATTGCCTTGGTTGTTTCAAGAATGGTAGCTAGATGGGTACTTCTGTAAATGAAATTTGTGTGTATGCTAAGTGTGTATTTGATTAAGCTTTTTGAACCATCGGTTAATTAAAATAATGCATATATGGGTTATGTAAAGTTTATATGTAGAAAATGGTTTGTATATAGAATCAACATGTACTTCTTTGCAAAGTTTATTGATGGAATCAAGGACTGCATTACCAACTATTGTTCTAATGTGTTAAGATAAAAGGCTTGAATATCCTTCATTAATCCTATGTTTTTAAAAGTTATATTTGTTTGTAGTGCTAACGTAGTTGTTAATTATATGCTATGAATTGGTAAATAAATTGATGTGATATATGTACAGACTGATAATTTGAATTCACTTGATCTATTGGTCGAATATACTCTAAAATTATGCACAAAAATAATATGGATGCGACAAGCTACAATGTTATGGTCCTCGAAAAAAATTAGAAATAGTAGAACTGGTCATTGCACTAATTATATTATATTTGTTTTACAATAGTTAAACTATAAAAATATGGTTCAATAATCAAATGCAGGTCCACCTAGATGTGCAAATATACTCGTACTAATTAAGAAGTTTCCGACTATCCAGAATTGTCAAAATTTTTGTTTTATTTCAATAATTGAAAACAAATTACATACCATAGTAAGATGCACAACCAAACTGCCTTAATGCAAAGGACATATGCAACCATATATATCTTTATTGAAAACTTAAGAATTTAAACTCCGGGTTTTGTTTTAAGTCATTTGAAATTATATATATATATATATATATATATATATATATATATATCATTTAGATATCTAATCATACTTTTTGGGATTAAAACAAAATCATTTTCTAAAACCAATTTCCAAAAAAATTTCTTTAAAATCCATGGAAAATATTAATATAGATTGAGTAACAATGAAATGATACAAGGAACTAGGTCCTACCAAATAGTACAATATAATCCCATTATAAAGAAGGGTAGTACTTAAAAGAAGTGCTTTCCACTCTAATACAACTTTTACCCATTTTTAGTCACTTTTGAGCCACTCAAACTAGCTAACATAAAAAAACTTTGTCTCCCGAATCGACTTCTTGATTCCGAGAGTAATCTCGAACTCGAACAAATATTAAGGCCCTTTTAATAACATCAATCCTTTAGAATAGTTTCAAATCATACTGTTATTGTTTTCTCAAAAACCCTTAGAAACCATTTCCTAAAACACCGGGATTAAGTTCACAAATTCTCAATTTAAATCCTTTATAATTCATATTTATGCTAGCCATATTTATATAAGTCATATTTAGATAAACCATATTTATATAAGTTATATTTATATAAATTTACTTTCTTATATTAAATCATTTCCTAAGTATTTACCTTTTTAATTTATTACCTTTCCTCTTAAGCTATATTAATAAATTTCTATTTAAATTAACTTTTTAACCCAACATTATCATCTAATGCCTTATAGTCAAATTATGAAACTAATTCACAAGAAGTTCGTTTTAATGTTACTATAAATTACTATCTACCCAGCCTATGTTGTGAAAAGGTAATTTACTTGTAATTCAATAAACAACAATCAATGCCAATAAACTGACCGAGCATGACAAATCTAGCAATAAATGATAATAATTTAATATTATCATTTCCTAACAAATAAATACATTTTGAATAAATATGTTAATTATTTGAAAATTGTTCTTTTATATAAAATATAATCCTAAGTAAAATTATTTCATTTACCAATTTTGAAAATAATACTATGTCGGTTTGTTATGTTTAAGTGTTTAGGAATCCATATGGATAATGTTGATCAGACACATCCACCAGAATCCAAAAGCACTCAACAGACCAAGCAACACAATATAAAATATTATTATCGCACTAATAAATATGCTCTCATATGTATAATACACTCAAACACATAATATGGCATTCCATTACCCTATCTCATATTGAATTATACCCAACCAAAGCCAAGCTTCTCGCTTAACCTTCAGCTTTGATACCACGATGTAATGAGATACCTTTTACACCCCCGAATGTCGACACTAATATTCATGTGCCGAGCACCCAAGTGCCGGAAAGACAGAACATTAGGGTAAAGAAAAAGAACAAAAAAGAGGAGAACAAACATAATAGAATCTCGCAAACAGAATGATAATATATAATATCAAAATGGACTTTTACAAAAAAACAACTTTATAGGTACAATAATCAGAGCAAACTAACCTATCATCAGCTCGGACAGTTATAACAACATATCCTCACAATTGTTGATATAAAAATAAACAAAGCAATGCAGCAGAAATAAAATCTACGATAGGGAACCATCCAACTCCTCTCCTAGAGCTTCAATGAATCATCAATGATATCTGGAAATATACATCGGGCTGACTCGAACATTATAAGAAAAATAACACCCGGATCAGTCAGGTAAACTAGCGTGAGAAGACTCAAGTAATTTGAATTATTATTTTTGCAAAACCCTTTAAAGAATAAAAGTATCTCATTAGACCACATGGCAAATAAACACGGACGAGTTTTTACCTTCAGATAACGAACCATTTTATAGGAAAATTTAGTTATATTATAATAATGTCCAGGATGTTCAATATAAATATAAATCATAGCTAAAATGGTTACATTGGTTACATTTGACAGCGTATTTAGGTATATAGACAAAACCGCTAAGATAGGTTCGTGTAAATGGAATTTCCACAGAGACCTCCTCAATGAAACCGGTCTCTTATGACAAGGATCATAAAATACCATCCAAACCCCGTATTTCTCTAGATAAAATATAACATAAGCTAAATACAACTGGGCCATCATCCGAGCACTCGCATGAACAATGTGCACCAAGTATCAACAACTCCCCGCTAGCAAAATCTATAAGCATACTCCAGATACGGCGTCGTCGTACCTCCATGGGTCAGTTGAACCCCAGGATCGTGCACCTAACTCTGTCTTTAGTCATTTTCTCGATGTCCAGGCTACGTTCGGCATCTTCATATGAGTTTTCAACAAAACTCGATCACATAATGAATCCCAAATGGATTCCATTGTTTCAATATATTTTAGGAACCACACATGGTTCCCATCATTCCTTCCAAAACATAGAACCCGCATAATAGTTTTGAAGTGATGTACAGTAAGTACAACACTTACCAATCCTAGACCCTTCAAAACCAATCGATGAATTTTTGGTTAACTCAATACCGAATCTTTTAAAAAGTAATCAAAAGCTAAAGGCATTTCGTACCAATACTCCTACTCGGTGGTTCTTATTGGTATAAATCTCCAAAGCATTCCGTATACTTCCTAAGTTAAGTTTGGTCAAAATCGGTAGTCGATGTGACGACCCAGAATTTTGGTTATTTGAAATTGGAATATTTAATTGATGTTAAATATTTGAAATTTGATTTTTTAGATTTAATAACTTGAATTTCAAATCTAATGATTTATAGGGTAATTTAATTGTTAAATTTAATAATTGAAATTTTCTTAAATAAGTGAATCTTGGGTTTTTATGTTGGTTAAAAATAGTTTAAAGGATTATTTAATCTCTATTAATAAGAAGGAAGATAATAGTAATTTTAAAATTGAATTTGAAAGTGATTTGTTCGATTTTAAAAATAGTTCGTTTGAATTAACATATAAAAATAGCCTTCAGGGGCACAGTCTCGGATTTTGACGAAACCAGTTCCGTTGGATCCATAATAGTGTATTATTATCGAATTTCAAATTTAATAGTGTTTGGAATTATCGTTTGATCGTACGGGATAGAAACGTGTTGAAATTAATATCAAAAATTCAATATAATAATTGGGTTTAAAAAGCCATCTTCTTCATATGATCAAATTAGGACTTGAAACCTTTTCAATTGAATTAGGACTTGAAACCTTTTGGTCTTCATTGAAATTCTAGAAAGTTAAATTGTAAAAGAATGTTTTGTATATACTCATAGGGTATAGTTGAATATTATACAAGTAATGAACCTAAGTTTTGAAATGTTTTTAAATAAAATTATGTTTTAAGAAATATATTTTTTAATAAAGTTAAGTTAGTGTAAAAAATTTATATAATTAAGTTAACATTTTATGAATATTTATTAATAAAGTTAAGGTTTTTGGAAAGATTATGTAATTAATTAATATTTTATAAAGATATATCTTTATGAATGTTTATAAACTTAAGTACTATTTTAAGAAATGATGTGTAAATGATTTTTATATTACACAAGAAATAATTTTGTGGGAATTGGAAAGTAATTGGTGTAGTTAAGAAACCAGCTAAATTAAGTACATAAGTTGTATGTAGAGTATTTTATTTGCATGACAGTTCTCGATCCAGGATTCGAGTATATGATTTCAAGGTGGTATACACCAGTTCGAAAAAGGATTTTTACTAGAATTTTTGACGGTGAACACTTGATACAGATTCTTGAGATGCCTTTGTAGCGTGAGAAAATATTATTTCAAGGTGGTACCCCAGTACCTAGTCATTGTATGGAATCCGTTCTCCAATAAGCACCATACAATTTTGATTGTGCCCAACTATGCTGAAACGTGAGATACAATCATTTCAGCTATTTTCTATTTACTTTCTATAGACACTATTATAATATCAGATGACTTTGATAATAAATGTTTTGGTTATCGTAAGGGAAAACCCGTCGTGTTTATGTGTGACGTGGTCTTACGAGATACCTTTGTTTTTCAAGGGATTTTGATAACTTTAATAATTCAAATTGAGTGTGTTTTCTCATGCTGGTTTTCCAAACTGACTCAGGTGTTATTTTATTATAATGCTCAGGTCAGACCAAGTATTACAGATTTAGGTTAGGATGCTATGGAGCTCAGGAGACGAGCTGGATGACAATGAAGTATTCCATGTACTTGGTTATATTCCGCTGTGTATGTTAGACTGTATAGTCATCACTTGTGAGGACAAGTTATTATAACTGTCCAGTATTCATGTGTAAATTGTTATACTCTGATGATGTGATGTATAAATAACAATTATAGTTCTTTTTGTATAAGGCATGTTATTATCTATCATTTATTGTTCCACTGTGATTGTGATATTCTGTGTTGTTGTTTTCTCTTTTCTTCTACCTCTTCATTTTCTTTTCGCCTAACTATCGGTTTTTCCGGCATTCGATTTCTCGGCATGGAATACAGTGGACGTATTAGTGTCGATTTTCGAGGGTCGAAAATCCGGTTTGTTACAGTCGACTAATCGACTATCAAGTCATGAACGCTTGCATATGGGAATAGAGGCTCCACACTTTACATGTTTTCGACCTTTATGCTTAACTATTCCACAGCCTAGAAGAATGCCAATAGTATAGAGTTCTATTGCTTCGTCCCTACCTAAACATTAGTCTTGACTCTCACAAATAAAGAAGCTTACACATTCAACTTTTAGTGTTAAGCATATAATACTAATACCCTATAAAAAATCAAACTAAGATCATTACATAGTTGTTACATATCATCCAAGTATAATCAAGTCACATAAATGACTTTTTATCCCTTTATAATTTATTTATCCTTTATTAATTAAAACCCTTTTTGTTAGTAAAACATCTTCTTATCTAATAAAACTTCTTTTATAAATCAAAACTTCCTTTATTAATTAATACTATTTTATTAATTAAAACTTCCTTTGTATACGTGTATAAATATATTAGATTTCTCTTTATAAATTTAACTATTCATTTATTCTTCTAATACTTAAAAAGTATTCATATACTTATTCCAATGGCATAAGTGTATTCACAAATCATTTAACAAGTTTTTCTTACCTGAAATATAATCAAGGAAATTAAAAAATTACTACCTTGTTATAATAAACTACTTTTCTTTTATAAATTAAACATATAACATTTTCTACCTCTTTATAAAAGATTTCAATACTTGTTATTAACATTAAAATTCCATTGTTAAAAATTTATAATATTTTTTTACAAAGCTAGCCGGCTTTAAAGTTGGTCGTGCCACTATGAATATAAATAAGGAACAAGTGTTATGTACATGCAAAGAACAGCTAAAATCTGGTTTTATAGTGGCTAGACCATTTAGTACAGAAACAAAAAAAAGTAGGAGCTAGGAAATGAGTCTAGATTGCTCGGAAGGGCACAAGCCCCTACTGTCATTACTGATATCAACATCAGCACCCGGTCCTATAACATGCTTAACAACAGAAAAGTATGTAGCCAGATTCGGATCATAAGACCAAGGGAGAGAAGAGTAAAGGTAAATCCGGTCCTATGTAGGATCTAAGAATTGCCACTGGTTGCTTGCACCATTAATACCAGTGGTCGTAGAGAAAAACCCTCGCCCTAAACATGATACACTAGCCCCCTAGTCTCGTCAGGACCACCTAAGAACATGGGATAACTATGGATCTGCGGGTCGTACCTCATTTTCGTGTCTCCATGAACCCAAGAACTCTCATCCAGTTCCCAGATAATAACCTCATCATCGGAAATGCTAACTGCTAGTGAATCCATTTTTGATTCCATGGCAGGAGAATCAAAAACAATAGGATCAGAGACAGGCGGGAGTCTAACCTTGGGGACCCATTTCATTTCCGTCCTAGGGAGGGGGACTTTGCCAGCAGGAGTTAATGAGCAATCCTAGATTTTTGGACTTTAAAGGTTTGAAAAAATATTTAAATTTAAGTATTTTGTTTCATTCTTTTTAAAGTGTTTAATAACTCATATTATAGTATTCAAAGTTGGTTTGAGATATTTATGAATTTTTAAGAATTAGTTGTGAATTTTAAAAAAGAGGGCTTTATAATAAAAACTTATTTCTTCTAATTTTTAGGAAATTATAAAGTTTTTATTTTCAAGTAATATTTTGAGCAAATGTTTTAAAACCTACTATAAGTGTTTTAAATTATTTTAAATGCATTTTTAGGTATATATAATTTTTAGAAAATATGTTGAATATTTTATATCTTATGTAATAAATATCTTTTAAAATGGTTTATTTAATACCTAGTTTTACAAATAAATTACTATATATATATGTCATTTTAAACAGGGTTTATAAAGTATAAAAAAAAGGTTTTTAGAAAGTGGTGAGAATTGCATAACGGTCAAATGGTTAAGTTTAATTACTTATTTGAAAAGTAATTAACCATGCTTAACACTAAAATCTGGTGAAGTAGGCTTATCTATTTAAAAGGGTTAAGGTTGATGTTCGAGTAGGGATATGAGCAATAGAGCTTAACTTACAGGCTTTCCTCTTGACCGAGGAATAGTTAGGTCAAAAATTGTTGGAAACATGTTAATCATGTTGATTTCTTACTTGTTTATAGAAATCATTAATACTATACTTAATACTAAAAGCTGAAGAGGTAGACTTATCTATTTTTGAGATTCAAGAATGAAGTGTCCAAACAAGGCTTAGATGCAACCAGTGCTCTAACTTATTTGGCTTCACTATTGGATAAGAAATAGTTAAGTTGGAATGTCGAAAACAAGTTTAGTATATGAATATTGATTTGTATAAGAAACTGTTTTTTACTGGGTAGTCGCAATACAACAAAAAAAGACTTTTAAGTGTTTTTAAAACGCTGTAGAATTTAATAGCATTAACGCTCTATAACGATATGCTATTATAGGTGCAGGACTTATGTAACAACCCGCATATTTATCGATTTTATATTTAAATATTTTATTTAAATATTTTATTGTTAATAGGATTTTGGTCCGAAAAGCTACTTTTTGCATACGGTCAAATTAGGACTCAAGACCACTTCCATTGAGTTCAAAATGACGTTTGCGATCTTTTTAAGTAAAAACTTTGATAGGTTTGGAGTTAGTGGAATTTTCGCTACTTTTTTCCGCTTGTGACTTTGGTTTGGACTGCACCCATATTAGCTCAGCCCAACCCCCTTCTCTTCATAACTTCATCTCTTCACTAAAACATTCAAGCTTCTTCATCAATGGTGGAGGGAATGGGAAATTAAAACTCCAAAGCTTTAATCTTCATTGCTAATCCAACATCTACTCCGAATTCAAGTGAAGACATTGATTCAAGCTTGTTCTTGCTCTTGCTTTGCTTCAAGCTTCATCTTCATTGGTTTTTGGTGCAAAGGTGAGATTTTTAATCTCACATCTTGCCTATAATTGTCATTGGACTGTTGGGAATGGTTCCCTATCACTTGTGCATATGCATTTGCATTTGGTTTCGATTGAAATGGGTGAAAACCCCAAATTTTCGTGTGTGTTTTCAATTCTGGGCCTTAGATCGCACTGCCTCGAAGAAGAAAGACTGCAGATTCTCGTTATGGACTTAGGTCGCTCGCCTGCAGTTAGGTCGCTAGGTCGCTCGCACGCTAGGTCGCTGGGCCATAAGTCGCTCTGGCGTGGGAATGTTGTTTACGGCACTTAGGTCGTAGGTCGCTCGACCAGTTACCTTCTTTGGTCGCGAGATTAATTAGGTCGTTCGACCTGCTCACCTTTTTAGGTCGCTTGACTCCTTGTTCCTCTTAGGTCGTATGACCTTGTCCCTTAGGTCGTAAGAGTTTAGGTCGCGCCTCGTAGGTCGTAGACTCTTAGGTCACTCGGTCATTCACTTGGATAGGTCGCTTGACTCCAGTCTACCTTAAAGTCGCTCGACCCCATCTGGCTTTAGGTCGTTGGCTTCTAGGTCGCTCGACCCTGTTGGCATTTTAGGTCGAGACCATTAGGTCGTTAGACCTGTTCTACTTTAGGCCGCATATCCTTTAGGTCGCTCGAGTCCTTAGGTCGCTAGACCTTATATTCCTTAGGTCGCTCGACCTTGCTTGGAGCGTAGGTCGCTCAGCCTCCCCCATTAGGTCGTAGGTCGCATGACCTTGTTTTCTTTAGGTCGCATGACCATTCTTCCCTTAGGTCGTTTGACCAACATGCAACCCTTATTTCTTTAGGACGCATGACCTTGTTTTCTTTAGGTCGCATGACCATTCTTCCCTTAGGTCGTTTGACCAACATGCAACCCTTATTTCTTTAGGTCGCAAGGCCTTTATTTCTTAGGTCGTTTGGACCATTAGGTCTTAGGTCGTATGGCCTCAACTCCGTTAGTTCGTTTGACCTGTTTCATGCTAGATCGCTTGGCTCCGTTAAGCCGCTAAGTCGCTCGCACCTTAACATTGTTAGGTCGCAAGACCTCAACCCTTTTAGGTCGCTAGGCCTTTTACCTTTAGGTCGCATGACCTCATTACTTTGGACCGCAACCACTAAGTCGCTCGGCCTTATCACCAGGTCGCTCGGCACGTGCAAACTTGTTAGGTCGCTCACTATTTTAGGCCACAACATTTCGGCCTGCTTTAACTCCTTAAGTCGCTTGCAACTTAGGTCGGCTACGTTAGGTCGTACATCACTTCAACTCGGCCACCTTTAGTCGCATGGGCATTTATACTTTAATGGTTTTGGGATTGATTTCTTTGGACTTTACTCACGTCTTCGAACGTGAATTTATGTGACTCGATTTGTTTCAACAACCGTTTTGTGACTTGCCACTTTAAAAATGTGAAGGCTTCAATACTAGTAGAGAATATCTAAACTCTTTCATCAAAGCGATTTCAACACTGTTTTAACTACAAAGCTCTTTTCCTCAAACCGTTTTCCAATCTACTAGTATATACAAGCCTTTACTTCACTCGAATGAGAAATCTAATTAAACGGCTTAGTAAAACGAGTGGTATGAAACGCTTGCGTTCACTTCGTCGGTTAATTCTTGGACTTGTTCGATTGAACCTTTTGTGACAATTTTCTAGTGAATATTTACAGCTTGTTCGTAAATATTTAAGTTAAGAAAGTGGTTATGGGACATGAAGCTAAACTCATATATTTACTAGCTTGGTGTGATTGACACTTCTCGATGATCATGATGATCATTTTTGTGATTTGATTTAGACTAGCGATTGAGCGATGTCTTTTTGTTTGCGAGGGAGACCAGACCTCGTTTGTGTGATGTTTCTACTCACATTCGTGGAGCATTCGGCTCATAGGTCTTCGGACCATTCGTGGAGCATTCGGCTCATAGGTCTTCGGACCATTCGTGGAGCATTCGGCTCATAGGTCTTCGGACCATTCGTGGAGCATTCGGCTCATAGGCCTTCCCCCTTTTATGTGATTTCTGGATTTCGTGTGTTGATTTCTGGAATTTATGCTTCACCAATTTTCATGATTTTCATTGATATGATATCAATTTTTGTGCATTGGTGAATTTTTGTATCATTGACTTGTTATGAATACAAGTTTAGGGTATGATACCCTACTTTATCTTTGAGAAGATTC
Organism: Allium fistulosum; assembly: GCA_030737815.1. NCBI lineage: Eukaryota > Viridiplantae > Streptophyta > Magnoliopsida > Asparagales > Amaryllidaceae > Allium > Allium fistulosum. Next base: position 454,968,577 of record CM060907.1, on the reverse strand, counting down.
TTGTGATATTGATTAATCTCTTGTTGATTTTCAATTACATACTTATAGTAGTATGCCACTATGGTTATTACATATTCATGCCATGTCTTTTATTTTATACCATATCATCTGATATTTATAGCTAGACTGATCCGTTTATTATTTTCTTATAAATAATACTCGGGTCAGACCGAGATGTTACAGGTGCTTCTGCTTGACTTGTCCTCTGGAGTATTCTGACTTTTGGCTAACTACTTAGATTAGTAGTTTTTGATGTACACATTTGAGACTCTATGTTGTGTACTTATTCTTTTGTATAGCATGTGTTGCTATTCTTTTGTATTATCGTGGTTCTTTCTAACCACTACTCTGATGTACACTTTCATGTGTTATATTTATATCCATATCTTTTTCCGCCTTTGTGATATGGATGTCTGTGACTAATTTATGTTATGTTTATTTCTATGTTTGTTTCCGAAGATCACATATAGCCACCGTGTGATAGCTTTGAGTTTTTATCGGTATGTCGGATTTCCTCCTTAGATGAAGTTCATGCTATACTATCTGACATATCATTGCTCGCTTAAAGAAGTTACATGGATGGTCGCTCCTAAACAGCCTTATTCTCCATGCTAGTTGACAGCATTACACCATAGTGTTCTTGGCTAGCGTGGGTATAGAGGTGGGGCGCCACAGCTTGGTATTAGAGCCAAACTTCGGAACAATGTAGAATAACTTAACAAGGATCATCGTCCTAAGTCCAACTTAGGAGTCGTGCCTTAGGATTTAAGTCGAGTCTTCGAACCGACTCATCCTATTTCCTCTTATGAATCCTTGTTTTATCTATCAACATTTGCTTGATATATATTTGGAGAATAACTTTTCTTCTTCTCTCTTTCTTAAAGGAGAGAATGTCTAGACCAGGTCGTCCTAGAGCCGGACCATCTACTGTCACTCCCCAGGGTGGAGTTTTTATGACTGCTCAACAGCTTCTTGATTTAGTAAAGAATGCTCAGGCAGCCGGTCCTAATCCGGAACCTACTCATCCTAAGTCTAGGTTTGCACTCTTGTGCAACGATTATACCAACTTAGGTGGGAAACCATTCAAAGGTTCTGAAACTATTATCGAGCTCCAGGCTTGGTTAAGAACATGCGATCGAATCTTTTCTCGCATGAATCTTATCGATCTTCACCGTGTTCAGGTGGCCTCCAGTATTCTCCAAGAAAGAGCACTGGATTGGTATGAACTTCTCATTTCTGAAATTAATGAAGCTGATCTCACCTGGGAGCAATTCCGAGAACGCTTCGAATTAAAATTCGTACCAGAAGCAGAGAAGGTGACATTGGCTCGTCGTTTTATAGACCTTGTTCAAGGTGAATCCTCTGTGACAGATTATGTCGCATCCTTCGAGTCACTTTCCAAATATGGGGTAGAATACATCAACACCCCATTGAAGAAGAATCAAAGATTCGTCTATGGCTTAAACAAAAATCTCAAGAAGCCATTACTTCTGAAATTAGAAGTTTCTTTCGATCAACTCATTGATATCGCTCTTCGTCTTGAAGAGGCCGATAAAGAGTGTGATGTTGAAGTTATGGGTGCCAAACAGAACTTCAACAATGGTATGAAGAGGCCTATTATGTTCAAAGGCCCCAACCCCAATAAGAAAGGGAAGCAAGAGACTTCGGTAGCAAAGACCCCTACTCTAGCAGTAGGCAATGCTACAATTGTGGTTCCATGGACCACTATGCGAGGGAGTGTCCGAAACCCCTTCATTGTCGCTATTGTAAAGATTCGGGTCACCATATATCTTCTTGTCCCAAACTTCAAAGTAGGAGAGAGGGAAAGCTAAATGCGCCTAGAGAAACTTCTCGTGGTCGAGGTAATCCTCATTCAATCTTTGATGACATTTATTTTGTGATTATCTTATTCAAGTTCTTTTTGATATGAGTTCATCTCATTATTTTTATCAAAAGAACTTGTGGTTCATTTTCTTTAAACATTTTTGGGCTTGTTGACTTCTTTGAGGATTGCGAATCCGGTTGGTGGATCCGCAACACTCAATTTGCTTTTTTATTTATGTCGAAATTATTTTATATGATTTCTCTTTCCGAGCTTGCTTATGCTTCTGAATTGACTTTTGTAAGGATTGGCTTAATTGTTACGAAGCCATATCCTTTGTCCCGTGTGGGCTAATCATCTTTGATATTTTTTAATCTGCTAAGCAGATTTCTGTTTTTCCTTTGTGATTTTGGTCCAATTTGATGGCATCATTGTTTTCTGTGGGGAGATTTGTTCTCCATCTCGATCATAAATCTTTGGAATATTTATTTCGCATAAGGAACTTAATATGTGTCAACCTTGTTAACTCAAGTTCCTTGTATTTTATTATCTTTCTACCAAATTCATCGGACGTTTCGATGTACTTTGTTTTGTTGAGCTTCGTCTCATTTCTTTTATGGTGTTTCGAATTGTTTGAGTTTCCGTTCATTGGACGTACCGTTATTGTACTACGTCGGTGTTCAGAGTTATTCGAGTTTCCAAATTCTTTGGCGTATCGCTTTTTGTGCTACGCCGTTGCACCGGCTCAATTTTCTGTTATTCATGACGTTTTCTCACGTCTCTTATTTACGGAAATACCTTTGGGATTCCGATTTTTATTCTTGAGCTCGGTTTTATTGTGGAAGTTGAAGTTTCGCCTATTTGGCTTGTGAGCAACATTCTATTCGCATCATCGCTTCGGAGGTTGAGCGCCTTCAAAATAAAGATGTTTTTCTTGTGAGAGTTCAATGATTTTTCGAGCGAATACGTTCAGACTTACTCTTTCATGCTCTTTATGGTAAACTTCTTATTTCAAATTTCTTTTGTGTTAATATGCTTTTATGGTTGTTACTTTTTATTTCCATCTTATATATTGCGAGGACGCAATTTCTTTAAGGAGGGGAGTCTGTAACAACCCGCATATTTATCGATTTTATATTTAAATATTTTATTTAAATATTTTATTGTTAATAGGATTTTGGTCCGAAAAGCTACTTTTTGCATACGGTCAAATTAGGACTCGAGACCACTTCCATTGAGTTCAAAATGATGTTTGCGATCTTTTTAAGTAAAAACTTTGATAGGTCTGGAGTTAGTGGAATTTTCGCTACTTTTTTCCGCTTGTGACTTTGGTTTGGACTGCACCCATATTAGCTCAGCCCAACCCCCTTCTCTTCATAACTTCATCTCTTCACTAAAACATTCAAGCTTTTTCATCAATGGTGGAGGGAATGGGAAATTAAAACTCCAAAGCTTTAATCTTCATTGCTAATCCAACATCTACTCCGAATTCAAGTGAAGACATTGATTCAAGCTTGTTCTTGCTCTTGCTTTGCTTCAAGCTTCATCTTCATTGGTTTTTGGTGCAAAGGTGAGATTTTTAATCTCACATCTTGCCTATAATTGTCATTGGACTGTTGGGAATGGTTCCCTATCACTTGTGCATATGCATTTGCATTTGGTTTCGATTGAAATGGGTGAAAACCCCAAATTTTCGTGTGTGTTTTCAATTCTGGGCCTTAGGTCGCACTGCCTCGAAGAAGAAAGACTGCAGATTCTCGTTCTGGACTTAGGTCGCTCGCCTGCAGTTAGGTCGCTAGGTCGCTCGCACGCTAGGTCGCTGGGCCATAAGTCGCTCTGGCGTGGGAATGTTGTTTACGGCACTTAGGTCATAGGTCACATACGGATATTAAATAATATAATATAAAAAATGAAACACACATATGTTATAACATAAATAACATAACTCTTTTATTTGTTCAAGGGACATTTAACATTTATGGTCCAATTAATCCGAGTTCAAATTTATAAATAGGTCAGTTGAAGGGAAAGTAAAAAAAAGAGGAATTCGTCGTGGTTATAGCCCAGCTTTAATAATTCCTTCAATTTTGGACTGTTAGTAATGACATATAACAAGTGAAAAATGAGACTTTTTGCTTTATTCTAACTTTATTAGAATTTGGTTATTTTAAAAAACTTATTGTACTTCGACTTCAAGTACCCCTAGTCGGGGAAGATGATGTGTCAACGCTCAAGTTTTAATGAGTTTGATGCTATTAAGATAGTGTCTCATTCCTTTGTTCGACAGAAGGTGTATTCATATATAATAATGAATATGAAGCAGGTATAGTTTAGTGGTAAAAGTGTGATTCGTTCAATTAATAACTTAAAAAGCTAAGGGTCTTTCGAGTTTTTCATATTCCGATTAAAAAAACTTTGTTTCCTATAAAGAGTTTAATCATTTTCCCCTCAATAGCATATTTGAGGAAAAATAGAAATTCTCACGATTTGTATCCAAAGTTCAATTGAAATTGAATAGAAGGTTTATAGAGTCACGAAGCGTAATAAAATAAATTGGATCAAATCTTCCAATTAATAAATATAAGTAAAGGATCTATGGATGAAGATAAAAAAACAAAAGTGCATTTCCAATGGTAACTAGATCTTAAATTTTTGTCTTGTATAAGCTAAGATTAAAGCCAAATAGCTAGAAAATGGTAGAACCATCAGCATATTATTTTAGCTCGGTGGAAACTAAATAAAATTCTTTTCCTCGGGATCTCTCGAGTGGAAATAGGGAACGAAGTAACTAGATTAGACGGATTTGGGATAATAGAATCCACCTTCTCTAAAGGGAACATCTAGAAAGCGAGTGGCTTTGGGTGTCTTTAATAAGAAAAGTTGACATAGATGTTTTGGATCTAATTTTTGTTTACGTGAATACATGAATTTTGCATAAAGGAGCCGAATGAAACAAAATTTTCATGCTCATTTTGAATTAGAGACGTTAAGAACGATAAATTAACGTCGACTATAATCCCTAGCCTTCCAAGCTAACGATGCGGGTTCGGTTCCCGCTACCCGCCCCATATTCCTTATTCTATATGCATCATCAATTCGAATATGCATTCTTTTCTTTTTACCTAAAATTATTTTCATTTATTTTTCTCAAAAAAAAGATAAAGGGAGAATGCGAAAGAATGAAATAGGAATGAAAAGCGTCCAATGTCTAATGGATAGGACAGAGGTCTTATAAACCTTTGGTATAGGTTCAAATCCTATTGGACGCAATTTTTTTCCATCTATTTTTAAAGTGGCGATACCAAGAAACCGCTTCTTTGAATGATTTGAATCAGAAATAATTTGCAAGAATAACTCTTGTTCTAACAATAGAATTAGAGTTATAAATTTATGTTTGTTCCTCAAGTAGAAACAGTTCAGTGTGCTACTGAATAGCTTCCTTCAAAAAGGTTTCCGCTTCCTCGGTGAATGTCTTGGTAGAAGATAATATTTCTTGAAATTGAGGTTTATTCTTTTTTAAGTAGGTACGTAAATTAATGAGAAATTTCTTTATCTATCCAATTTCTAACGAATCAAGATATCCATTTACTCCAATATAAATTGTAGCTATTTGTTCTTCCACAGTAAGAGGGTTTGATTGGGATTTTTAAGAAACTCGCGTAATCGTTGACCTCTTGCCAATTGATTTCGAGTACCTTTATCGAGATCAGAAGCGAATTGTGCAAAGGCTTCTAACTCTGCGAATTGAGCTAATTCCAATTTTAATTTGCCAGTTACTGGTTTCATGGCTTTAATTTGAGCTGCGGATCCCACTCTGGAAACGGAAATGTCTACAATAATAGCAGGTCGGATTCCCGCATTTAATAAATCGGTAGATAAGAATATTTGTCCATCTGTAATAGAAATTACATTTGTAGGGATATAAGCCGAAACATCTCCAGCAGTATCCAATTGGGTGTAACCCAATCAATGTATAAGCAAGAAGCCGAATCTATTTAATAACTCTAGAATGCCAGGATGAGAGGAAGCCACTTTCCTGAGCGTCGATGAGTGATTAGAAGTTGTAACTACAATTTTGTTCTGTCAAACAAAATACAACATATAAGCATTACTAATAACCATAATCAACTTATATCGGTATTACAAATGAAAGTGTATTACCGCCATCATAGCGTTGTCGCTCGATCGTTGACGGGCTTGTAAGTATAAAACGCCACTGTCAATCGGTCCGGGTAAGATCTTCGTGAAATCTACAAGAAATGTTGACAATTTGAATAAAGCAAAATTTCAAATTCTAGTCGCCAACAACAATTTCAAATTCAACTACAAATCGGTGTTGGACAACATAAAGTCAAGTAATTTTTGAATTACAAGATGGAACAACTATTACAAAGCTAAATAGTTACTACTCTTAACAATTTCAACATAAACAAATCAAAGATTATAAATTAAATGAAGATTGTAGAATTGATACCTACAGAAGCTTCCTGTGTTGACAAACTAGCCATGGTTCAATTTTTTGAAGAAATAAGCTAAAATAGAGTTAGGATTTTAATTTTGACAAACTAGAAAAGTGGGTTTCGGTTTTGGTGTTTGAGGGAGAGTTGGAAAAGTTAGAAGGAAGAGGTAGGAGCTGTTGTTTTGTATACGCAGAGGCGGCATTCGAAATTGCGTCAACTGGCACAATTCCCAATCCAGTCCATATTTTTTTTTGCCCCGATTATACTAGCGCTATTTGAAATAGCGACAATTACAAATAAAAAAAGGGACAGTTTGGCACAGGTTCAAATTTTAATAAGATTGTATATGTATGAACTGTTATACGTACAGAGAATTAACTATGCATTAAACACAAACTCATTTACCTCTTAATCATAACCTATGTTACCACATTTCTCACTTTAGTTAGTCGTATTCCGTTTTGGTATATGCGATCCGAAACACAATACATCAACGTTTCGAAACACTATGCACCCAATTTGGTACACTAATGTTGACGTTCCGGGACGTAGAATTTAGCATTCCCAAACGTTTAGTTCAATGTTTCAAAATGTTGATTTTGCTGTTTCAAAATGTTTGGTTTGACGATTTTAAGTATACTATGTTAATATATAATGAAGTGACAATGATTATTGAAAACATAAAGCATCTAATAATAAAAAATTTCTATTGAAAATGTAAATAAATAATGAATAATGATTTCAAATCAGCCTTGCGAAGACTAAAAATCTTGTTTTATATTTTATTTTAACTCTCAATTACCATAATAATGTAAAGCAACATACATACAATTATGAACACTCTAACTCGTATATTCTTCCTTTTTTCCATATTATTATCTTTCATATGTTCTCTTTCTCCATGTAATTTTTTCAAAAATAATCAGTATATAGAAATAGATATTTGAGAATAAAAAAATACTGATTGCAAAGATAATATATTCAAAGAAGATAAAGTTGTATCAACGTATGGAAACTATTCCAACTTCAAGATTCATGCAGCATGGAGGGTCATCGTCAAGAAAAACTGATAGAGAAAAAATATAATGTAAATTTGTTATAATTTTCAACTACTTAAATTATAATGAAAAAATCTAGTAAAAAAACTAAGACAAGATGTTAGCACTTATGCAACAATATTTCATTACAATTTAATTTAGCTTCGACTGATATAATTTATAATTAGTTAGAAATGAACGTTAACGGTAATATCAATTTTATATAAGAATGATTTTACTTTGTGTCCATTCATTTGTAGAGAATATAAATAGTATACATATTTATATGTAAAGGGCTGCATTTTCAAAAATGATCTGCGTTACGGCTAAACGCGTATTCTATTCCAACTGAGCTTTCAGTAAAACCCACACCAAACGTAATGCGTTCCGCGTAATGCAACGTTTTCCACTCTAGTTTTTGTTCCGCATGCGAAATCATTCAGCTTACCATCTAACGTAGATACATTGAAATGTTATAATATCAATCAAGTCAAAACATGGACAACCATAAATGTTTAATGTTACATTCATAAATTTACTATGGAACTTGGAAAGAAAAAATGAATCCAATATTGCAACCCTAACACCTAAATGCCTACTTTATTATTTTTAGCTTTTTCCAGACAAGTTGCTACGTGATTATTCATTCATTAATGCTTAGAATACATAATTCCTTTGAGGTCGGAAGAAAAAGCATTATGAGAAGGGTTAGAAGAAAGTTGTGATATGGGATGGGAAGAGGAATGTATTTGTATTTAAATCCCAAAACGTAGGAAGAAATTAGAAGAATAAAATCTTATTTCTAAACATAGTTATGTTGAAAGAACGAGATGTTTAGATGGTGAAAACAAATCTTTCTTGCTTTAGTGAACTAAATTCAACTTCAACTTTAACATACACTTTCTTTTCCATCTTTGTTGCAGAATCATTATTTGGGTCTGCCTTAGGCACAAAAACAATGAACCACTCACATTCATCATTTTGTACAATCAATTTTAATCTTGGCTTTAGTATTGTCTTAAACTCATCAAGATCCTACTCAGAAAGTAAGAAATTATTGAAAATCAAATAGCAACCGAAATTCAAAAAAACAGTAATTAATAGGAGTAGATTAGAGAACTAAAGTTGGTACCTCACAAGTAACAAGAATAATAGTTGCATGAGGTTCTCGGAACCAAAATAAGGTATGTTCTTGTGGAAACCGGCCTCTTAGCCTTATGTTTGTAGTCAAAAAAAATTATGCAGGTAGATTTTCCACTAAAAATGGATTACGAGTTTTATTATGCAGTAAAGCATTTCTTAATGGAAGCCTTTGCTCAAATCCATCTTTGACACTTGGCCACAAGTCTCTCACATCTTCAACCGATGCAATTAAAACAAGAAACCTATTCAAAAGTGGGAAATTGTGTTTTGATGAGTGTTTTTTCTCCTGTATATATTTACATCAATCAATTGCAAAGCCCTAACAAACAAAAGTTGTACTGGATCATGAAACCTATGCCTAGCTTCAGCTATATATTATAATTTTCTAGCTATAGCAGTTATTGAGATGAAAATGCAGGAAACATGTCGATAAACAAGATCATAGTAGATTTGCTGTTATACTTGAGCTAAAACCCCTAACAAGTCCATAAACTTATTTGTTTTACATCCTCACCTTTTAGAAACTATTTTCTACATCATTCTTTTTTTGAATTTCTTTCATTTTTACTTCTCTCGTTTCCAAATTTAAAAGCGGCCGCTACTATGTGTATTACGACAGCTATGGGTTATGGAAGTATATGCTAAAAGGCATGCTAAGATTAGTAAAATTGCTCAAATACCCTCGTAAATTTCACTATTTTTAACGAATAGGCTAACTCTATCCCTCAATTGTCTATCCTGTGCTCGATAAGGTCCCCCAACTAGGTTGCACCTTAAGGTACATTTAGTTGTCTAAATACTTAGGCCACTCCATGGCACGAGAGTCCTAATGATAATTTTTTATAGTCAAAAGGACGTATACCAAAATTTCTCTAAAGATAATATCCTAAATTAAGCACATAATCACAACTAATTACTTCTGTAACGAGCGCCATTTCGACCCCCGAATGTCGACACTAATACATCCATATTCATGTACCGAGCACCCAAATGCCGGAAAGACAGAATGTTAGGATAAAGAAAAAGAAGAAAAGAATAAGAATAAGAAAGAGGAGAACAAACATAATATAATCTCACAACGGAACGATAATATATAATATCAAAATGATCATTTACAAAGAAAAACTGTATAGGTACAATAATTAGAGCAAACTAACATATCATCAGCCTGGACAATTATAACAACTTGTCAACACAATTGATGATAAAAAATTAAATAAAGCAATGTAGCGGTAATAAAATATACGATAGGGAACCATTCAGCTCCTCTCCTAGAGCTCCAATGGATCATTAATGATATTTGGAAATATACACAGGGCTGATTCGAGCATTATAAGAAAAATAACACCTGGAACAGTCTTATAAACTGTAACGACCCCGGATTTTGTATATATTTAAATTGATAATTAAAATGAATTTTTGAATTAAAATTGTAAAATTAATTTATAAATTGATGCGAGTTTCCCCGAGTTCAAATAAATTCTGTATAAATCATTAAAAATTAAAAATATTATATATATATATATGTATATATGTGAATATATATGTATTTGAGCATATATGAGTAAATTTGAAATAATATATATATATATATATGATTTGAATTTAAATCGTAAATAAATGGTTTAAAAATAAAAATGAAATTATATAAGATATAAAAGTATAAAATAAATACGTTGGATAAAATTTAATAACATAAATTAAATCTAGAAATTCACCTATATGACAAAACGAATATAAAAATAATTAGTATTAAATTTAGAAATAAATGATTGAGATAAAAAATACATAAGATAAAAATTATGGAAAATTTTATATAGTAAACTAATTAGTAAAATTAAACAATATATTCATTTATATTACAAAATCATAAATTATAAAATAATAAAAAAATATAATAAAATAAATACATAAATAAATTATAACAACATATTAAATATGAAATGAAAATTTAAAATTTCAAAAAAAATAAATCTTTAAGTTAAAAATAGAAGTAAATATACAAAGTAAAATAAATTACAAACAAATGTACTTATAAAATAAATATTGAAGTAGAAGTATTTAAGATAAAGATGGGAATAAAAAAAATATATAAGATATAGTTATGTATAGAATATTAAGTAAAACATATTAGAACAAATTATAACATCATGTTAAAAATAAAATTCATTCATAGTACAAAGTAATATGACTAAGGAAAGGGAACAACATATTCAAACATGAACAAATAAAGTAAGTATAGTATAAAGTAAACATTAGAAAATTCTAACAATATGAAAAAAATAGAGTTGCATGTATATTACATAGGAATAAGACAAAAGCATAAGAAGGAATGGCTTGCAAAAGAAGCCAAGTATAAACAAATGAAGACAATGATATATATTCAAGTTTGAACAAATATATTTAAGTACAAAGACAAGTATATAGGGTGCAAATGGAAACAGTATGATAAATATAGTCAAATTTGAACAAATAAAATCTATAAGTATGAAACAAAAGAAAAATAAGTATGTGGATTGTACAAAACAATTAATGAAGCCATCACGTTCAACTCCTATCAGCCACCATTTGAAAAATCTCTGGCTTTACATAATCACACTGTTGTACAAACAAAGGAATTATATCATACTGTATATTGTACACATCTTGTAATCTTCATTCCTTTTATCTCCATCAACTTCTTTATTCCAGTTCATTCCTTCAAGCTAAGAAAATCTGAATCATTCAAAACTTAAAAAAACAACAAATTAAATTAAGTCAGACCAGAGAATCAAGAAGAAAGTTTCAGCTTGTGTTTTCAAAAACCTGTTTCACCAAAAGCTCTGTTCTTTCACTCTGGAATCAGGTGAGTAACATCACAATCTAAAAATGTTTTAAGTATATTTATTCTGTTACATGTTCTCTCTGAAATTTAGTTTATTTGTGAGTGTATTTTTAAATATATCTCTGTGTTTGGGTATGAATATATGGTAAGCATTTCTGTGTATCTATCTCTGTTTTGATTCCAGGCTTGATTGCTCATCAAAATTCATCTGCTCTTAATCCAAGCCTTGATTAGACTTAAGTTATGAACATAAAATGTTTGTTATAACACAGACTTAAGTTTAAAAATTTGGTTAAGAGAAAAATAAATTTGTATTAATTCTGTAAATAATAAACAACAGTGAAAACTTAAATAAGTTAAAATTCAATTTTATAATTCATGGATTCAGGCATATGAATCAAATGCTAAAACAAAAACTTGATTTTTGAAACCAGAATCGCTATTTTTAGTTAAGTTTTGAAGGTGCAATTCTGGGTTCATCAAAATATGGGTTATTGATGATCTCTGATGATCTTTGTATGCTGGAGGGTCGGGGTTCTTCCAAATGATGGAGGAGTGATCGTAGCAGCTAGGAAAAATGGTGGATGGTGACACAAATCACCATGGAAGTTGCTGCTGTGAGAATTCTTCTGGAACCCTAGATTTGACTAGGTGGAGTGATTCGATCGCCATGGCTTGTAGGGATGATCGAGTGTTATGAGATTCGGGGGAATGGAAGTTTGGTCATAGGAGAAGTCGAGGCCGAAGTTGCATGAATTCCGGTGGTCGAGGTAGCGAGTTCGAGGTCGTTTCCAGGTTTTGGGTTGTGGTGGTCTTCCTGTTCCAGGTTTTGATTTAGCTGCTCGATTTTGATTCGAGCTAATGTGATGATTTCTGGGTAGTCGTGAGGCCAGAGGACATCGACGCCGATGTGTGGAAGGTCATGGTGTTGAACGAAGGTGGTCGGTGCTTTGGTGCATGTGCACAGTGCACAGCAAAAGTCTGGTGGAGTTGGGTTCTGTTGGTTTAGTATTGATGAGTTTTGGCTCGAAGTGGGTAGATGATTTGCTCGGGGAAGTAGGTTATTGGTCTCGAGGGGAAGAATGTTGCCTCGGGATAAATATTTACTACAAGTTTTACTGAAACCTGTTACCCAGTTTTTAGAATTTTAAAATAAAAATTTAAAAGCTAGTTAAATGAAAAGCAAAGTTTTAAAATGAGTTTAAATCCAAATTTAAATCTAATTCAATTTAGTTTTGAATCTCAGTTTTAAATTATAAATAAAGTTTTAAAATTTTAAATTGTTTTAACTACTTTAAAAGGATTTAAATAGCTTGAATTTTTAGGTGAAGTTTGAATTGTAAGTGAAGTTTAAAATCAAAATTTTAAATCTGGATTCAAATATAATTTGAATCTTAGTTCTGATATAAAAGAAGTTCTTAAAATTTAAATTGTTTTAAATAACTTGAATGATAAATTGAATTTTTTAATTGATTTGAATTTAAAATGAAATTGGATTTTGAATTCTCTTAACTTCAATTATAAGATAAATAATTCTTAAACTTGTGAATTAAGAAGGGTTTTGAAATTGTTTTAAACTTTGTTAAAGTTAATTTGTTTTCATTTTAAATCTTAAATTTAAAAGTTAAATTTAAAAGTAAAATTTAAAAGTTAATTATTTTAAGTACCTTGTTAATGATAATTTGATCATTAATAAGAAAAATGTTTTATCCTTAAATAAATGAAGATTTAAGGATTTGTAATTATTAAGTAATTAAAATGAATAATTAGCTAATTTAATTAGTTAGTGATTTGGATTAATTAATTTAGTAATTAAGAGTTTAAATTAGTTAATTAAGGTTTAAGATAATTAATTTAGGATAAATAAATTGGTAATTAAGGATCATTAATTAAATAAGATTTTAATTTTAATTAATTATTAGTAATTAATTAATCAAGTAATTAAGGATTAATTAAGTTATATTTAACACTTAATTAATTAAATAATTAAGTATTAATTAATGAGTTATTAAAGATAAAATTAAATTGTAATTAATAATAAATCTTAATTTATTACTTTAGAAAAGTAATTAAAGAATTGTTAATAGTTAATGAAGTCATTAACTAGGATTATTTAATAATGAATTAATGTGATTAATTTTTAATAATTAATTTAGATTAATTAATTTAATAATAATCATTTGTGAAGTGTGATTACTTAATGGAAATAATTAAGGAATTAATTATTCAGTGTAATTAATTGAGTGTAATTAATTGATTATTAATTACCATAACTAGCAAATTTATTCATAGAATTTTATCTGATTTAAAATAATCAAATGATTAAATTGATCCTACTTATGGATGTTTGAAGGGTATTGGATGTTGAATTGCTTGATATCCCTGATATGTGATGCTTTGTCACATATCCTGATTTGTGTTGTGATCTGTAATTTATTTATCTGTGATATATATATCTATGATCTGTGAATGAAAGATAAGCGTTATAGTTTATACCGCTTATCAGGTATATAATTGTATTTAATCTGTGATGATTGAATGTTGTTGCACTATTGTGTTAAACCCCTGGTCCACACTATACACACACAAATATGGATTTCATGTGGAAATCAGTTAAGTCACAGAGTTTTGATAATTGTAAAGATTGAATTCTTGAATCCAAAATAGTTTTGGAATTGGAATTGGAATTGAATGCTTTTGCAAATGAATTTCAAAAATAAAAGTTATTTTAAATAACTTAATAAAATTTGGAATCTTAATAATTTGATTTAAATTTGAATTTAATATAAGAAATTGAATTCCATGTTTGGAAATTTTGGTTAAAGATGTTATAAATGTGTTTATATGAATTTAAACCATTATAAAAGTATGATTTGAGAATTTGAATTTAACCCAAAGACTTTAACTTGTATATTTAATCAGATTTTCCAAAATAAAAACTATTTGTTTTCAAATATAGGAGCTTTCATATAAGGAATGAATTTCCAAAATTGTGTCAAAAGAATTTCAAGTTTGAAATGAATATGGGTTTCCGAGTTATGAATAAATCTTTGTGAAAGATTGTGGAACTTTGTTTTGAAAATGGAAAGGTGTACCTTTTGTATAAAAGGTCAAAATGGAATTGTTTTGAAAGCTATCAGTTAAATCTTTTTTTTAAAGATTGGACGAGTTAATCCAAATTGAAATGGAAATCTATGAATAGAACTTTGTGAAACTGGGTGAACTTTGTGAATTGAATCTTTTTGTTTAAAAAGATTGAAAATGGTAATGTGTTTAAACCATTTGAAGAAAAGTTTTGGGTAATAAGTTGTGACTTAACTAAAATCCCAATATCTATATGTTTTTATATATTACGCTCACTATTCGGTTTAGCCTGGAGAGGTCTTTGTGTCATATAACCCATTCCGAATAAGTGATACGTCGTATATGGATAGCAATTGAAGACCGGTGGTAAAGACCGGGTATTTGTGAGAACGATAGGATAACGTATCGATTGTCTCTGCACTGGGTAGCGCCCGATATAGAGATTCCCTAAGTGATGGGAAGTTCGATCGGGATTGTGAATACCCGGATTGCAAGGGCTTCTTTGGAAGTGCCTTCCATTCTGTTCGAACCCTAGCTTTATTGCTATTAAGGCATTTGTTTTCCATCCTATGCACCATTATATTTAGCTTACAGGTTTCCAAAGCTGACAGAGATGAGCTTTACTACCGTTTTCGATGTTTAATTGTATCCAAGCAAATGTTGAAAGCTGCTGCTTAATAGGTGCGTTAAATATTATGTTTTCCTACATGTGCATTTTATACATCAAAAAGTAGACTTTGTGTTGTAGCTTAAGGTATATGCAAGTTTAAATTGGATCCCGTGCTTGAAATTTTAAAGAGCATGGCTACTCTCCAAAAAGTGAACCACAAAACCGCATATCAAATGGACCTTCAAATTCCGACGTATTTTTGACCGTTATCAGCATGAAATATGTGTATAATATAAAAATGCTCATTTGTGAGCATGGAACAAACTACTACAAGCTAATAATGATGAAATATGTAGTGGACGACATCCTCTGCGTCTTCCACATCCACGCAGTCGCGGATGGGCTAGGCAGGCGGCCTCCTTGCCGAGCGACTTTCCAACCCAAACTAAATGACCTCATGTACCCATACAATACATCACACACCCAATACGGTTTAGCATACAAAATATGAAACCTAGATCGGTACCTCCACAAGGGCCGATGAGAGGTCGAGGTGCAGTTGTTGGGCATCATGTTTATTACAGCGTGGAAAGTGATGGCGATGAGTTTTATAGTTGTAATGATAAGCAGGGTGGTACCTTTTAGGATGGATGATGATGATCTGAACGTGGGGGATGACCCGGTGCATGGGGAGGAGGCCTATGCCACATGGAAGAAGGAGGAAGGAGTGGAAGGATGAGTATGTCTCTTAAGTTGCCTGAGTATTGCCTTGGTTGTTTCAAGAATGGTAGCTAGATGGGTACTTCTGTAAATGAAATTTGTGTGTATGCTAAGTGTGTATTTGATTAAGCTTTTTGAACCATCGGTTAATTAAAATAATGCATATATGGGTTATGTAAAGTTTATATGTAGAAAATGATTTGTATATAGAATCAACATGTACTTCTTTGCAAAGTTTATTGATGGAATCAAGGACTACATTACCAACTATTGTTCTAATGTGTTAACATAAAAGGCTTGAATATCCTTCATTAATCCTATGTTTTTAAAAGTTATATTTGTTTGTAGTGCTAACGTAGTTGTTAATTTTATGCTATGAATTGGTATATAAATTGATGTGATAAATGTAAAGACTGATAATTTGAATTCACTTGATCTATTGGTCGAATATACTCTTAAATTATGCACAAAAATAATATGGATGCGACAAGCTACAATGTTATGGTCCTCGAAAAAAATTAGAAATAGTAGAACTGGTCATTGCACTAATTATATTATATTTGTTTTACAATAGTTAAACTATAAAAATATGGTTCAACAATCAAATGCAGGTCCACCTGGATGTGCAAATATACTCGTACTAATTAAGAAGTTTCCGACTATCCAGAATTGTCAAAATTTTTGTTTTATTTCAATAATTGAAAACAAATTACATACCATAGTAAGATGCACAACCAAACTGCCTTAATGCAAAGGACATATGCAACCATATATATCTTTATTGAAAACTTAAGAATTTAAACTCCGGGTTTTGTTTTAAGTCATTTGAAATTATATATATATATATATATATATATATCATTTAGATATCTAATCATACTTTTTTGGATTAAAACAAAATCATTTTCTAAAACCAATTTCCAAAAAAATTTCTTTAAAATCCAAGGGAAATATTAATATAGATTGAGTAACAATGAAATGATACAAGGAACTAGGTCCTACCAAATAGTACAGTATAATCCCATTATAAAGAAGGGTAGTACTTAAAAGAAGTGCTTTCCACTCTAATACAACTTTTACCCATTTTTAGTCACTTTTGATCCACTCAAACTAGCTAACATAAAAAAAACTTTGTCTCCCGAATCGACTTCTTGATTCCGAGAGTAATCTCGAACTCGAACAAATATTAAGGCCCTTTTAATAACATCAATCCTTTAGAATAGTTTCAAATCATACTGTTATTGTTTTCTCAAAAACCCTTAGAAACCATTTCCTAGAACACCAGGATTAAGTTCACAAATTCTCAATTTAAATCCTTTATAATTCATATTTATGCTAACCATATTTATATAAGTCATATTTAGATAAACCATATTTATATAAGTTATATTTATATAAATTTACTTTCTTATATTAAATCATTTCCTAAGTATTTACCTTTTTAATTTATTACCTTTCCTCTTAAGCTATATTAATAAATTTCTATTTAAATTAACTTTTTAACCCAACATTATCATCTAATGCCTTATAGTCAAATTATGAAACTAATTCACAAGAAGTTCGTTTTAATGTTACTATAAATTACTATCTACCCAGCCTATGTTGTGAAAAGGTAATTTACTTGTAATTCAATAAACAACAGTCAATGCCAATAAACTGGCCGAGCATGACAAATCAAGCAATAAATGATAATAATTTAATATTATCATTTCCTAACAAATATATACATTTTGAATAACTATGTTAATTATTTGAAAATTGTTCTTTTATATAAAATATAATCCTAGGTATAATTATTTCATTTACCAATTTTGAAAATAATACTATGTCGGTTTGTTATGTTTAAGTGTTTAGGAATCCATATGGATAATGTTGATCAGACACATCCACCAGAATCCAAAAGCACTCAATAGACCAAGCAACACAATATAAAATATTGTTATCGCACTAATAAATATGCTCTCATATGTATAATATACTCAAACACATAATATGGCGTTCCATTACCCTATCTCTTAATGAATTATACCCAACCAAAGCCAAGCTTCTCGCTTAACCTTCAGCTTTGATACCACAATGTAATGAGATACCTTTTACACCCCCGAATGTCGACACTAATATTCATGTGCCGAGCACCCAAGTGCCGGAAAGACAGAACATTAGGGTAAAGAAAAAGAACAAAAAAGAGGAGAACAAACACAATAGAATCTCGCAACAGAATGATAATATATAAAATCAAAATGGACTTTTACAAAAAAACAACTTTAAAGGTACAATAATCAGAGCAAACTAACCTATCATCAGCTCGGACAGTTATAACAACATATCCTCACAATTGTTGATATAAAAATAAACAAAGCAATGCAGCAGAAATAAAATCTACGATAGGGAACCATCCAACTCCTCTCCTAGAGCTTCAATGAATCATCAATGATATCTGGAAATATACATCGGGCTGACTCGAACATTATAAGAAAAATAACACCCGGATCAGTCAGGTAAACTAGCGTGAGAAGACTCAAGTAATTTGAATTATTATTTTTGCAAAACCCTTTAAAGAATAAAAGTATCTCATTAGACCACATGGCAAATAAACACGGACGTGTTTTTACCTTAAGATAACGAACCATTTTATAGGAAAATTTAGTTATATTATAATAATGTCCAGGATGTTCAATATAAATATAAATCATAGCTAAAATGGTTACATTGGTTACATTTGACAGCGTATTTAGGTATATAGACAAAACCGCTAAGGTAGGTTCGTGTAAATGGAATTTCCACAGAGACCTCCTCAATGAAACCGGTCTCTTATGACAAGGATCATAAAATACCGTCCAAACCCCGTATTTCTCTAGATAAAATATAACATAAGCTAAATACAACTGGGCCATCATCCGAGCACTCGCGTGAACAATGTGCACCAAGTATCAACAACTCCCCGCTAGCAAAATCTATAAGCATACTCCAGATACGGAGTCGTCGTACCCCCATGGGTCAGTTGAACCCCAGGATCATGCACCTAACTCTGTCTTTAGTCATTTTCTCAATGTCCAGGCTACGTTCGGCATCTTCATATGAGTTTTCAACAAAACTCGATCACATAATGAATCCCAAATGGATTCCATTGTTTCAATATATTTTAGGAACCACACATGGTTCCCATCATTCCTTCCAAAACATAGAACCCGCATAATAGTTTTGAAGTGATGTACAGTAAGTACAACACTTACCAATCCTGGACCCTTCAAAACCAATCGATGAATTTTTGGTTAACTCAATACCGAATCTTTTAGAAAGTAATCAAAAGCTAAAGGCATTTCGTACCAATACTCCTGCTCGGTGGTTCTTATTGGTATAAATCTCCAAAGCATTCCGTATACTTCCTAAGTTAAGTTTGGTCAAAATCGGTAGTCGATGTGACGACCCAGAATTTTGGTTATTTGAAATTGGAATATTTAATTGATGTTAAATATTTGAAAATTGATTTTTTAGATTTAATAACTTGAATTTCAAATCTAATGATTTATAGGGTAATTTAATTGTTAAATTTAATAATTGAAATTTTCTTAAATAAGTGAATCTTGGGTTTTTATGTTGGTTAAAAATAGTTTAAAGGCTTATTTAATCTCTATTAATAAGAAGGAAGATAATAGTAATTTTAAAATTGAATTTGAAAGTGATTTGTTCGATTTTAAAAATAGTTCGTTTGAATTGACATATAAAAATAGCCTTCAGGGGCACAGTCTCGGATTTTGACAAAACCAGTTCCATTGGATCCATAATAGTGTATTATTATCGAATTTCAAATTTCATAGTGTTTGGAATTATCGTTTGATCGTACGGGATAGAAACGTGTTGAAATTAATATCAAAAATTCAATATAATAATTGGGTTTAAAAAGCCATCTTCTTCATATGATCAAATTAGGACTTGAAACCTTTTCAATTGAATTAGGACTTGAAACCTTTTGGTCTTCATTGAAATTCTAGAAAGTTAAATTGTAAAAGAATGTTTTGTATATACTCATAGGGTATAGTTGAATATTATACAAGTAATGAACCTAAGTTTTGAAATGTTTTTAAATAAAATTATGTTTTAAGAAATATATTTTTAATAAAGTTAAGTTAGTGTAAAAAAAATTATATAATTAAGTTAACATTTTATGAATATTTATTAATAAAGTTAAGGTTTTTGGAAAGATTATGTAATTAATTAATATTTTATAAAGATATATCTTTATGAATGTTTATAAACTTAAGTACTATTTTAAGAAATGATGCATAAATGATTTTTATATTACACAAGAAATAATTTTGTGGGAATTGGAAAGTAATTGGTGTAGTTAAGAAACCAGCTAAATTAAGTACATAAGTTGTATGTAGAGTATTTTATTTGCATGACAGTTCTCGATCCAGGATTCGAGTATATGATTTCAAGGTGGTATACACCAGTTCGAAAAATGATCTTTACTAGAATTTTTGACGGCGAACACTTGATACAGATTCTTGAGATGCCTTTGTAGCGTGAGAAAATATTATTTCAAGGTGGTACCCCAGTACCTAGTCATTGTATGGAATCCGTTCTCCAATAAGCACCATACAATTTTGATTGTGCCCAACTATGCTGAAACGTGATATACAATATTTCAGCTATTTTCTATTTACTTTCTATAGACACTATTATAATATCAGATGACTTTGATATAAAATGTTTTGGTTATCGTAAGGGAAAACCCGTCGTGTTTATGTGTGACGTGGTCTTACGAGATACCTTTGTTTTTCAAGGGATTTTGATAACTTTAATAATTCAAATTGAGTGTGTTTTCTCATGCTAGTTTTCCAAACTGACTCAGGTGTTATTTTATTATAATGCTCAGGTCAGACCAAGTATTACAGATTCAGGTTAGGATGTTATGGAGCTCAGGAGACGAGCTGGATGACAGTGAAGTATTCCATGTACTTGGTTATATTCCGCTGTGTATGTTAGACTGTATAGTCATCACTTGTGAGGACAAGTTATTATAATTGTCCAGTATTCATGTGTAAATTGTTATACTCTGATGATGTGATGTATAAATAACAATTATAGTTCTTTTTGTATAAGACATGTTATTATCTATCATTTATTGTTCCACTGTGATTGTGATATTCTGTGTTGTTGTTTTCTCTTTTCTTCTACCTCTTCATTTTCTTTTCCCCTAACTATCGGTTTTTCCGGCATTCGATTTCTCGGCATGGAATACAGTGGACGTATTAGTGTCGATTTTCGAGGGTCGAAAATCCGGTTTGTTACAGTCGACTAATCGACTATCAAGTCATGAACGCTTGCATATGGGAATAGAGGCTCCACACTTTACATGTTTTCGACCTTTATGCTTAACTATTCCACAGCCTAGAAGAATGCCAATAGTATAGAGTTCTATTGCTTCGTCCCTACCTAAACATTAGTCTTGACTCTCACAAATAAAGAAGCTTACACATTCAACTTTTAGTGTTAAGCATATAATACTAATACCCTATAAAAAATCAAACTAAGATCATTACATAGTTGTTACATATCATCCAAGTATAATCAAGTCACATAAATGACTTTTTATCCCTTTATAATTTATTTATCCTTTATTAATTAAAACCCTTTTTGTTAGTAAAACATCTTCTTATCTAATAAAAATTCTTTTATAAATCAAAACTTCCTTTATTAATTAATACTATTTTATTAATTAAAACTTCCTTTACATACATGTATAAATATATTAGATTTCTCTTTATAAATTTAACTATTTATTTATTCTTCTAATACTTAAAAAGTATTCATATACTTATTCCAATGGCATAAGTGTATTCACAAATCATTTAACAAGTTTTTCTTAATTGAAATATAATCAAGGAAATTAAAAAATTACTACCAAAATATTGTTATAATAAACTACTTTTCTTTTATAAATTAAACATATAACATTTTCTACCTCTTTATAAAAGATTTCAATACTTGTTATTAACTTTAAAATTCCATTGTTAAAAATTTATAATATTTTTTTACAAAGCTAGCCGGCTTTAAAGTTGGTTGTGCCACTATGAATATAAATAAGGAACAAGTGTTATGTACATGCAAAGAACAGCTAAAATCTAGTTTTATAGTGGCTAGACCATTTAGTACAAAAACAAAAAAAAGTAGGAGCTAGGAAATGAGTCTAGATTGCTCGGAAGGGCACAAGCCCCTACTGTCATTACTGATATCAACATCAGCACCCGGTCCTATAACATGCTTAACAACAGAAAAGTATGTAGCCAGATTCGGATCATAAGACCAAGGGAGAGAAGAGTAAAGGTAAATCCGGTCCTATGTAGGATCTAAGAATTGCCACTGGTTGCTTGCACCATTAATACCAGTGGTCGTAGAGAAAAACCCTCGCCCTAAACATGATACACTAGCCCCCTAGTCTCGTCAGGACCACCTAAGAACATGGGATAACTATGCATCTGCGGGTCGTACCTCATTTTCATGTCTCCATGAACCCAAGAACTCTCATCCAGTTCCCAGATAATAACCTCATCATCGGAAATGCTAACTGCTAGTGAATCCATTTTTGATTCCACGGCAGGAGAATCAGAAACAATAGGATCAGAGACAGGCGGGAGTCTAACCTTGGGGACCCATTTCATTTCCGTCCTAGGGAGGGGGACTTTGCCGGCAGGAGTTAATGAGCAATCCTAGATTTTTGTACTTTAAAGGTTTGAAAAAATATTTAAATTTAAGTATTTTGTTTCATTCTTTTTAAAGTGTTTAATAACTCATATTATAGTATTCAAAGTTGGTTTGAGATATTTATGAATTTTTAAGAATTAGTTGTGAATTTTAAAAAAGAGGGCTTTATAATAAAAACTTATTTCTTATAATTTTTAAGGAAATTATAAAGTTTTTATTTTCAAGTAATATTTTGAGCAAATGTTTTAAAACCTACTATAAGTGTTTTAAATTATTTTAAAGGGACAGTTTGGCACAGGTCCCTAATAAGTTTCAAAATACACAAAAACCCCAGTAAAAAAAAGTTTGTAAATTAGGTCCCTAGAATTAAGTTACTGAATAATGGTATACACTTATGCAATTATTCATTGAATAATTGCAGACATTTATGCAATTATATCAAAAAATTGCAGACATTTCCACAATTATTCACCAAAAAAATTGCGGAAATTTCCGCAATTATTCACCAAAAATATTGTGGAAATTTCCGCAATTTTTTCAAAAAGTTGCGGAAATTTCCGCAATTATTAACCAAAAAAATTGTGGAAATTTAGTAACTTAATTTTAAGGACCTAATTTATATACTTTTTTTTATTGGGGTTTTTTTGTATTTTGAAACTTATTAGGGACCTGAGCCTAATATTCACTATTTTAAATGCATTTTTAGGTATATATAATTTTTAGAAAATATGTTGAATATTTTATATCTTATGTAATAAATATCTTTTAAAATGGTTTATTTAATACCTAGTTTTACAAATAAATTACTATATATATATATGTCATTTTAAACAGGGTTTATAAAGTATAAAAAAATGGTTTTTAGAAAGTGGTGAGAATTGCATAACGGTCAAATGGTTAAGTTTAATTACTTATATGAAAAGTAATTAACCATGCTTAACACTAAAATCTGGTGAAGTAGGCTTATCTATTTATAAGGGTTAAGGTTGATGTTCGAGTAGGGATATGAGCAATAGAGCTTAACATACAGGCTTTCCTCTTGACCGAGGAATAGTTAGGTCAAAAATTGTTGGAAACATGTTAATCATGTTGATTTCTTACTTGTTTATAGAAATCATTAATACTATACTTAATACTAAAAGCTGAAGAGGTAGACTTATCTATTTTTGAGATTCAAGAATGAAGTATCCAAACAAGGCTTAGATGCAACCAGTGCTCTAACTTATTTGGCTTCACTATTGGATGAGAAATAGTTAAGTTGGGATGTCGAAAACAAGTATAGTATATGAATATTGATTTGTATAAGCAACTGTTTTTTACTGGGTAGTCGCAATACAAAAAAAAAGACTTTTAAGTGTTTTTAAAACGCTGTAGAATTTAATAGCATTTCAGAGAACGCTGTATAACGATATGCTATTATAGGTGCAGGACTTATGTAACAACCCGCATAAGTTTAGGTCGCGCCTCGTAGGTCGTAGACCCTTAGGTCGCTCGGTCATTCACCTGGATAGGTCGCTTGACTCCAGTCTACCTTAAAGTCGCTCGACCCCATCTGGCTTTAGGTCGTTGGCTTCTAGGTCGCTCGACCCTGTTGGCATTTTAGGTCGAGACCATTAGGTCGTTAGACCTGTTCTACTTTAGGCCGCATATCCTTTAGGTCGCTCGAGTCCTTAGGTCGCTAGACCTTATATTCCTTTGGTTGCTCGACCTTGCTTGGAGCGTAGGTCACTCAGCCTCCCCCATTAGGTCGTAGGTCGCATGACCTTGTTTTCTTTAGGTCGCATGACCATTCTTCCCTTAGGTCGTTTGACCAACATGCAACCCTTATTTCTTTAGGTCGCATGACCTTGTTTTCTTTAGGTCGCATGACCATTCTTCCCTTAGGTCATTTGACCAACATGCAACCCTTATTTCTTTAGGTTGCAAGGCCTTTATTTCTTAGGTCGTTTGGACCATTAGGTCTTAGGTCGTATAGCCTCAACTCCGTTAGGTCGTTTGACCTGTTTCATGCTAGATCGCTTGGCTCCGTTAAGCCGCTAAGTCGCTCGCACCTTAACATTGTTAGGTCGCAAGACCTCAACCCTTTTAGGTCGCTAGGCCTTTTACCTTTAGGTCGCATGACCTCATTACTTTGGACCGCAACCACTAAGTCGCTCGGCCTTATCACCAGGTCGCTCGGCACGTGCAAACTTGTTAGGTCGCTCACTATTTTAGGCCACAACATTTCGGCCTTCTTTAACTCATTAAGTCGCTTGCAACTTAGGTCGGCTACGTTAGGTCGTACATCACTTCAACTCGGCCACCTTTAGTCGCATGGGCATTCATACTTTAATGGTTTTGGGATTGATTTCTTTGGACTTTACTCACGTCTTCGAACGTGAATTTATGTGACTCGATTTGTTTAAACAACCGTTTTGTGACTTGCCACTTTAAAAATGTGAAGGCTTCAATACTAGTAGAGAATATCTAAACTCTTTCATCAAAGCGATTTCAACATTGTTTTAACTACAAAGCTCTTTTCCTCAAACCGTTTTCCAATCTACTAGTATATACAAGCCTTTACTTCACTCGGATGAGAAATCTAATTAAACGGCTTAGTAAAATGAGTGGTATGAAACGCTTGCGTTCACTTCGTCGGTTAATTCTTGGACTTGTTCGGTTGAACCTTTTGTGACAATTTTCTAGTGAATATTTACAGCTTGTTCGTAAATATTTAAGTTAAGAAAGTGGTTATGGGACATGAAGCTAAACTCATATATTTACTAGCTTGGTGTGATTGACACTTCTCGATGATCATGATGATCATTTTTGTGATTTGATTTAGACTAGCGATTGAGCGATGTCTTTTTGTTTGCGAGGGAGACCAGACCTCGTTTGTGTGATGTTTCTACTCACATTCGTGGAGCATTCGGCTCATAGGTCTTGGGACCATTCGTGGAGCATTCGGCTCATAGGTCTTCGGACCATTCGTGGAGCATTCGGCTCATAGGCCTTCCCCCTTTTTATGTGATTACTGGATTTCGTGTGTTGATTTCTGGAATTTATGCTTCACCAATTTTCATGATTTTAATTGATATGATATCAATTTTTGTGCATTGGTGAATTTGTGTATCATTGACTTGTTATGAATACAAGTTTAGGGTATGATACCCTACTTTATCTTTGAGAAGATTCTTGTGATATTGATTAATCTCTTGTTGATTTTCAATTACATACTTATAGTAGTATGCCACTATGGTTATTACATGTTCATGCCATGTCTTTTATTTTATACCATATCATCTGATATTTATAGCTAGACTGATCCGTTTATTATTTTCTTATAAATAATACTCGGGTCAGACCGAGATGTTACAGGTGCTTCTGCTTGACTTCTCCTCTGGAGTATTCTGACTTTTGGCTAACTACTTAGATTAGTAGTTTTTGATGTAAACATTTGAGACTCTATGTTGTGTACTTATTCTTTTGTATAGCATGTGTTGCTATTCTTTTGTATTATCGTGGATCTTTCTGACCACTACTCTGATGTACACTTTCATGTGTTATATTTATATCCATATCTTTTTCCGCCTTTGTGATATGGATGTCTGTGACTAATTTATGTTATGTTTATTTCTATGTTTGTTTCCGAAGATCACATATAGCCACCGTGTGATAGCTTTGAGTTTGTATCGGTATGTCGGATTTCCTCCTTAGATGAAGTTCATGCTATACTATCTGACCTATCATTGCTCGCTTAAAGAAGTTACATGGATGGTCGCTCCTCCACAGCCTTATTCTCCATGCTAGTTGACAGCATTACACCATAGTGTTATTGGCTAGCGTGGGTATAGAGGTGGGGCGTCACAGCTTGGTATCAGAGCCAAACTTCGGAACAATGTAGAATAACTTAACAAGGATCATCGTCCTAAGTCCAACTTAGGAGTCGTGCCTTAGGATTTAAGTCGAGTCTTCGAACCGACTCATCCTATTTCCTCTTATGAATCCTTGTTTTATCTATCAACATTTGCTTGATATATATTTGGAGAATAACTTTTCTTCTTCTCTCTTTCTTAAAGGAGAGAATGTCTAGACCAGGTCGTCCTAGAGCCGGACCATCTACTGTCACTCCCCAGGATGGAGTTTTTATGACTGCTCAATAGCTTCTTGATTTAGTAAAGAATGCTCAGGCAGCCGGTCCTAATCCGGAACCTACTCATCCTAAGTCTGGGTTTGCACGCTTGTGCAACGATTATACCAACTTAGGTGGGAAACCATTCAAAGGTTTTGAAACTATTATCGAGCTCCAGGCTTGGTTAAGAACATGCGATCGAATCTTTTCTCGCATGAATCTTATCGATCTTCACCGTGTTCAGGTGGCCTCCAGTATGCTCCAAGAAAGAGCACTGGATTGGTATGAACTTCTCATTTCTGAAATTAATGAAGCTGATCTCACCTGGGAGCAATTCCGAGAACGCTTCGAATTAAAATTCGTACCAGAAGCAGAGAAGGTGACATTGGCACGTCGTTTTATAGACCTTGTTCAAGGTGAATCCTCTGTGACAGATTATGTCGCATCCTTCGAGTCACTTTCCAAATATGGGGTAGAATACATCAACACCCCATTGAAGAAGAATCAAAGATTCGTCTATGGCTTAAACAAAAATCTCAAGAAGCCATTACTTCTGAAATTAGAAGTTTCTTTCGATCAACTCATTGATATCGCTCTTCGTCTTGAAGAGGCCGATAAAGAGTGTGATGTTGAAGTTATGGGTGCCAAACAGAACTTCAACAATGGTATGAAGAGGCCTATTATGTTCAAAGGCCCCAACCCCAATAAGAAAGGGAAGTAAGAGACTTCGGTAGCAAACACCCCTACTCTAGCAGTGGGCAATGCTACAATTGTGGTTCCATGGACCAGTATGCGAGGGAGTGTCCAAAACCCCTTCATTGTCGCTATTGTAAAGATTCGGGTCACCATATATCTTCTTGTCCCAAACTTCAAAGTAGGAGAGTGGGAAAGCTAAATGCGCCTAGTGAAACTTCTCGTGGTCGAGGTACTCCTCATTCAATCTTTGATGACATTTATTTTGTGATTATCTTATTCAAGTTCTTTTTTATATGAGTTCATCTCATTATTTTTATCAAAAGAACTTGTGGTTCATTTTCTTTAAACATTTTTGGGCTTGTTGACTTCTTTGAGGATTGCGAATCCGGTTGGTGGATCCGCAACACTCAATTTGATTTTTATTTATGTCGAAATTATTTTATATGATTTCTCTTTCCGAGCTTGCTTATGCTTCTGAATTGACTTTTGTAAGGATTGGCTTAATTGTTACGAAGCCATATCCTTTGTCCCGTGTGGGCTAATCATATTCGATATTTTTTAATCTGCTAAGCAGATTTCTGTTTTTCCTTTGTGATTTTGGTCCAATTTGATGGCATCATTGTTTTCTGTGGGGAGATTTGTTCTCCATCTCGATCATAAATCTTTGGAATATTTATTTCACATAAGGAACTTAATATGTGTCAACCTCGTTGACTCAAGTTCCTTGTATTTTATGATCTTTCTACCAAGTTCATCAGACGTTTCGATGTACTTTGTTTTGTTGAGCTTCGTCTCATTTCTTTTATGGTGTTTCGAATTGTTTGAGTTTCCGTTCATTGGACGTACCGTTATTGTACTACGTCGGTGTTCGGAGTTATTCGAGTTTCCAGATTCTTTGGCGTATCGCTTTTTGTGCTACGCCGTTGCACCGGCTCAATTTTCTGTTATTCATGACGTTTTCTCACGTCTCTTATTTACGGAAATACCTTTGGGATTCCGATTTTTATTCTTGAGCTCGGTGTTATTGTGGAAGTTGAAGTTTCGCCTATTTGGCTTGTGAGCAACATTCTATTCGCATCATCGCTTCGGAGGTTGAGCGCCTTCGAAATAAAGATGTTTTTCTTGTGAGAGTTCAATGATTTTTCGAGCGAATACGTTCAGACTTACTCTTTCATGCTCTTTATGGTAAACTTCTTATTTCAAATTTCTTTTGTGTTAATATGCTTTTATGGTTGTTACTTTTTATTTCCATCTTATATATTGCGAGGACACAATTTCTTTAAGGAGGGGAGTCTGTAACAACCCGCATATTTATCGATTTTATATTTAAATATGTTATCGTTAATAGGATTTTGGTCCGAAAAGCTATTTTTTGCATACGGTCAAATTATGACTCGAGACCACTTCCATTGAGTTCAAAATGACGTTTGCGATCTTTTTAGGTAAAAACTTTGATATGTTCGGAGTTAGTGGAATTTTCGCTACTTTTTCCCGCTTGTGACTTTGGTTTGGACTGCACCCATATTAGCTCAGCCTAACCCCCTTCTCTTCATAACTTCATCTCTTCACTAAAACATTCAAGCTTCTTCAACAATGGTGGAGGGAATGGGAAATTAAAACTCCAAAGCTTTAATCTTCATTGCTAATCCAACATCTACTCCGAATTCAAGTGAAGACATTGATTCAAGCTTGTTCTTGCTCTTGCTTTGCTTCAAGCTTCATATTCATTGGTTTTTGGTGCAAAGGTGAGATTTTTAATCTCACATCTTGCCTATAACTGTCATTGGATTATTGGGAATGGTTCCCTATCACTTGTGCATATGCATTTGCATTTGGTTTCGATTGAAATGGGAGAAAACCCTAAATTTTCGTGTGTGTTTGCAATTCTGGGCCTTAGGTCGCACTGCCTCGAAGAAGAAAGACTACAGATTCTCGTTCTGGACTTAGGTCGCTCGCCTGCAGTTAGGTCGCTAGATCGCTCGCACGCTAGGTCGCTGGGCCATAAGTCGCTCTGGCATGGGAATGTTGTTTACGGCACTTAGGTCGTAGGTCACTCGACCAGTTACCTTCTTAGGTCGCGAGATTAATTAGGTCGTTCGACCTGCTCACCTTTTTAGGTCGCTTGACTCCTTGTTCCTCTTAGGTCGTAAGACCTTGTCCCTTAGGTCGTAAGAGCTTAGGTCGCGCCTCGTAGGTCGTAGACCCTTAGGTCGCTCGGTCATTCACCTGGATAGGTCGCTTGAATCCAGTCTACCTTAAAGTCACTCGACCCCATCTGGCTTTAGGTCGTTGGCTTCTAGGTCGCTCGACCCTGTTGGCATTTTAGGTCGAGACCATTAGGTCGTTAGACCTGTTCTACTTTAGGCCGCATTCCTTTAGTTCGCTCGAGTCCTTAGCTCGCTAGACCTTATATTCCTTAGGTCGCTCGACCTTGCTTGGACCGTAGGTCGCTCAGCCTCCTCCATTAGGTCGTAGGTCGCATGACCTTGTTTTCTTTAGGTCGCATGACCATTCTTCCCTTAGGTCGTTTGACCAACATGCAACCCTTATTTCTTTAGGTCGCATGACCTTGTTTTCTTTAGGTCGCATGACCATTCTTCCCTTAGGTCGTTTGACCAACATGCAACCCTTATTTCTTTAGGTCGCAAGGCCTTTACTTCTTAGGTCGTTTGAACCATTAGGTCTTAGGTCGTATGGCCTCAACTCCGTTAGGTCGTTTGAATTGTTTCATGCTAGATCGCTTGGCTCCGTTAAGCCGCTAAGTCGCTCGCACCTTAACATTGTTAGGTCGCAAGACCTCAACCCTTTTAGGTCGCTAGGCCTTTTACCTTTAGGTCGCATGACCTCGTTACTTTGGACCGCAACCACTAAGTCGCTCGGCCTTATCACCAGGTCGCTCGGCACGTGCAAACTTGTTAGGTCGCTCACTATTTTAGGCCACAACATTTCGGCCTGCTTTAACTCCTTAAGTCGCTTACAACTTAGGTCGGCTACATTAGGTCGTACATCACTTTAACTCGGCCACCTTTGGTCGCATGGGCATTCATACTTTAATGGTTTTGGGATTGATTTCTTTGGACTTTACTCACATCTTCGAACGTGAATTTATGTGACTCGATTTGTTTCAACAACCGTTTTGTGACTTGCCACTTTAAAAATGGGAAGGCTTCAATACTAGTAGAGAATATCTGAACTCTTTCATCAAAGCGATTTCAACACTGTTTTAACTACAAAGCTCTTTTCCTCAAACCGTTTTCCAATCTACTAGTATATACAAGCCTTTACTTCACTCGGATGAGAAATCTAATTAAACGGCTTAGTAAAACGAGTGGTATGAAACGCTTGCGTTCACTTCGTCGGTTAATTCTTGGACTTGTTCGATTGAACCTTTTGTGACAATTTTCTAGTGAAGATTTACAGCTTGTTCATAAATATTTAAGTTAAGCAAGTGGTTTTGGGACACGAAGCTAAACTCATATATTTACTAGTTTGGTGTGATTGACACTTCTCAATGATCATGATGATCATTTTAGTGATTTGATTTAGACTAGCGATTGAGCGATGTCTTTTTGTTTGTGAGGGAGACCAGACCTCGTTTGTGTGATGTTTCTACTCACATTCGTGGGGCATTCAGCTCATAGGTCTTCGAACCATTCGTGGAGCATTCGGCTCATAGGCCTTCCCCCTTTTTATGTGATTTCTGGATTTCGTGTGTTGATTTTTGGAATTTATGCTTCACCAATTTTCATGATTTTCATTGATATGATATCAATTTTTGTGCATTGGTGAATTTGTGTGTCATTGACTTGTTATGAATACAAGTTTAGGGTATGATACCCTACTTTATCTTTGAGAAGATTCTTGTGATATTGATTAATCTCTTGTTGATTTTCAATTACATACTTATAGTAGTATGCCACTATGTTTATTACATGTTCATGCCATGTCTTTTATTTTATACCATATCATCTGATATTTATATCTAGACTGATCCGTTTATTATTTTCTTATAAATAATACTCGGTTCAGACCGAGAAGTTACAGGTGCTTCTGCTTGACTTCTCCTCTGGAGTATTCTGACTTTTGGCTAACTACTTAGATTAGTAGTTTTTGATGTACACATTTGAGATATAGACTCTATGTTGTGTTACTATTCTATTGTATAGCACGTGTTGCTATTCTTTTGTATTATCGTGGATCTTTCTGACCACTACTCTGATGTACACTTTCATGTGTTATATTTATATCCATATCTTTTTCCGCCTTTGTGATATGGATGTCTGTGACTGATTTATGTTATGTTTATTTCTATGTTTGTTTTCGAAGATCACATATAGTCACCGTGTGATAGCTTTGAGTTTGTATCGGTATGTCGGATTTCCTCCTTAAATGAAGTTCATGCTATACTATCTGACATATCGTTGCTCGCTTAAATAAGTTACATGGATGGTCGCTCCTCAACAGCCTTATTCTTCGTGCTAGTTGACAGCATTACACCGTAGTGTTCTTGGCTAGCGTGGGTATAGAGGTGGGGCATCACAACTTATCTAGCATTTCTGGGAACGCTGTCAAAAGTTCACGATTAACAGCGTTTTAAAGAACGCTATGTAACAACATGCTATAATAAGTATGATATGTATCATAATGAAAAATTAAACGCTATAAAAAAGTGAAACTTCATATCATTTTCTAAACGCTAAATAAACGCTATGAAAAGTGTATGCAAGTTCAATAGCTATTCTTAAACGCTACGAAAAATGAGATTATCCATAATATTTAAATGCTGCAGAAAATTAAACAACCATATCAACATATTATTAAAGTATAACATTACTGCATTTAAAACACTATTGTTGTATCTTTCATTACATATTACTACATATTAAATAAATAACAGTCACAATAGTATATTTTCTAAACAATTTTTTTATGCATAACATAGTAAAGTTACCTATATATTCAATACACCAAATAACATTTAGTAAATTACCTAACATTTCACATTAACGAATTTTATAAGTACAAATACTAGTAGAAAAATAAGACAGCGCTAGAAAAATGTTTAAACTCCATCAGCCTTGGCAAACTACAACTCATGATTATTTCTTCTCTTAGCAGCGGTTGCTTTTGCCTCAACTTCCTGTAAGTAAAGGATAAATTTAAACTAGCTTTGTTATCAGATAAAGATTATATATATGGTTAATCACGGTCTCGCCATAATCAAGCAAAAATATATACATTCACCAAATTTTACAAGCAATATAGAATGTGCTATGAATAACCACAAAATTTATATGCACCTAAATAAAATTTAAAAACTTGATTTTCTTTGGTTCATGTCTTTTTTCAAACTTAAATTTTCTTTCATATTTTTTTTATTTAGGTTATCTAGAATTAAAATATCTAAAATTATTTCTTTTAAGAAAGAAACAAATTCTCTAAATTTTATTTTTTCTATAACGTGAAAAGTACGGTCATAAAAACCAACAAAGTTGTGAGGAGAATTATTTCCACACATTCATATTAAATATTTCTTCTCTATCACCAATTTGATACGTCAATATATATAGCTTGACATTCACAAACAAAGAAACATAGCCCGTGTGTTGAGGTAAGTCACTGTAATATGTTGTATTTATGAAAAAATTATTTGAAATTTATAATGTGTGTGTATGCATGAAAGAAAGAATTGATATTATTTAGCTAATACGTGTGAAAACCTGTACAAATCACAATCCGAGGCTCATGTTAAAGTTTAAGAAATACAGTACTCGGCTATATGCATACGCACTCACTTACACAAGTATAGAGATCAGTAGGTATAGAGGAACATATATTTAACTACAGCTATATAACACGAGTACATATGCACGCCCAGGTGGGCCTGCATTTAACCACAATGTGCATGCATTTTTATTTGTACCTGTGGAAGTAGATTTGATAGTAGCATCCTCACATTTGAACGTCGTCTAGGCAGAAACCGCTATTTTTTTTTTGTTCTGACTGCAATAACTTCTTCATACTAACTCGAAATCAGGCAAAACTTCGACTGATGAATTCCTACCTAAATTATAGACAATATGGTACACTCGGATACTTCATCTTGTGAACGTACACTGTAGTTCTCCAAGGGGACTGACAGTTTACTTAGAAAATAACATGGCACAACATCCTCATATTTGAACTCCGCCTAGTGTAGAAGCCGCTATTTTAATTATTCAGACTACTATATTTTCTTCATACTAACTTGGAATCCGCGAGACTTCAACAGATTAACTCCCACCTAAATTACGGACAATATGGAACACTAGGATACTTCATCTTATGAACGCACACTGTAGTTCTCCATAGGGACTGATAGTTGTACTTAGAAAATAACAGGCTAACACATCCTCATATTTCAACTCCGCCTAGTGCAGAAGCCGCTATTTTTTTTTCAGAGTGCAATAACTTCTTCACACTAACACGGAATTAGGCGATACTTCGACCGATGAACTCCCATCTAAATTACGGACAATACGGTATAGTTGGATACTTCATCTTGTGAACGCACACTGTAGTACTCCATGGTGACTGATAGTTGTACTTAGAAAATAACATGTTATATCCCCACTTCAACGCTCACTATAGTTCTCCATGGTGACTAATAGTTGTACTTAGAAAATAACAGACTACATCCTCATATTTGAACTTTGCCTAAGAAAAAGCCGCTATTTTTTTGTTCAGACTGCAATAACTTCTTCATACTAACTCGGAATCAGACAAAACTTCGACCGATGAACTCCCACCTAAATTACCAACAATATAGTACACTTGAATACTTCATCTTGTGAACGCACAATGTAGTTCTTCATGGGGACTGACAGTTTACATAGAAAATAACATGCTACCACATCCTCGTATTTGAACTCCGCCTAGTGCAGAAGCCGCTATTTTTTTTGTTCAATCTGCAATAACTTCTTCATACTAATTCGGAACCCGACGAGACTTCGACCGATTAACTCCCACCTAAATTACGGATAATATGGAACACTCGTATACTTCATCTTGTGAACGCACACTGTAGTTCTCCATGGGGACTGACAGTTGTACTTAGAAAATAAGAGGATACCACATCCCCATATTTGAACTCTGCCTAGTGCAAAAGCCGCTATTTTTTTTGTTAAGACTGCAATAACTTCTTCATGCTAATTTGGAATCTGGCGAGACTTCGACTGATTAAATCCCACCTAAATTACGGACAATATCGAACAATTGGATACTTTATCATGTGAACGCACATTGTAGTTCTCCATGGGGACTAACAGTTGTACACAGGCTACCACATCCTCGTATTTGAACTCCGCCTAGTGCAGAAGCCGCTATTTTTTTTATTCAGATTACTATATTTTCTTCATACTAACTCGGAATCCAGCGAGACTTCGACAGATTAACTCCCACCAAAATTACGGACAATGTGGAGCACTCGGATACTTCATCTTCTGAACGCACACTGTAGTTCTCCATGGGAACTGACAGTTGTACTTAGAAAATAACAGTCTACCACATCCCTAGATTTGAACTCCGCCTAGTGCAGAAGCCGCTATTTTTTTTGTTCAAACTGCAATAACTTCTTCGTACTAATTCAGAATCCGGTGAGACTTCGACCAATTAACTTCCACCTAAATTACGGACAATATGGAACACTCAGATACTTCATCATGTGAACGCACACTGTAGTTCTCCATGGGCACTGACAATTGTACTTAGAAAATAACAGGATACCACATCCCCATATTTGAACTCCGCCTAGTGTAGAAGCCGCTATTTTTTTTGTTCAGACTGCAATATTTTCTTCATACTAACTCGGAATCCGGCGATACTTCGACAGATTAACTCCCACCTAAATTACGGACAATGTGGAACACTCGGGTACTTCATCTTCTGAACGCACACTGTATTCTCCATGAGAACTGACAGTTGTACTTAGAAAATAACCGTCTACCACATCCCCAGATTTGAACTCCGCCTAGTGCAGAAGCCGCTATTTTTTTTGTTTAAACTACAATAACTTCTTCATACTGATTTAGAATCCGGTGAGACTTTGACCAATTAACTCCCACCTAAATTTTGGACAATTTGGAACACTCGGATACTTCATCTTGTGAACGCACACTGTAGTTCTCCATGGGCACTGACACTTGTACTTAGAAAATAACAGGATACCACATCCCCATATTTGAACTCCGCCTAGTGCAGAAGCCGCTATTTTTTTTGTTCAGACTGCAATATTTTCTTCATACTAACTCAAAATCCGGTGAGACTTCGACCGATTAACTCCCACCTAAATTACGGACAATATGAAACACTCGGATACTTCATCTTGTGAACGTACACCGTAGTTCTACATGGGGACTGACAGTTGTATTTAGAAAATAACAGGCTATATTCCCATATTTGAATACTATTTCTCTATAAGATGTAAAAGGGTATATTTGGAATTTCAAAAAGACACTGAGTAAATCTATTCAATGAATTCTCTTTATTAGTAGTAAAGATAAAGATAGAGTGAACGATTTCCATAATTATAATGAGGGGTATTTCTGGTATTTCGAAAAGACACGGTTGAATTCCTATTCAAGGAACTCTCATTATTAGTAGTAAAGATATTGCACATGCGCTTTACACATATAAGTGTAGTTTTATACGCTTAAAATATTAAAAGTAAATTAAACCTTTAGTAAACAAATTAAATTAAATTATATTTTATTTAAAATATTTTAAATTGCATCTAAAATCAATTAGACTTCCAATCCAGAAATTGATCAGTATAAAGTAAGGCACACTTCACGTTCCTAATTCTGCAACAAACTCTTGACAAATACCCCAAACCAAACATAGACCCCATGGAAAACGCTACCTACTCGACTTCCAAATCAACGTGGCCATGCATCCTAACCCTCCTAGCTAGTCGAGGGAACAACTACAGTAATTAAAGAAATGGGAGCAATTCAGATGGTGATGTGGTAGTTAATCTTTGCATTTATTATGAGCTGTATCCTAAATGAATACGTGCTGGTCTGTATATGGATGGACACTTTTTTGTGCGTGTTATATTCAACAGCGTTCGTATCATGATATGCAATATCATTACTGGAACTAACAAAGACTATCTTTTCCATCTAAGTATGGAGTTATCTGATACAAATATTATACATCTAAATATGGAAATAGTCAAATTGCAAAGGCCTAAGGACCATCAGGACCTAACAGAGACTATCTTTTCTATCTAGAAGAAGCACTCAGCAGAATAACTGATCTTTTCCCAACTTGTATTTCGTTTTTTTAATGTTACTCCTTACATTTTAGTTACATGTTCCATTTCTACCCTGCAGGATGTGAAGACTTTCACACCTTACATTTTAGTTGCATGTTCCTTTCTACCCTGCAGGATGTGAAGACTTTCACATTAGAAACCTTGCTATTGGCATCAGAAAAATTATTTCAAAAACCAAAGAAATATTTTGACTTGTATAAAAGTGATAATCAACACATCATTGTTATCGGTTCCAAAGAAAATACAATATTGAATTGCTTGGTTGACAAACCGAGAATTAAAATTACATCTGTTCCATAATTTAATTTTTTTACGTACTCAAATATTCATATTGTATGATGATTTACAACAATCAAAATGCAAATGCAGTTATTCCTCAACTCCAGAGAATCTCTGTATATTACATCCTATGTATGAAGTATGATGACCATATTTTCAGTTTTTTTTTGCTACATCCCCTGTTAACAGTAACAAATTTGTAGATGTAGAATAATAGCTTTTGTTACTTAGATAAGCTATAATATGAAATATTATAGTAGCTTAAAAATAAGACTTCGCTGCTACATTTTAAATACTGCTGTATAAGAAAATTGTAACACAAACAATAACCGATGGATTATTCCAACAAATATCACACTAATAATACAACAATACAATTAACAAACCAAATTTGGGAACTTCGACGTAAATGCTCCAGTAATGATATAAGATAATATAATTTCATGCAAGACAATCATGATTCTACTCAATTTTTAGTGAAAGTTCCAGTTTTATTAACACCACGGAAAAATTGAAGAAACACATGCATAGAAAACCATACTTGGGTTAAAATGAGAAGCTCAATACGTACTAAATTAAACTTTTTAGGAAACGGAATATGGCATGACATTGGAGTAATTAATTAGCTCTAACTTTGTTAATGGAAGTTCTTCCAAGCAAACGGTTGGCAAAAGGACCATGACATCCTACAAGCTGATTTCAAAACAAACATTGCGTTAAAAATGGTTAAAATATGAGAAGATATAAGTTGCCTCGTATATATTTTAAGCAAATATAAATACTTGCATATGTACTTCTAATGAATACATATTAACCCATAGGCTAATATTCTATTTATCTAAGTTGTTGGACAATTACGTATTGAAGATATTCTTCTCTAAGTTGTTGGACAATTATTTATCCAAATTCATTAAATAACTGTCTTACATTAAACACTGCTCCCAAGTGAAATACTAACATGTAACATAGTTCCAAAAATTATTTCAGCTTTGGGTACTATTCAAAAAATGTTACAAATCCAAAATTATTTATTAGTTGTTCATGAAGTGCAATATTTGTCTTTATAGAATACTTTCATTGTTATTTTAAATTGGTCAATATGATTTTGAACTCCATGTAGTCCTATGTGGGATCTGTGTGAGGATATCACTTATAGAAAGAATAAACTTATCACCAACTTAAGGAAAAGGGTTCAATAAAACTACAAACTTTTCAAATTTCAACATGCACCTGCAAATATTCAACATATAAGAGATAAATTGTTGTCTGGTCTAGGAGTCTTCTTACTTTATCAGTCTAGCTACATGACGTAACAAATGAGAACATTTACCTTGATTAGGTATGTTGATTTAATGTTGGGCTATGTCCATCTAGCTGCATATACGCATATTCTACCTTTAATCTGATTAAAAAAAGTATAAAAACTGTGTTATTTTCAGCCCAAAAGCTTTAGTTATTGAATTGCATGTTTCCATTATTTCTCCCATTTCTTCTCTAGTTTTATCACATGATTACAAAAGTAATAGAACATATATTTATTTTTACTCAACTAACGTAAGAGAAAAAAAAATCAGATAAAAGGTAATCATGGCGACAGTACAGGTATGTTGATAATTTTCGATCTAGAAAGAGCTCCACGTTATCCAAACATGTACAATGCTACCTTGAAATTCTTGCATGATACCATTCTTACTAAGATATAGGTATCCTGATAAAAAAAATTTGTTTATTAACCTAGAAATATTTAAATATCTAGATAAGAAACGTGATAAACATGATACTTTATTGGATTCAAGAGAGAAAATTTGTTGGACAAAACCGAGTGTTCTAAGTTAGATAGTGAAGATAAAAATAAAACCAACTTATTTAGATGTAAAAAAAAGAATATTGAAATTGAACTTTGGATCCATCTAGGGATATACCATTACACCACTACAAAAATGAAAATGTTTCACTATTTATGATAGATAACAACATACGCTTTCAATTTTTTGAAGAAAATTGATTTGGCATTAAGTTTTACAAATAGTTATTGGTATACACCATTACATGTTCCTTGGTACTAAAATGACCAAATGATCACATTTTTAACTTAGAATTAGCGGAATAATTGTAGATATACCCTTAAGCAAGCCTGCAATATTTGATGCCAATCCAAATAGTTAAATGACAAAGTAATTCTGTTTGTAATCAACTATGATATCTATTAAAACTGACAGAAATTAATAATATGTATATTTCCATCTGATGCATATAAATATATTGATGGTTTACCTTGTGAAGGATAAACCTTTTGTAGTTGAAATGAAATAATTTTTAAATGGCAGTAGCGTTTCTCAGCGTGGTTACAGTCGTCGTCAGCTGATACACCACAGGTGTTGGACTAACATATATAAGCAAAATGTAATCAATGATAACGTACATGTCATAGTACCAAGCAGACATGTAAACGCAGCTCATTGTAGGTCAACGGTAGCGATTGTGCTCACTAAAGCAGTAGAAGAGGTGGAGTATACATTGTATGTTGTTTGTTAAAACTTGGTGGCTGGACAGAGGATGGATGAGTGCGTATTTAAATTTGTACACTACATGGTATGACATGGCAACATTATAGAATAGTAAAACGTAAAACGTAAAGATACTTGTAGTTGATGAGTTGATGTGTTATCCTAATGCATTATGGAAACATGTCTTTAGTCACAAATCCATCCCTATATTTTGAAAGCTCTATATCATCATCAAACGGCTTGCTTGCTTCACTGTATAGTCTACATCAATTGAACTACCCAACAATATAAATTATATTATATAGGTTAAGGTAAGTATTAGTAGCTTACTGGAGTAAAGGTATCCGATTAAATTTATCATCTCTACAGCTTCTAGTTTGATGAATCCCTTCTTTTCTATTTAACCTGTAAAATACATAGCAAGAGAACTGAATATCTTTTTTGGAAAGGAAATTCAAAATACTTACTGCATTAGAATAACCATCATTTGTTAATTTTTTTTATAATGTAGTAGATGTTACAATAAATTTTACTGCAAAAATAAGGATCATATGCAAAGAATATAAGAGTAGTTATATTTGGAACGAATATTCAATGGTGATATAGCTAAACTTATTAGGCTTTGCAGTTTATCTACTTATATATTGGCAAATATATTGAGTACCTTAAGTATAATAATGAAATTGAATGAAAAATTAAGTTCATAGATTTTTGTTTTCAAAATGAAAATGAATATATGTTGCATCATATTTTAATAGCCAGTTAGCGTATATTTGAGAGAGAAAATAGCAGTAATAATCATGAAAAATGTTCGCAAAGATCTTAACATTGCCGACGTATCTAATTATTTATGAAACCATGTATGCACTTATACATTGCAACTTAGCTACTTTCAATGAACCAAAGAGTAAGAAACACTGTAATTGTTAATGTTTTAATACTAACATGGTGACTAAGAATGAAGAAAATGTGAAAGCACTGATGTTTTTCCAACTCACAATCTCAGTAACACTCATTAGTACAGCCTAATTATGCAGTAATATGAGTTCTTTACTATTGTGTCCCATGTTATAGAACTTGTTAATCATGTAAATATATTATAGTTAGTCAATAACTTGTCATAAGAAATTTGCAGAGAGATTACCAAAAATATAGTGTAGAAAAGAATTTGCAAATAGAAATATTTTTAAAACTAAAGCTAATGGGATGGGATAATTTATTTGTTCACAATATGACAACTATCAAAATAATCACTGACAAATTATTTTTACAGGAGCCATATGAATCACATAAGTGAAATAAAAAGTCAAAATGTCAAAGAATTACCGTATGAAATATAATTTTTTTCATTGATATATAATATAATATCAATTGGTGCATCAAAATGAACCTATCTTGATCAACATTCCACTATCATTTGCGCATTATCTATTTACAATGATAGGAAAATTGTTGTTGCTAATTCACAAGTTGCAGCTAACTTATCGCTAATTCATATCAACTATTTTTATTGCAACTCATGTTACATACATATTCATTGAGTTCTTGTTATAAGTAGTAGAGATATATATGTTGGGCTATAGATATTACTTAACATCATATGAACCTATTCTGGATTGAAATCCATTCCGGTGTGAAAGTAACATCATATGATCTTAATCAGTTCACATAATCATGACTGGTAATACATCAATTAGCAACTACCTTTCTTGCAACTCATGCCACATATAGTACAATTAAAAAACATAAGATGTGGAGAAACCATAGCCTAAATTTGAAATGCCATGGAATTTAAAAGTAGAAGAAAATTACAAAAAAACAATAGCCCTGTTGAGGTGTGTGTGTGTATAATTAATTAATTTCAAAGGTCAGAACAGTGGTTGATCAAGTAATAACACTTATAATATGACATTAAGGAAATAATAATATATAGATCGTCCAAATTACTAACTTACCTGATATTGAAGTTTAATGGATGTGATATGAATGATGATTGACCATAACCGTTTGTCGACATTGAATCAGTAAATCAAGGTTAATTTTGTGGTTAGTCGATAGTCAATAAATGAAGTTTCAAATCTAACCTTTGTCGATATTAGATCAGAAACCGCAGTTTAATGGACCAACGTTGGTTGATAATCGATTGGTAGATCTAGAATCAAGTTGGAGGCGAAATCGATGATCGATGGTCGATAGTTGAAGTTGGAGATGGTAGACCTAGAATCACAGTAAAGTAAGCCTAGTTCGTGTCTGTAAAGGATATGAAATTAATTACGTCACTTTGCAGTGATGGTGTAACGACCCGCCTTTTTGACCGTTCAAGTCGACAATAATCCACACATGTCCAACTCAAACCGTCTAAAAGGAAGATGGTTATTGGGGTTAAATAAGAAAAGAAAAGAAAGAACAGAAACAAACTCAGAATCTCGCAGCGGAAGGAACAAGATATAATAATAAAATAACAGTTCATGAAGCTGTTAAATAAATAAATTTGATTATTATTATACATCATAAATCAGAGTTACATACATATCAGAGATAACACAACAATGCAGCGGAAAAATAATACAGTAGTAGAATACAAATGATGTAATACCAAACTCCGTCTTCGTCCTCCAGAATAGATCTTCAACCTTATCTGAAATGCTCAGGCTGACCCGAGCGTAATGAAAAGACAAAACACTCGAGTCAGGACTAAAATATCTCATGTAAGTCAAATCGGATAAGAAAATATGAGTGTGACGGCGTCAGAGATGTTTACGGGTTTTGACATCTCCTATCCAGTGTCAACGTGAGTGCAATAACTTAAGAGATGTTACGGGATTTTCCATCTCTCAAGGATCCGTTAAACTATCTACTATGTAGTACAATACGCTATTATAATATGTCTACACTAAAGTAAAAGTATTAAAATAGCGTTAAGCCATGGCCCATTCCACCCTTAACACAGTTTATATTCCCAAGAGCATATACAAGACCGTAGTTTCCCCAAAACCGGAAGTCACCAGAGGGCAATCCATATACTCAAGGTACAAACCAAAACGTAGTGGTCGCGAATAGGATAATCAGTATGACAAGGTACATGAGGCAATACCAACTAGGATACTAGTAGTTGCGTGATCCGGACTGATGTTGGGCATAGCAGCTACTACCTCAACACCGCGAAACAACACTCCCAAATCGCGGGGTGCACCCAAATCGAATCACAAAAGTAATAGACATGGTATCGAAGGAGTGTGTCCGCTAGAGATGGCGATCCTCAATGGCCCGGCGCGGCTCCTGTTTTAGTCATGTCAGGGGTCATCCAAAATCGTTCTCTTTCTTCAAATCAACACGTTCACCAAAACCATCCACTTCGTTCTGGATCAACACTCCACGAATATAGTTATTAAAGTGGTTTTCGGTATCGACAGAGAGTATGTCCATATCCGATCCCGGTCTCTTTAATAACTACGTTATATTTTTC
The DNA here is from genome assembly GCA_030737815.1 of Allium fistulosum. Lineage (NCBI taxonomy): Eukaryota > Viridiplantae > Streptophyta > Magnoliopsida > Asparagales > Amaryllidaceae > Allium > Allium fistulosum. The sequence continues at coordinate 454,925,794 of CM060907.1, read as the reverse complement.
ACACCGGTTGGATCTTTTACATTTCAAATCGATTCGTAATTGATATCAAAATATCATATTCGCTTCAAAGTCAAATCCATTTCAAAAACATCATATCTATTCAAATATACGATTTCATTTCAAAATCATTTTTCGCCTCAATATCTCATTTCGATTTCAAAATCAATTTCGAATTTCAATTTAGGTTGCAACTTCATTTATCCCAATTCGTATTTAAATTCGAGATTTAAATATAAACAATTCACCTTATTGACCAGCTTGAAAATTTTAGAAAATTGTTTTAAGTAGTTTAAAAGTAGTTTAAATAATTAAAATAGTTAAAATAGTTTAATAGAAAATATTTAAATAGTTTAATCGAAAATAATTTGAATATAAAAATGGTTTATATAGTAAAACAGTTTGAAAATCAAAATAATTTCAATATTTAAAGAATATAGATTTTAAATCATTTATACTAAAATATTCATTTAAAACAAATTCCAAAGTCAAACCGGTCAACTTCCCAATTTCCTACCCAAATCAATTCAAATTTCCATTTCGATTTAATCGATTCAATTCTGATTTCAACTCGAATAAATTTTGATTCCATATAAATTTCGATTCCAATAAACAAATTCCGTTCACTTTTAATTTCCAATTTCAAATTAATTACCAATTCCAAATTAATTTCCAATTCCACATTAATTTCCAATTTCAATCCCAATTCCAAATGAATTTAAATTTCAATTCCAATTCCAAATGAATTTAACTTCAATTCCAAATTGATTTAAATTCCAATTCCCAATTAATTTCCAATTTCAATTCCAAATCCAATTTCAAAATATCGATTTAAACATTAAATCAAATTTACTTTCAATACCAAATTTTTGAATCCAAATTTCAATTCTAAACTCAAACCTAAAATATCATTTCATATAAGTTTTCTTAGAAATAGTCAAAGTTCGAATAAAAGTCCAATCTTTCAAACAAATCAACTTCCGAAAATTTATGCCGTATTTCAATTTTTAATTAAAAAAACTAAACTTCGATTAATTAAACAATTTCGATTATCAAGTTTAAATTCCAACATTTCAAGCTCCAATTCAAAATAATTCAATTTCCATAATTTGGATTTTATTCTTAAAATCAATTCATTTAAATAATTTCAAAACAACTTTTAAAATCAATTAATTTAGCCAATCCGGTGTCCATATATAATTTTCTATCCTACGGCCAAGTGATTATTTATTTCAGTTAAATGTCAGAGATGAATATATATCACTTAAACCGATCACAATGTCATATGTATCACAGGATATATATAAGCAAATAAACATCCAAACAATTAAATATCAACCAATAGCATCCATCGAATAAATCATCCAATAGACAATACAATTCACAGCAATTTCATAGTTATCAATATCAGGTAATTTAATCGCAATCAAATTCCTATTTAATTTAACTGTCAATTTTTAATTTCTAACATTAAATTCAACGACGATCTAGATGACAATTAAATTTTTATCAACAACGACTAATAAAAATAATATCATTTCACAATATCAAATTTAACTAGCATCAGAATATTCTAGTACGTTGTGAGCGTTATAAAACACTCACCTTGATTTTTATGATTTTAAATCAAATCGAACGACGTTCGATTTAACTCAAAATTTTCTCTAGCTCCAAATGATTCCGATCCAGCTGCATAGCATAGTGCTAGTCCATACGATTCCAATGCATCTTGTTTCGCGCAAAACGGACCTCGTATGAAAAAGTTATGATTTTTCAAAGTTTGTATGAATTTAAATATACAATTTCAGCTTTATTTTTATTTTTCTAACTCTAGATCAGATCACGGCCGTTCATTTCTGCATCTTCAGATCTGGGCCGTCCCCTTCATCTTCCTCTTCAACGTGATAAACACGTACAACACAAACCCATAGCCGCCTTTACTCCATGAATTTTCACGACCAAACCGAGCAACTTGAAGACGATCAGGTTACACCACTTCGAAGCCACCGCCTTACTCCACCTTCACCTGGAATAGCTTGAAGCTCGGCCTCCTCCTCTGCCTCGAATTGCGTGAAAAACGCAGCCCCTTCATGCTCGATTTCCCGTTGACTCGAAGCTCTGTTTTCGATCATCTCCGTATGGATTTGAAGCTCTCGTCGTGCTCTACAACTTTCGTGTTGGAAGTTTTCTCTAATTATCGACGGATTTTGAGTAATTGAGGGGAGAAGATTCGTGCATTTCTGGCCATTGAAGTATAAGTGGCGGCTGGCTTGAAACCCTAGCCTTTGTTTGCAAATTGTGAAATGGGGGGCCTTTTATAGAAAATTGCAAAACACTATTCACCCAAAATTTTCCGAACTCCAAACGAAGCATGCCGGCTGGCGTTTCTAAGGTTTACCCCACGTTCCGAACACAATGGAACAGGTTTCGGAAGCTAATTCGATCGTATGTGTGAGTTATGGCAATAAACGATCGATTTAAAATTAAATCGGTTAATCAAATTTCTGCGCATTTGGGCTCGCGCCGGACAAACGGTAAATCCGATTGACACGAAATTTGAAACCTTACAATAATATGACATTACGGATCCAATGAAACTGGTTTCGTCGAAATCCGAGACTTTTTGAAAAATGACTATTTTCACTCGCCGAATTAATATTAAAAACAATTCGATGCGTTTCGAGCTGCCACGGTCAAACGATAACTCCGATTACTACAATAATTGAAATCCGACAATAACAAACTATTACGGATCCAATGGAACAAGTTTCGTTCAATTCTGAGACTGTTCGAAAAATGTCTATTTTTCAGTCGAAAATTAAATATTAAAATATTCAATTTTCACAAATTAACTTTAAATTCAATTTTAAAAGTTCTATAACATTACTATAACTCCAATATGATAAGATAAAATTTTACAAATCATTTTCAATCATATTCAACTCGATTTTCAATTATTTATGAAATTTAACTTATTAAATTATCGATTTAATTGTCTAATTAAATCCAATATTCGAAAAATAAATTATTCGACTGTTTAATTTCAATATAAAATTACCAATTTTAAATTATTAACTTTTTAAATCAAATTTCAATTGTTCACAAATCCCATTTTTAATTTCACAGTAATTAACAATCTTTTACAATTTAGTTTTCCATTATAAATCTAATATAAAAGATTATATTAGATTCAGCGTTCAATTATATTATAATTCAAATTCAAGTTATTTAATTCCAAATGAATTCTTTTGTTTCGATTTACACTTTCATTATTGAATCAACTATTTACTTATACATTATTATCAATAGTTTATAATTCATTTACTTTCATTTTCTTCAGCTATCATCTTATTTAAATTCACAGTAATATTAAATTACATTCATTTACGTTGATTTCCATATTATAACTTCAATATTAAATCTACCATTTTATTTATTTCATTGTTTACAATCAAATTCAATTCAATTTAATTACTTGTTACATTCAAATTTAAATCCTTACTTACGTTCAATTACAAGTTAACATCCGTATTTAATTTACAAATAAGTTATTTCAGAATTCAGTTTTGTATTTTAACTTGTAATTTACATTTAACAACACAAAATTTTATTTCCTTCGGATTTTTATCCAAAATTTTCTTTTTAATTCGTATTTTTAAAGTGTTAAAAATACGGGTCGTTACATTCTCCCCCACTTAAAACTTTTCGTCCTCGAAAAGGAACGGAGAAGGAGAAACCGTCATTTAGATATAATTCATTCAAAATATTCGACTTATTTGCAAAATTTAGTTATAGGATTTTTTTTTCAATCTCAAAATTTTCTAACTTTCGGATTTTTGAAAAATTCGGCAGCACCTCCTTTGCGTGGCTAGGACCGAAAAATTTCACAGTGGTAATAATTGCGTGATATACATCTCATTACAAGAATGAGGCATCCCAAAACATGGGGAACACAATAATATATCACAACATAAACCGTAATCCGAGAACGTACCTTTTGTTAAGCGTTTATTAGCATTTTAACTTACATTTTGCATTTAGCGTAGAAGCGAGCTTCACAAGCGAAGCGCAACCCCTTTGCTACCTACTAAAATGCTCAATAACCAAGTTAGAACCATGCATATAAAGACAGATCGATATACTTAGCATAAACAACATACGTATAACATGTTTAGCTTCAAAACCGAGATTCTAAATTCAGGACAGCAAACAAATACAAGTTTTTAGTCACATAAACGTTGAAATCTTGTAAGGAAATCTAAATAAAAGTTATTGCATTTGTTTCAGGCTTTCCGGAATATCCAAAATCATCGAATTCGGACCATCCGTTCAAAAGTTACGGCCGTTTTACTTAGAGGATACGCCTCAGCCTGGGCAATGAATTGCGCAGGTCAGCGACTTCCACTCACGTTTTCGACTCTCTAAATGACAGAAAACCACAAAACATTTAAAACAAAAGTTTTAGCATAAGTTCTAAGCTTTCCAGAAAGGGCAAGATCATCAAAATCCGATAAACCAGTAAAAAGTTATGGCGAGAATACTAAGGTGATTCAGATTTCTACTTCGCACAGACCAGCGACTAATATTGGTGTTTTAAGCCTAGTGGATGAAGGTATTTATCAAAACATTCTAAACAAAAGATGTAGCACAGTTTCTAGGCTTTCCGAAAAGTCCAAGATCGTCAAATTCCGTTCAACCATTTAAAAGTTATGGTTGTTTTCGTTTCAGCATATATTGGACAATTTTGGATTTTTTTCCAAAAAATTGCTTTTGTTATTTCAAAGTACAAACCATCAAACTTCAAATTTTCTAAAGAAATAATCATAAACACAAATTCGTTTATTTTCTTATTTATCCATGAAATAAGTTTACATTCGATTTGTTTTCGATTTTTTTTTCAAGTTTGTTTTATTCATAATTTAAATTCAAGTCAATTTGCTTCAATTTAATTTGAATTCCATTATATTTTAATTACACTCTGCTTCAAATTTGAATTTAATTATTTAAAATTTTTAAACCATTTATTCAATTCCATTTACACTAATTAATTCTATTTAATCAATTATCATCCATCTAACAACCAATGCATATCAAACATTAACATCCATCCAAATCTATAATAAATCAATTATACATTTCCAAGTCAAAATTTTAATTTCATACACTTCCAAGTTTATTGACATTTAGTTTTATTCAAATTTTAATTAGTTTCCATTTACTAATTCTATATTTAATTAATTTTAAATTTAATTCATTTTACAACTTAAATTTCCTTTATATTTACAACTATCAATAGATCTTCACATTTTATTATTCGCAATCACACTTGTACATTATTCATTTACTTATCCATATTAGCATTTTAAACTTTTTAAGTATTTGGTAAGTTATAGCTTTGCAAATAGAATGTAGTTAAACAATATACAACTTCTTTTCATTCAATTTGAGTGTTATACCTATTAAATAAATTTCCAATTTATTATTTTCCAAATTAAGGGTTACTCCTACAATTTTAATAATTTTTTTTTTAACACTTAAATTCAATTTCACCCTTTTCAATTTATAAGTTTCTAACAATTCAAGATTTACTTTAGTTTAATAATTAAAATCATTCCTTATTAGAGAACTTAAGAATTTCAACACCGGATTCGATTAAACCCCTTTTTTTTTTAAATAAATATATATATATATATACTAATATCTTTATATCTCAAATCATACTTTTAGAAAAATTTTAATCAGCATTGAAATATATATATATATATATACTTATTTTCATTACATACTTTAGAAAATCTCAATTCAAGTTCTATTTAATCCAAAAGAGTACAGTTTCTAGTTTATTTCAATAGTTTAAAGTCATTAAATATTAAAGAACTTAAGAATTTCAACTCCGGTTTCATTTCAAATCAAGTTTGAAATAATATATACTTATATTAATATATATCAAGTCATACTATAGAGAATACAAAATAAAATTCAATTTTAATCAAAACAGGGTTTAGAAAAACTATTAAGTGATCTCCCCCACTTAGACTCTCGAAAATAAAGTCGATGATGCGTGCACTCATCACCGGAATCATTTTCTAGTGTCAAGAGGGGAGTATAACACTTACTTCATTTGAAAATCCTTTGAAAACAATTTCTAATCGAATATACTACCATATAATACTTATATTATACATTTCAAATTTTTGATAATAAATTTTCAAAACACCGGAATTTAAATTCTCCATCTTAATTTAAATTCATTTTTATTTTATTTTATTTACCATTTATATTCATTGTCAGTCATATTTACAAGTTTCATTCCTTAAAATCGTCTAATAGTCAATAGTTAGAAATATTGACTAATCAACAATAAACGATGATAATCTAATATTATCATCTCCTAACAACCAATACAATCAACATTTATAAATTTTCAAGATAAGTCTTTTATATATAGAATATAATCCAAAACAATATTATGTCAATCTGTCCTATTCGAGTGTTTAGAAATTCCTATCGATGCCTTGGCGTCCCAAGTACCAACCAGAATTCATAAATACTCAACGGAACAAATTAACACAATATAAAATCATTTTTATATCAAAATTACAAATACACTCTCTCATATACACTCAACTCATTCATATAGTTTACCTCTATTTCAATGAGTTATTCCCCACAAGAGCCAAGGTTTATCGCTAAACCAAAGCTCTGATACCAAGTGTAACGACCCGCCTTTTTGACCGTTCAAGTCGACAATAATCCACACATGTCCAACTCAAACCGTCTAAAAGGAAGATGGTTATTGGGGTTAAATAAGAAAAGAAAAGAAAGAACAGAAACAAACTCAGAATCTCGCAGCGGAAGGAACAAGATATAATAATAAAATAACAGTTCATGAAGCTGTTAAATAAATAAATTTGATTATTATTATACATCATAAATCAGAGTTACATACATATCAGAGATAACACAACAATGCAGCGGAAAAATAATACAGTAGTAGAATACAAATGATGTAATACCAAACTCCGTCTTCGTCCTCCAGAATAGATCTTCAACCTTATCTGAAATGCTCAGGCTGACCCGAGCGTAATGAAAAGACAAAACACTCGAGTCAGGACTAAAATATCTCATGTAAGTCAAATCGGATAAGAAAATATGAGTGTGACGGCGTCAGAGATGTTTACGGGTTTTGACATCTCCTATCCAGTGTCAACGTGAGTGCAATAACTTAAGAGATGTTACGGGATTTTCCATCTCTCAAGGATCCGTTAAACTATCTACTATGTAGTACAATACGCTATTATAATATGTCTACACTAAAGTAAAAGTATTAAAATAGCGTTAAGCCATGGCCCATTCCACCCTTAACACAGTTTATATTCCCAAGAGCATATACAAGACCGTAGTTTCCCCAAAACCGGAAGTCACCAGAGGGCAATCCATATACTCAAGGTACAAACCAAAACGTAGTGGTCGCGAATAGGATAATCAGTATGACAAGGTACATGAGGCAATACCAACTAGGATACTAGTAGTTGCGTGATCCGGACTGATGTTGGGCATAGCAGCTACTACCTCAACACCGCGAAACAACACTCCCAAATCGCGGGGTGCACCCAAATCGAATCACAAAAGTAATAGACATGGTATCGAAGGAGTGTGTCCGCTAGAGATGGCGATCCTCAATGGCCCGGCGCGGCTCCTGTTTTAGTCATGTCAGGGGTCATCCAAAATCGTTCTCTTTCTTCAAATCAACACGTTCACCAAAACCATCCACTTCGTTCTTGATCAACACTCCACGAATATAGTTATTAAAGTGGTTTTCGGTATCGACAGAGAGTATGTCCATATCCGATCCCGGTCTCTTTAATAACTACGTTATATTTTTCACACCGGTTGGATCTTTTACATTTCAAATCGATTCGTAATTGATATCAAAATATCATATTCGCTTCAAAGTCAAATCCATTTCAAAAACATCATATCTATTCAAATATACGATTTCATTTCAAAATCATTTTTCGCCTCAATATCTCATTTCGATTTCAAAATCAATTTCGAATTTCAATTTAGGTTGCAACTTCATTTATCCCAATTCGTATTTAAATTCGAGATTTAAATATAAACAATTCACCTTATTGACCAGCTTGAAAATTTTAGAAAATAGTTTTAAGTAGTTTAAAAGTAGTTTAAATAATTAAAATAGTTTAATAGAAAATATTTAAATAGTTTAATCGAAAATAATTTGAATATAAAAATGGTTTATATAGTAAAACAGTTTGAAAATCAAAATAATTTCAATATTTAAAGAATATAGATTTTAAATCATTTATACTAAAATATTCATTTAAAACAAATTCCAAAGTCAAACCGGTCAACTTCCCAATTTCCTACCCAAATCAATTCAAATTTCCATTTCGATTTAATCGATTCAATTCTGATTTCAACTCGAATAAATTTTGATTCCATATAAATTTCGATTCCAATAAACAAATTCCGTTCACTTTTAATTTCCAATTTCAAATTAATTACCAATTCCAAATTAATTTCCAATTCCACATTAATTTCCAATTTCAATCCCAATTCCAAATGAATTTAAATTTCAATTCCAATTCCAAATGAATTTAACTTCAATTCCAAATTGATTTAAATTCCAATTCCCAATTAATTTCCAATTTCAATTCCAAATCCAATTTCAAAATATCGATTTAAACATTAAATCAAATTTACTTTCAATACCAAATTTTTGAATCCAAATTTCAATTCTAAACTCAAACCTAAAATATCATTTCATATAAGTTTTCTTAGAAATAGTCAAAGTTCGAATAAAAGTCCAATCTTTCAAACAAATCAACTTCCGAAAATTTATGCCGTATTTCAATTTTTAATTAAAAAAACTAAACTTCGATTAATTAAACAATTTCGATTATCAAGTTTAAATTCCAACATTTCAAGCTCCAATTCAAAATAATTCAATTTCCATAATTTGGATTTTATTCTTAAAATCAATTCATTTAAATAATTTCAAAACAACTTTTAAAATCAATTAATTTAGCCAATCCGGTGTCCATATATAATTTTCTATCCTACGGCCAAGTGATTATTTATTTCAGTTAAATGTCAGAGATGAATATATATCACTTAAACCGATCACAATGTCATATGTATCACAGGATATATATAAGCAAATAAACATCCAAACAATTAAATATCAACCAATAGCATCCATCGAATAAATCATCCAATAGACAATACAATTCACAGCAATTTCATAGTTATCAATATCAGGTAATTTAATCGCAATCAAATTCCTATTTAATTTAACTGTCAATTTTTAATTTCTAACATTAAATTCAACGACGATCTAGATGACAATTAAATTTTTATCAACAACGACTAATAAAAATAATATCATTTCACAATATCAAATTTAACTAGCATCAGAATATTCTAGTACGTTGTGAGCGTTATAAAACACTCACCTTGATTTTTATGATTTTAAATCAAATCGAACGACGTTCGATTTAACTCAAAATTTTCTCTAGCTCCAAATGATTCCGATCCAGCTGCATAGCATAGTGCTAGTCCATACGATTCCAATGCATCTTGTTTCGCGCAAAACGGACCTCGTATGAAAAAGTTATGATTTTTCAAAGTTTGTATGAATTTAAATATACAATTTCAGCTTTATTTTTATTTTTCTAACTCTAGATCAGATCACGGCCGTTCATTTCTGCATCTTCAGATCTGGGCCGTCCCCTTCATCTTCCTCTTCAACGTGATAAACACGTACAACACAAACCCATAGCCGCCTTTACTCCATGAATTTTCACGACCAAACCGAGCAACTTGAAGACGATCAGGTTACACCACTTCGAAGCCACCGCCTTACTCCACCTTCACCTGGAATAGCTTGAAGCTCGGCCTCCTCCTCTGCCTCGAATTGCGTGAAAAACGCAGCCCCTTCATGCTCGATTTCCCGTTGACTCGAAGCTCTGTTTTCGATCATCTCCGTATGGATTTGAAGCTCTCGTCGTGCTCTACAACTTTCGTGTTGGAAGTTTTCTCTAATTATCGACGGATTTTGAGTAATTGAGGGGAGAAGATTCGTGCATTTCTGGCCATTGAAGTATAAGTGGCGGCTGGCTTGAAACCCTAGCCTTTGTTTGCAAATTGTGAAATGGGGGGCCTTTTATAGAAAATTGCAAAACACTATTCACCCAAAATTTTCCGAACTCCAAACGAAGCATGCCGGCTGGCGTTTCTAAGGTTTACCCCACGTTCCGAACACAATGGAACAGGTTTCGGAAGCTAATTCGATCGTATGTGTGAGTTATGGCAATAAACGATCGATTTAAAATTAAATCGGTTAATCAAATTTCTGCGCATTTGGGCTCGCGCCGGACAAACGGTAAATCCGATTGACACGAAATTTGAAACCTTACAATAATATGACATTACGGATCCAATGAAACTGGTTTCGTCGAAATCCGAGACTTTTTGAAAAATGACTATTTTCACTCGCCGAATTAATATTAAAAACAATTCGATGCGTTTCGAGCTGCCACGGTCAAACGATAACTCCGATTACTACAATAATTGAAATCCGACAATAACAAACTATTACGGATCCAATGGAACAAGTTTCGTTCAATTCTGAGACTGTTCGAAAAATGTCTATTTTTCAGTCGAAAATTAAATATTAAAATATTCAATTTTCACAAATTAACTTTAAATTCAATTTTAAAAGTTCTATAACATTACTATAACTCCAATATGATAAGATAAAATTTTACAAATCATTTTCAATCATATTCAACTCGATTTTCAATTATTTATGAAATTTAACTTATTAAATTATCGATTTAATTGTCTAATTAAATCCAATATTCGAAAAATAAATTATTCGACTGTTTAATTTCAATATAAAATTACCAATTTTAAATTATTAACTTTTTAAATCAAATTTCAATTGTTCACAAATCCCATTTTTAATTTCACAGTAATTAACAATCTTTTACAATTTAGTTTTCCATTATAAATCTAATATAAAAGATTATATTAGATTCAGCGTTCAATTATATTATAATTCAAATTCAAGTTATTTAATTCCAAATGAATTCTTTTGTTTCGATTTACACTTTCATTATTGAATCAACTATTTACTTATACATTATTATCAATAGTTTATAATTCATTTACTTTCATTTTCTTCAGCTATCATCTTATTTAAATTCACAGTAATATTAAATTACATTCATTTACGTTGATTTCCATATTATAACTTCAATATTAAATCTACCATTTTATTTATTTCATTGTTTACAATCAAATTCAATTCAATTTAATTACTTGTTACATTCAAATTTAAATCCTTACTTACGTTCAATTACAAGTTAACATCCGTATTTAATTTACAAATAAGTTATTTCAGAATTCAGTTTTGTATTTTAACTTGTAATTTACATTTAACAACACAAAATTTTATTTCCTTCGGATTTTTATCCAAAATTTTCTTTTTAATTCGTATTTTTAAAGTGTTAAAAATACGGGTCGTTACAGATGGAGTCTGGGAGCTATGGATTTTTAGTTTTGTGAGTTTAAGGTTGATAAACGGAGTACAAAAGGGCGAAGGGTATTATTGGAACTTCAAAAGGACGCGGTTGATTTCCTATTGGTTGAATTATTATTATTAATAGTAAAGATATGTAACAGTGGGGTGAGATCAAATGAATACACATGTTCAAAGCTTTGAGGAATTATAGGATATGGCAATTTGTTGAAACAAATCGTGAAAACAGAGCAAAGATCTCAAAAGTTATATTCACCCTTTAACTTATAATACAATGAATTCTACATCTACATACATATAAACCACTGCACTTGGCATGTACATGACCAACTACTACACTTGCCAAGTAACATCTTGCAGGTAATTAGTTATCTATTTTTTACAAAGGGAATAAGTATGCCAAAAATAGTTGTGAAAGAACCCCCTAAAATACCTGAATTGTTTTCAGGTAAAGTAGCATAGTCCTTTAATAAATTATTAAATTTTTCTGGATATTTTCATTTGTTATCAATTAACTTATAGATAAAATAAATATGATCAATTAATGGATAAATCATATCAAACAGGAGTAAATATAATGAGAGTTCAACCGATGGTTTAAACGGTAATCAAATCAAAATTGTTACAAATCAGCCAAATACTGTTTAGATATAAAAAACATAAGCAAATTTTTGGAAGAAGAGTACACACCACATCATAGGTTAAGCGTCTACATGGATTCAAGGATACAGCATGAAAGCTCAAACTATATCATACAATAGCATAGCAATTAAGCGGCATCGTCTACCACAAATTTTACTGTGACTATAGAGCAATTTCTTTTACACACCTCATGTAACAAAATCACCGAAACTTAATTTTTCCCTACCAATTCATCAATAGAAGGAAACAATAAGAAAATAATATGTGAGATATATAAAATAGTATCCTGCGCATAAATTACATACAAATATTTGTGTGTTTCCATTATTAAATCCAGGTGCAAATATCAACAATATATAAAAAAATGATTGTCGCTTCGCATCTAGCCAAAATGGTTTTAAAAGCACTGACTGAATTTATCAGTTAACTGACCTCTAGTAAAAATTATGGTGGATGAATGGTTGAAGTTAAATTGAGATTTTCAGCCTTTCGATTTTGTGTTTGATTTTTAGAAGCCTCTAGCGGATCTGGTTTGGATCCCCATCAGCCACAGAATCAAAAGAAGCATTTTTTGCACAAAGCAAGAGAAAATATAACATCATCATCCGTGAAATCACACACACTAAAAATATTAGTGTAATCAATATACAAAAATAAAATTACGTAATTAAAAACTAACAACAACCACGAATCAGATAATCAGAACAAAGAGTAGTGAGCAAAAGTCAAAAGTGACAGTAATCAAAACATGTAAACATTTGAATCTGAACGTAGAATCATACCGGAGCTGGCTTTTGCAGTTCGGCTTGTCTCCTATCATGGACCCTAAAAAGCAAAGGGGACAACACGCCCGAGCTACCTTTTTCAATTCAGCACGTCGCCTATAGTGGATGCTACGCCTTTGGTGATGGTGATGCTGCCATTGTTGATTCGGAAGTAAGTGAAGCCGATCTTGAGGAAGGTTGTTCATTTTTTAGGATCGTCGAGTAAGTGAAATCGGGTTCGTGAAAGATTGCTTACATTTCAATTTGGATCTGGAAATGGGGAATATAGGAAGGAACGTAATTAGATTTTATGATGTGAGGATGCGGATGTGAGCTAGGGACGCAAGTTGAAAGGATAAGGGTATTTTGGGGATTTTAAAAAGACACGGTTGAAACCGGTTCATGGAATTTTCATTATTAGTAGTAAAGATAAAGATGAGTATATATTGTACCTTTTTCCAGCTTCGAAAAGATAGCTTCAACTTATGTACGCAATGACACCAATCATTGATAAGGAAGGAATAGCTAAACCAAATGAAAACGGACTGCATGAAAGATTAAGATAGCATAGAAAAACCACTGAAAATTGGGAGGACGTTCATTTGGAGAAAGAAGTTATAATGTTGAACTCTCGTCTTTCTGACAAACTGCAATATTCCTAAATTCAATTGTGTTACATAATACTAACTGTAATCATAGTGCAGTTTCATAAGAACCACACAACGTTTACACAGATAACCAAACCCAAACACTATGAATGATCCAATACCACCTACATGTAATTGTATTAGTTTGTTTGTACAATGAAGATTTGTATAACTAAGTAAATTGTAACAATCAAGTCTAACATTTACTCTTACAAAGACCAAAGTATTTCACTATTACATCCATAACCACTGAACTATTTTGTAAGTTTTGCATTGACAGGAATTAATAATCAGTCAGTAGCAGGGTACAAGGAAAAAAGAAAAGAAAATATTTTTTTACATGGCAACAATAGTTCATAGAAGCAACTCCGACAACAACGACATGCATGTAGGCCACTCTATTAAAGTTATTACAAGCCAAGCGGAAAATGATTATTAAATTTACATTCTGTAAGGCTCTAACAATGTGTAATTTTGGGATAAGTGTAAGACCTAGTTAACTATCACATAATGGATGCTCCGAGGTCACAAACTCATACTAACAATGGTTTGTTCGAACCACATAGTCTTGTGTAGATAAGTAAAGTTATCAATTGTTACAGTAAGTACTAAGATCCAAGATTGCATTATCACATTCTTAACCGCCAGCCAATTACAGAACTTATGCATTGACTGAAAGAATATTATCCATAGGTGAGTTAAAAAATAAAACTGGTTATGAAATATTTTTCTTAAATAGGAACATGCTAGCAAGGGCGAATAAATGAATATCTAAGAGGGGTCAGCTGACCCCTATCAAATTTTCAATATTTGCAACAAACATTAAGTAACTAAAAATTGGGAGGACATACATTTGGAGAAAGAAGTTATAATGTTGAATTCTCGCCTTTCTGACAAATTGCAATATTCCTAAATTCAATTGTTGTGCATAATACTAACTATAATCATAGTGCAGTTGTATAAGAACCACACAACATTTACACCGATGACTAAACCCAAAACACTATGAATGATCCAATACCACCTACATGTATTTGTATTGGTTTGTTTGAACAACGAAGATTTGTATAGCTAAGTAAATTGTAACAATCAAGTCTAACATTTACTCTTACAAAGACCCAAGCATTTCATTATTACATCCATAACCACCAAACTATTTTGTAAGTTTTGCATTCAAAGGAATTAATTATCAGTCAGTAGTTGGGTACAAGGAAAAAAGAAAAGAAAATATTTTTTTACATGGCAATAATAGTTCATAGAAGCAACTCCGACAACAAAGTCATGCATGTAGGCCACTCCATAAAAGTTATTACAAGCCAAGAGGAAAACGATTATTAAATCTACATTCCGTAATGCTCTAACAATGTGTAATTTTGGCATTAGTGTAAGACCTAATTAACTATCACATAATGGATGCTCCGAGGTCACAAACTCATACTAACAATGGTTTGTTCAAATCACATAGTCTTGTGCGGATAAGTAAAGTTATCAATTGTTACAGTAACTACAAAGATCCAAGCATTGCATTACCACATTCTTAACCGCCAACCAATTACAAAACTTATTCATCGACTGAAAGAATATTATCCGTAGGTGAGTTAAAAAAATAACACTAGTTATGGAATATTTTTCTTAAATAGGAACATGCTAGCAAGGGTGAATATATGAATATCTAAGAGGGGTCAGCTGACCCCCTTCAACTTTTCAATATTTTCAACAAACATTAAGTAACTGAAAATTTTAATCCTCTTTCCATATAAAATACTCGAATGTGTTTTTTAGAAACTTATTTCAATTTCTATTTCATGTACATTATCTCAACTATGGTTGTTACAGTAACGGTAAATTTACCATTCCATCCCATTACTAGTTACTCGGTTATCATTTTTGAATGATATCGGTATACTGATTTAATCGGTATGGTAACGGTAAATTTGCAATTTTATACGGTAAATCGTCGGTAACATTTTTTAAAAACCAGCGGTAATGGTAAATTTATCATTCAATTTATAACACATAGATATTTATGTAATATGCTTTATTATAGGCATTTAGAACCAAACAAATGATTAAATTTAGTTGAATAATTTAGATTAAATAATGCTAACAACACTTATTTCATTTCTTATTAATTTTTTTTACTAAGTAATAGTTTAGCTTGTATAATGAAGCATCATTGTAGTAAAAAAACATGTTAAGTTACCAACTTTTAAAAAAAACATGTTAAGTTATCGAGTTTAAAAAAAAGGATAAGTTACCATTACCAGTGTAACGATTACCAGTTTATCGATATACCCACTACAAGAACGACACCTGATAGCGACGACTTTTAGCCGTCGCTAGCCGTCACTAGCCGACGCTAAATGCCGTCGCTATTTACCTCGTCGCCCAATAGAATCGCGATGGCTTTAGCGACGGCTCTATCACCTAATAGCGACGGCTCGCGACTGCAAATGTGCCACGTTGAAATTTTCCAACGTCTAATTGGCGTCACTAGCCATCGCTAAGCGACATAAACCTTTTGCATTTTGGCCGTCGCTAAACTGAACAAAAATGGCCGTCGCTATACTGAACAAAATTCTGTGCACTTGCACATCCCATATACACTTCAAACAATAACCATCAAATACCATCATCACAACCACTATACACTATATTCATCAACTATAACCATCATATATCCATCATATAACATCACTATACATTCAAACAATATAAAATCCAACAAAACCAAACAAAATCATATACAATCCCAACAACAATACATATCATGTCAACCAATACAAGTCATCAAAATATGTACATAGTTTCCCAACCAGAATGTGTACATAGTTTTCCAACCACAACTACAAACAGTTAACACAACTACAAGTCATCAAAATATGTACATAATATCCCGAAATATATATACACCAAACCAACCAAAATGTGTATATACCAAACTGTAACATGAGCAAACAAGCATACCTACTCCTCACCATCGCTGCCATCCTCTCCATGCATCCTCCCATGTTGTTGCAAATAACCTGCAATCCGCTCATCCAGCTGTTGCTCGAAGAAACTCTTCCTTCAATCATTTATTTCATCCACTGTTTTCTTCAACTGAGCAATCTCCTCTTCTTGCTGAGACCTCCTGTATGCACTATGCGATCTCATCGCCTGTAAAATAGTTCATAATTATTTATATATTAGTGTGTATATATATAATATTATTAAAATTATTTAACTATTCACATGCATGTGTAAATTTATATATTAGTACATGTCAAAATTTACCTCCAGATTTCCATAGCTATACCGCACATTGGTCCGAGAAGGCGGGTCAATAATAGCATCCCAGATATTGTTCGCCTCCTCTAGCGTAAGCTCTTTCCGACCAGTGGACTGTGCTACCCGAGCCCGCTCAACTTCGTACCTCTCCTGTGATTACAAACAATTGTTACACGATAAAAACCGAATTTCAAGTTTTTGAAAATAAAATAAGACAAAATATTGTTATTAACAATAAATAAGTTTACCATTACGGATTGGGATTTGTCATCCGTCCACTCATATGAAACATTGCCTTCTTTATCAGTCCTCTCCATGGCATGCGTCACCTTGAACAAGTCGGCCATAGTGGGCTCGCGGTTGTATCTCGCGGCCTGAAAATATATAAATATTATTGCTAATCTGATTATAAAATATTTTAATAAAATGTAAACACAGTTTATAAATTTAATTAGCAGCTCTCCCTTATGCTCCTGGAAGGATTTGGAGTCACCACGGTGCAATGCAGGATTTTTATTCCTGTTAGCCCGGTTCCGCGTAGATAATTCCTACAAATTAAGATAAATTATCACGTATATATCTTGCGAGATTTATATTAGATTTAAATAACAAAGCAAACATATATTACTTACTTTTGCTGCCGGAGTGTCCCAAAGCCGAAGAAGATCAGTCCATACACCGTCACCCATCCAGTTCGGCTTTTTGCCTGAATTCTTAGCCTTGGACAATGTATCCCTGTAATTTTTCCTCATTCTTTTGTTCCAGTGATTTAAGAAAACGTCCATGTCGTCAGGGTCAACGTGGACTGCAGCCTGTAAATTGAAATTATTTTAAGTTATATAGATTATATTAATTTACAACTGAAATTAAAACTACTACTTACAAGTAAATCGGCCTGTATTCCGTTTTTGACATGAGGGGGGATGTAATCCCAGCGAGGCCAACAACCATCCATCCGGCTCTGAAAAGCCTTCCTCGAAACCTGTAGAATATAATCTGCTGGCTCCACCTCAAAGCCCCTGCAAAAGTTATGATATACATGTTTAGTGGATTTTAAAACTTATACTTTAAATAAAATTGATATTTACCCGGCACTTTTCGGAACAACTTCTGCCATCGGACATAAGTCCGGTGCAGTGCCACTACCACCTGCACCAGGAGATGGGGATGGCGTGCCTGTCATACTTCGTCTCCTACCAGACATATATACTATAGAAAAACAATATCATCACAGAACAATTATAGAAATTCACTACTACATAGCATGTTTCAATCACTTTCACAGAAAAATTATAAAAATTTACTAGTACAAAACATGGATAAAAATTAAATAAATGATCATCACAGAACAATAATAGAAACTCACTACTATATAGCATGTTTCAATCACTTTCACAGAACAATTATAAAAATTTACTAGTACAAAACATGGATAAAATTTAACTAAATGATCATCACAGAACAATTACAGAAATTTACTATTACATAGCATGTTTCAATTACTATCACATAACAATTATATCAATAACGATCAATCTTCATCGTTTTCTGATTTAGACTCAGTCTCGTATTCTATCTCATTTTCTTCGGTACTTTCGAATGCATCAGATAAGACGTTCGATTCATCATTCAAAGGCCCTACATCAATATCATCAGTTATTATTATTTCTGTATTTGGTTCAAGATCGGCTTGATATGCTGCTTCATCTGGAATATTATTTCCATCAAACGTAAACCTTGGTTTTGTTTTGAAAACAGCAGACCAATCCACTTTATCTCTTTTCAAAGATGGATACGGAGCAAAATAAACTTATAACGCTTGCTTGGCTAATACAAAAGGATCGTACTTATAGTAGTGTGATGTATGCCTTATTTCAATAAGTTTATACTCTTTATGCACGTTGATTCCGGAACAAGGAACGCTACTGAACCAATTGCACTTAAATAAAAAAACATTTTCTAAAGGTTCAACATAATATGTCAACTCTAGAATCTGTGTTAAGACGTCATAAAAATCTTTTAAGTGCTCATCTGGATCATCACTGCCTTTGACAAATACCCCACTGTTATATGTTAATTTTTCAGCCCCATAATCTTTCGTGTTGAACTTAAACCCATTGACGAAAAATACTGGATAAGTCTTCACATTTCTTTTCGGTCCAATCGCAAGATGTCTTAAGCCTTCATAAACGACACAGTTTCTTGGCTCATAAACATAGTTCAAAAACCATTTGGCAAATTCTTTATTGAGATCGCCAGATGGATACTATGATTCATAGATATTGCATATATTAATATGTGTTATAATTATTATGTACGTAAAAGTAAATTACAAGTGAATTGATTATTACCTAACAAATGGTGCGACTTCGACACAATTTAAAAGAACATACGTGTGTGCTACATGGTGGTCTCTATCGTCCAACCATATTTCCACACATTTTCCACCAGGTCTACCATGTTGTCTAAAAACAGATAACATTGTTTGAGAAGAATTTTGTTCAACGACTTCCTCATTTCGAGGAACAGTTATGAACGATAAGTTCACATCGTCCTTGAAGTAGTAAGAGAAAAAAAATGAGGCTTCTTCTTGAAGATACGATTTGCATATCGAATCCTCAACTCGGGCTTTTTGTCGAATCTTCTTCTTCAGATGATTCAAGTACCTATTAAGATATTTATTACATATTTAGATATACAAATTTGAATTTGAAATTGACATGAACATTGCACATGTTTTACCTCTCAAATGGATACATCCATCCATATTGCACAGGACCTCGAAGAAGTGCTTCGGATGGAAGATGAATAGGTAAATGCTCCATTACGTTAAAGAAACCAGGCGGAAGTATTTTCTTCAGTTTGCATAGCAGTATGGGTATTTCTACTTCAAGTTTACGTATACGATCCACCTTTAATGTTGTCGAACAAAGCTGTTTATAAAACAAACATAACTCTGTTATAACGTTTCATACTTTTACGGGCAACAGTTCTTTGAAAGCCACGGGTAGTAAATATTCCATCATGATATGACAATCGTGACTTTTCATCCCACTCGGTTTACTATTTTTGAAGTCAACACATCTACGAAGATTGGAAGAAATCCCATCAGGAAATCTTAATTCTTCCACCCACTTTAGCACGAGTTTTACTTGCTTATTGTCTAGCTCATAGCATGCTTTCAGTTTTTTATTGTCATTAGGCTTCATATGAAGTTCCGGGCGCTTACAATAGTTTGCTATATCAAGCCTTGAATTCAAATCGTCCTTGGTTTTGCCCTTTACATTCAAAATTGTATTAAACAGATTATCAAACACGTTCTTTTCGTTGTGCATCACGTCAATATTATGTCGGAGTAAGAGACCTTTCCAATATGGTAACTCCCAATATATACTTTGTTTGCACCAATTATGAATGTCTGACTTTCCTGGGATTTCAATCTGGACTGCAGTTTCATGTATCTTTGGATAGTCCCTTACAATTTCGTATATTTCCTCGCCTGACCAAACCTTGGGTGGTTTCAAATTCTCTTCTCCGTTAGCTATGAAAATTTTCTTATCTCTTCTAAAAGTATGATTGGGATGAAGAAAACACCGATGACAATCAAACCACAAAACTTTCTTCTCATATCGTAACGAAAATGCTCATGTTTCTTCCATACAATAAGGGTAGACGACCGGTCGTACTCCAACCAGAAAGCATCCCGTATGCAGGAAAATCATTAATAGTCCATAACAAAGAAGCGAACATACGAAAAAAAAATTTCCATGATACATCGTAAGTTTCGACTCCTTCATTCCATAGTTTCTTCAACTCTTCGATCAATGGTTGTAAATAAACATCAATTCCTTGGGTTGGATCATGAGGGCCGGGAACGACAGTGGTGAGAAATATATATGGTGTCTTCATACACATCCATGGAGGTAAATTATACGGAGTAACGATAATTGGCCAGGATGAATATTTACTACCAAACTGTGAAAATCGTGAAAATCCATCCGTACATAAACCAAGTCTGACATTACGGCTTTCCGCAGCAAATGCGGGATAAGTCTTATCGAAATGTTTCCATGCTTCTCCGTCGGATTGATGTATCAAAGTTCCTTCTTCCGCTATTCTCATACTATGCCATCGCATATGACAGACCGTAGTAGAAGATGCATATAATCTTTGAAGTCTGGGAGTGATGGGTAAATAATGCATTCTCTTGTACGGGACTTCTTTCCCTTTTTTCTTTCTTGGTTTGTACCTTTCTTCATTACATATCTTGCATTTTCTAAGGTCAACGTCGTCTTTCCAATACAACATGCAACATTTCACACATGCATCTATCTTCTTGTACGGTAGACCGAAAGCGGACATCAATTTTTTTACTTTATAATGACTATCGCACATCAGATTATTGGGTGGCATGTGTCGTTTTGCAGCTTGTACAACTGCTGTAAATGCAGCTTCTGTAAGGTTGAATTTTG
Source organism: Allium fistulosum (assembly GCA_030737815.1). NCBI lineage: Eukaryota > Viridiplantae > Streptophyta > Magnoliopsida > Asparagales > Amaryllidaceae > Allium > Allium fistulosum. The sequence continues at coordinate 454,904,433 of CM060907.1, read as the reverse complement.
ATTTCATAGTTATGTATTCGGCGGTTACTGAAAGTTCGGTTCCGCTTTTACATCCGTCCCACAACGGCTTCTTAGCAGAATCCAACAAATCGCATATTTTTTTAGCTTCCGCAGTCGGTTCTTCTTCGACATTTTCGTCTTCATCGACAGCTTTAGTTGTAGGAAACATTGATCGTGCTGCATCATCCACCATATTTTCTATCGGATTCGTCATCATATTACCGTCCTCTAACATTTCAGTATTAGGTGTAGGTTCAACAAGTTCTCCATGACGATCCCTGAAATAATAATCAGGCACGAAACCATATTGATACAAATGTACTTCAACTATATCTGGTTTCCAATGCTTCAAATGTTGGCACTTACTACACGGGCAACGAATTTCTGTGTTGTTTCGGTTATTAGATTTAGCAAATCTAATAAATTCGTGTTCGCCGTTGTAGAAATGTTGCTTTATTGATCCCTTCTTTCCAGTTCTGACTTCATACATCCAAGTACGGTCAAGAAAATAATTGAACATTTTTCCTGATTTGAAAATGTATGTTAGACAATTTAAATCATTAATTTTCAACCATTGTAAACAGTTCATCGTTGCAGAAAATTCAAAATAAAAACTTCACTTTATTTTTTTATTTTTTGGTATTTTGGTTTTCACTTCGGTGGTCAGTCATCCTACTTCCCATTACAAACACAATAATGTAATTACATTTTATAAATCATTTCAGATTAAACGGTTCAACAAAATTTCGGCAGCACTTCCCTTCTGTTCTCTGTATCGTACACAAATGCGTGTACACAAGGAATGTAAAGGAAGTGCTGTCGAAATTTTGTAATCGTTTAAAATGAAATGATTTATAATATGTAATTACTTTATTGTGTTTGTAACTTGTCCAATACAGGGACAAATCCGACAAATATTGTATCAGATGAATATAAATGTCCGTTCCGTTACAAAACGAACATCCATATAACGATCATATACAACACTTGCCAAACGGGACCAAAGCCAATCTAAGGGATAAAAAAATTTCTTTAAATTTTATCAAATATTGTTGTTCTTTTCAAATTTTGACAATGTTTCAACTATTTAAATTTTATTTCATAAATTTGTATATTTAAATTTTAGTTCAACATTCAATTAACAATTTTAGTTCAATATTCATTTCTTTATTCAATTAACAATTAACGGTTGTTTTTAAAGTCATTTCCTAATTTTTTTTTTAAAAAATTAGACATTTGCAGAATTTTTTATGTTCTCATATTCATTTTTTATTTTTTGTATAAACTTTATTTTTGTACATATATACAACCTTTTGCATTTTGGCCGTCGCTAGCCATCGCTAAAATTATTAAAATGGCCGTCGCTAAATCAACAAGATAAATAGAAGAATTATCAATGAAGATAATTAGAAAACAATAAAATCTAATTATCAAATAGATAATTAGAAAAAAATAAAAATCTAATTATTAAATAAAAATTTGTCAATTTAAATTCACTTAACAACTTAAATTTGTAATTTATCAATTTTATAAATTATGAAATACTTTCATGTAAATTTATCAATAACCAAGTTAATCATTAATATACACTAATTTTTCACCTAACACAACTAACCATGTTAATCGCCAACACTAATTATCTACATCAACCATTTATTCTACTTCATGATAAACTAATTAATCTAATACCAAATTTAACTTCATGATAAACTAATTAATCTACCAAATCAACATACAACACTACTAATATCTAATTTAACAACACTACCAATACCTAATTTAACAACAAATCCTAGTTTGGGTTTAAACTAAACCTAAAAAACATCAAATTTACATTCAAAATAGAGATTAGAAGCATACCTAGGCGAATTTGGGTGATTTGGAGGTGGCGGAAGGCGGGGCGGCGGCTGCGGTGACGGGGGGCGGCGGATTGGGGAAGGAGGGTTTACTTTGGTGGGAAAGGAGAATGAAAGTTCTGCTCGCGGGAAGAAGCCTGTATATTTCGTATAGCGACGGCTGCATTTTTTAGCCGTCGTCAGCCGTCGCAAACGTCTGCCGCTATACGAAGCCGTTTTAGTAGTGACCGGTCTTCGGTATACCGGCAAATCGGTAACGGTAGCGGTACGCAGTTTTAGCTTACCATTAAAAACGGTATGGTAACGACATTTGCAAAAGCTAATGGTAACCATTACCATAACACTTCCAGTCCCAGAATGAAAATCACATCCCCCTTCATCTTTAACATATAAACCCTCGTTCTTTTCATTTATTTAATCAATAATTCAAAATTACAAAATAAAATTCTTTAAGCTATGTTACCCCTCTGTCGCTCAAATTATGGGTATTACTTAACAACTTCCTTGATCTTATAGCTTCCTCAATTTGTGTTTGTTAAGGTATTTATTTATCTTATATTTCTTCATCGGTTTGTGATTATCTGTAGCCGATTTCCTTCAAATTTACCTCTAATTTAGTGTTTATTATAGAAAGTTGAAAAGCTATCAATTATGAATTGAATTCTTATATAATGCTAATTTAATGCTGGTAGAATATCAATTGAATGCAACTGAATGCTGATTGAATATCAATCGAATGCTAATTGAATATTGATTGACTTTGTTAATATCTGAAAATTTAAAATAGTTGCTTAATCTAGCTCATTTCTATTTTAATATTAGCATTGCTTAATTTTGCTTATTTTCCGCTTTAGCATTCCAAAGTTGCATAATTTTTCTCAATTTTACTGACAATATGTTTTTCTTATGATATTGCGGTACTTGAAAATCGACATTACACTTATATTATGTGTATGTTTTCATGTGAATATGTTACAAACTTTGATTTTATCAATATAACTTTTTGGTGAATAAAATTTTCTATAAATGATTTCATGATCCCTCTCAGATATCATCCTAGATTCGCTCATGCATGCTAGGACAAAGGGAATAAATATGTACATGCACAACTAGGTTACGATAATTTACCAAAATTTAAAAAATTGATACTTGTCGTCCTATGTCCTTGAAGCAACAGTAAGCTGCAACTAAGCTAAACTTACTACAAACTAAGTTACAAATTAATTGAACTTAGAACGAAGTAACAGAAGTCATTTGCAACTGCTATCAGCAACAACAACTGACACTGCTAGTACGCATGAAGCAGGAAGGGTGAATACGTTAACTGATGGCAAAAATTAACCCATGTGAAAACAAATATCTACCTAATAGAATAATCTTTCAAGTAATAAATGGCTGCTGGCTATCAATGTTCTAGGAAAGTAACACCAAAACATTACAAAATTGGCCTATAATCAACTATTATGGTGAATACTGTCACCGTTCTTTGAAATTCTATTTGGCCGACCAAAAAGCTAATACCTAATTTATAAATATGCTACATAATTTGTTATTACATATACGTAGCAAAAGGAGATTGAGTTATCTAACAGAACAGAAATAGCAAACTACAAAGTGTACAAACAGATTTTTATATGGACTAAGCTATCAACTCATATGTCACCGTCAACTCTCAATTTAAATAACAAACAGCGTTAACACTATTCCTACTTTCAACTTAAATCAAAATGAAAAGCTTTAAGATGTTACCTGACCTTTAAATCATTGACAATGTTGTTGAAACCGAACATCCAACAACTGCCAGTAACATATTCTCTGATGTTGTAAGGCTGTTATTATATAGTTGCCCAAGTTGAATTTCGACAATGAAAAATTGTGGCACCGAGAAAATTCAGCAATCATGAGTGGAAGGTTGAGATCACCGTATCATAGTAATAGAAATGATTGTGCATGTTACCTTTCTTTACTTGTATAAAAAATATATCAGAAAACATAACTATGCTATCAATCCAAAGTTTATCATAATAATCTGTGGCTGAAACAGAAGTTCACATAGCAGAAAAACCATAAAATATTACCTAAGGTATCACCTCCTACTAACATAACTTATATTTTGGAACGTGTATCACAAAAGAGGTGTTCGTTCGTTGAATTTGGTGATGTCTGAGCCGTTAACATCTCCTTTGTTGCCTATTACATCCAGTTGAGCTTACCAAAAACTAAGCCCTTATTGGATCTATGTGGAACTTCAGAAGAACAGGAGTAATTAGGATGCTATACTAGCCCAAACTTTACCGCTGACATAGGAATGTAATTTTTTTTAAGAAATATATGGAAGCTAACTATGTTGAACTAAAGTTTTACTTCGTTAATGGAAAAGCGTGCAATGTGGGAGTGGAAAACGAATGATATATTAACCTAATTTTATTTGTGGATAAATAAACCCTATAACATATTAATTAGAATCAAAAATCACTCGAATTTACTGTTCTAAAATTTCTAGATAAAAGAATGAAAACAGTCTATTTCAGTTTTTATAAAATATAAATAGATTCTTCAGAATTGAAGAAATAAAGCTGAAAGTGGCAGGAGATTGAATAAGATGGCTAATTCAACCAAACTACAGGCAATGTCTAGTGTGGTTGGAGAAATAAAGCTAAAATAGTAGGACCTGAATAATTGAAGTTGTACAATTCTATTTCAACACAGATAATTACTTAGTAGCCACCCCTAAAATAAATAAAATTTTAAAGACTAAAATACCCTTAGAAAGCTGCGTACTTTCTTTCTTCTCAATTCCATTATTTCTTACGTTAGTTTCTTACTGTCTAAACCACTGCTTCTTCAAAACCTTTGTTTCTAAATCGATGAAGAAAAAATTCAATTTTTCACTACTAAGTTATTTTATAGGGTTTACAGACTTTTCTAATTGTAGTTCTGAAGAAAATATGAATTGGGTTTCTAAATCAGTGAAGAAAAATTCAATTTTTCACTACTAAGTTATTTTTTGGATTTACAAACTTTACTAAGAAAAAATTCAATTTTTCACTACTAAGTTTCTAAATCAGTGAAGAAAAAATTCAATTTTTCACGTCTTGCGTGATGGGAAGGGTAGTTCTGGAAATGGTAGAGGGCTACTAAGTTATTATTTGGGTTTACAGACTTTTTTAGTTTTTGGAGGGCTACTAAGTAAATACTCGGGTTGAAATAGAATTTGTCCAAAGCCTATATCTATCCAAAGGAATTCTTGGGGATAATTTGACCATGGTTATTGCAAGTACTTAATCTATGTTTTTGTTGTTTATGCTAAAAGTCAAAAATATTTTGAAGTGAAAAATAATGAAAAATCATCTTGTTAGAAAAAATTATGTCTTATACACTAAATATATGTAGAGTTCTATTTACATTTAAAGCATGTTATGAAGTTGACTTTATTTCATGTACAAGATTTCCACCGTTACTGACTTGGCACTGAAAAAATTGTTATTGCTAGCAAAATTCTTAGATAAATTACTGATAACTTTCTACATTTATAGTATACTTTCTATTACGAGGGATAGATTTGTGTATCAAAAACCATGTTTTTATTCTCAGAAAAGCGTCCCATTTTGAATTTAAGAAACAATTGACACAGTGATTAAGTGAATTTCATAGATAAAGAACAATCAAGTTGAGGCAAGAGTTGATGATGTGATGAAATGTCTAAATAACATTAAAATATAGAGAGTCTACTGTATTGCGAATTAAGACGTACTAAACCTATATTATAATACAGTCATGCAGCTCGATTAAAAAGTTTTAATTTCAACTATAACCGTTAACATTAAGATTCAACTGTAATTAAGAGGGAAAATCTGAATCATTATATTTCTATGTATCAATAAATCCCAAATTTTCCAAAAATATCATGGCACTTACTATGAATCAACAAGTTGACAAGAAAAGGTTAAGCTTTCTAAATGCACCACTAAGCTTATTCCAGTAAGCTTTTCCAAAAGAAGTAGCCATAGAAGCGCCATGGAGAGCAAGTTCACCAAGATGACTTTGATTCATTCATGGATTTTGTCCAGGCTTATATATAGTACTGTGGTGCAATATCATTTTTATTTGGCATAAATGTGATACAAAGCACAAAAATTCATTAAAAGCATACATTAGACCATGTAACAAAACTTTAAGTCTTACCTGGATGTTAAAAGAAATGTTGGAAAAAGTATAATGTACAAAATGCTTGACCAAACAATTCCGCCTTTCCGTAGAATGATTCTTGAGTTCCCGAGTTTAGCTAGGAAGCTTCATTTTTTATCATTTAGATCATTTTGCTAGACCTATAAACTACAATTTTATACTAACTTCTAAGTGGCAATAGATAAGCTGCAGATCCATATCTCATCCAATTTCACTTTTAAATACATCAAGAGCATCATTTAAAAACATGTTGTTATTGATTTTTTTGAAAGTAACTTTTATTTATAGACATAGATATACTAATTAAGACCATGAGTTATATTTTCTCATATATGCATTTAATACTAAAACATATATAGGAAGAAACTAGTGGACTTTTATCAAACGCGGGTTATTGTATGTATAATACTTTCAGAGGTATGTCTCAAATTTTATAAATATTATTCATATGCATTTCTAAAAGAACAAAAAGAAAAGCTTCAAGTGAAGTTTGTGAGTGCCTGCTAGCAAAGAAAAATATATAGTGCCAGTAACTAAAGAGAATTCAATAGAAAATAAACTTGCTAGATTGAAATCATACTAAATAGTTAAGTGAATGAAAAGGTTAAAACCGATTATCTCTATGCATAAAGCAACCAATGGTAAAACAAATTTACTCAACTGTGTTTATTGTTTATGGAAAACTTAAAGATTCCCTCAAATGCACACATCGCTAAAAGAGTGAATCAATAAGCATATTTGGGAAGGGTGTAAAATAAAGAATTTAAAAACATATAAGGGTAGGTAGCAATAGCCTTTAACATAATACGTTCATTGAATTTGAAAAGAAAATGAAATAGTAAAATAATATAACATGAAACGAAAATAAAAGTCAAATAAGGAAATTCAAGTATAAAAATGTAAGTAATGGCCGAGACATTGAAGTGTGTCAAGGAATAAATTATAGTGCATATTGTTCAAGGAGGGTAAACGATAAAATTAAAATGCATGCATTTAATGACGAAAAAGCCGAATGATTTTAAAATGGAAAATGCATAAATTTGTAATGCAAGATATTTTGACGAAAAAAGGAAGGATGAAGCAAATATAGTATTAAATCAAATGACATCATCGGCAGAATGAAGCAACACATATTTGGGATGCTTTTAATCTGTGATTTAGAAATGGTAAGGTTTAGGAGTAATTAAATTCTGTAGTAAATGATGATAAACTAGAGAAAGTGGACTATCAATATAGTATTGTGAAAAAATATTTTTATAATTAATGCAATATTGACATAATCAAGTAAACGAAAGAAATGGAATTGTGTAGCATATTTATTTATTCATTGATCACAATTAATGGTTTTAAGTCATTAAGTGCAAAGTAATGTGTAAATTAAGGCCACAATTTGGTGAAGAAGAAGTTAAGATGTAATTGATTAAGAAGAAGAAGAAGCATATTTTGATCATTTAAAAAGAGAGGAGATGTACCGACCCACCATTTTGACCATCGAAAGTCGACACCGAACACTACCACTGTGTTCCAATGTCGCGAATCCAATCGACAAAAGGGCAGATTGTTAGGGTAATTAAAAAAAGAAAAAAAACATATAACAGAGAAAAATAGAATCTTACTACGGAATCAACAACATATAATATAACAAAGACAGTAGAAATTGTCTCTTCAAAAAAAAATACAAAGTATATCAGAGATAAAATAAACGTTATCAGCTGGAAAATTATAAAATCCCGACCTTACAAATGGTGATAGGTATACTATATAATACAGCGAAAAATAAAATACTACGATAGGTGAATCTTCAGCTCCCCTCCATGGTTTCCATAACACCAAAGGCAACCAGCGAAAATACACAGTTTGACCCGAGCATTATAAATAAATAACACCCGGATCAGTTTGGAAATACCAGTGTGAGATAACTCAAATAAGGGGAAATATATATATATAAATTCCGTTAGACCACGCCGCTAACGCGGAATAGGTTTTTACCTCATGAGAATAACATCCATACAGGCAAGAGTAGAAATGAATATCAGGAAACAAAACCAAATATGATTGAGCATAAATAATATCAACTAGACTTGAAAGGATGGAAATAAATCGAGTAAATCCAAACTGGACAGAATGGATAGAACAAGGGAAACAGTCCAACTTGATAGAATGGACTAAATAATGTAACAGTCCAAACTTGATAGGATGGGCTGAATAAGGTAATAGTCGAAATTGACAGAGAGGACTAAACAAGGTAACAACCCAAACACGATAGGATGTGCTGAATAAGGTAATAGTCCAACTTGATAGAGTGGACTAAATAAACACTTAAATACCGAGATGAGGAGTTGGTTCGACTCGTGGCAATTTAAAGCTAAAACAGATTCCGGGATACGAATCAAATAGGGAAAGGAAATTTTCCAACAAATGACTAGGAAGGTGCACCCCCTTGAAGTATACCTCTAGTAATATACTTCTAAGAAGCTCATTTACTCTGTGACACTTCTCGGACAATACCAAGCCGGACCCCGCTAGACCTTACCGAGTATCCGAATATTTCCACATCTAAGTGCACAACCGAATCCAAACTAGATGAGATGTGAAAATACCCTATTGGGAGCAACCCTACATAGCTTAGGTTCCACTCGCACTTTTGGTTTTGTCATTTTCGACAAAGGACAACAACGCCAATAGAGCAATAAATCATCTTAGAATGATGATAACAATGTGGCTGAAGTAACCGATAGCTGAGATACCAACTATCGAGGATATAAAATGATCGTATATGGAAATTAAGTCTTGTATACTTATCACCACTCGTTGAATTCAAACTTGTACTTTTCTTGGTTAACAGTAATACCGGACAATTCAAGGTAGTGTTACCTCAAAGTCATGTCCAACGATCACTCTTAACTTTTGAAATAGCGACAAGTTAATTCTTTGATGTTTAGTGCTAATTATACAAGTAAATCATTTCCATATAAGTGATTCATTTTACGGAAATAATTTATATCCATAAATGAATCAAACTTTTACTTTTGAAAACGAACTGAACTTTTTGCTTGATTTCCGTATTGGTAAAACAATTTTAGAATTAGTTCCTGATTGTTAAAACGTTAAGAGAATAATTTTTCCAAGCATGCGACCCCGATGACCTAAACCAACATCAGACCAAACACCTAGAAGGTTATCCAACTTAACAACCCAATAATCGAGTTCCAATTCCTTTTTATAACTTTAAAACAATATCAGTTATCCCGAAAGATAATAAATCACATTTAAAATCTCTTTTAAATAAACAAATCCATTATCCATAATAAAATAGATAATTATTTCCAAATACTTTTATAGCATTGGTAAATCAACTTTAAAAATCTTTATTAAATCAGTTTGTTAATTTTAAATCAGTTTATTATAACAATTTTTATTATATTAGTTAATTTACTTTAATCACCTTTATTAAATCTATTAATTAAAAAGATTTATTAAATTCAAATAGCCAATAATGAAATAAATAAATAATCACAAACATCATTAATTAAAATGATAAGTAATTCTAATTCCATTAATTAAAACAATTAATTAAGTTCAAAATAATCATAAATTAATCAGATTAATTGAATCCAAACTTCATTAGTCAAACCGATTAATTAAAACATCATTTGTTAAAATGATTTATTTAATTATAAAACATCATTAATTCTAATGATTTAACTAAAATCCAAAATATCGTTAGTTAAAACAACTTATTAAATTCAAAACAATCATTAATTAAAATTATTAATAAAATTCAAATTTCATTATTTAAAATGATTTATTACTTTTAAATATCATTGATTAAAATGATTATTAATTTCAATTATCATAAATTAAAATAATCAATTAATTAATTAAACTCGATTATCATTAATTAAAACAATTAATCAATTAATTAAACTCAAATAATCATTAGTTAAAATGATTAACTAAGTATAAAACATCATTAACAAAAATGATTAATTCAATCTAATGATAAACCAATTTTATTCATCATTTATTAAATTGGTTAATTAATCTCAAATTAATTAATTTAAAAGTTTAATTAATTTAAATTATCATTAATCAAAATGACTAATAAATTTACAATATCCTTTTTAGCGAAAATACAAACTCAAGTTCATATGATAGGGTTTTGGGGATAAAATTTAATAAACAACGGTATAGCGAAAATCGCTATAACGACATTTAAACTATTAAATGGAATATCAAAAATTAATTTCAATAATCCATTAATAACAGCATATGGGTTTAAATAAAATAGTTTATGATGGAGAAACCCCCTTTGGGTCTCTCTACAGATTTTTCCTGCAAAACAATGGTTATCGATAATATATATATAATCATATGGGTTTATAATGATCAAATTAAGATGTCATCCATTTTCCAAATGGAAATTCAACCAAACAAGCAATCAAACAATTTTAACTAACATTCAAACGATCAATAAACGATTTTAACATCATTAATGTGATATAATAAAATTAAATGTGAGTTAAACTCACATTGATTTTTGTTTCCGCCGAACGTCCCCATTTTGGACTAAAACCGAACGACCGTTCGATTTTTAGCCAAAATCTTTGCTTGCTCCAAATCTAACCAAACCAACTCCCTCACGAATATCACGACAACATAATTCCAATGCAAAAAACGGTGTTTGAATCCGACCTCATATAAGCGAGATGTACATGTTAGAAGTTATCGATAAATTTAATTAAAATCAATTCAACTTTGAACAAATTACAAATACACCCCTACCCCTTTCTTCTCCATCCTCCAGATCAAATGTGCATGCACAGTGAAATGCGTAACCTCCTCCTTGTGCACGCATGGTGAAGCTCCACCGTTACACCACGATAACTCAAACCGACTGCACCGAACGACTTCTCTCTACAATCTCCACAAGCCTACCACCACCTTAACACACCCGGAGGCTCCTAGAAAAATGCAACCTGCTCGTCAAATTGCCGCTGCCCATCAAGTCGCGACCCCTAAAACTTTACCACACAGCATGAAATCATGCCCACGCGTGCACCTACCCACCACGAGTTCAACTCCGCCCACCAATCGAACCATCGTCCCCAAAATCTCCAGAAATCTCAAACCTTAGCTGTTGCTGCTTAAAACGACCATCCCCAAATCGACGACGCGACCACCATCGAGCACATGGAATGGTAGCTCTCGATCATATGAACTCAACGAATCCAAAATCATGATTTTTAGTAGCCTCGATTATTTTATGTTGAATTTTGAATGGGCGGCCATTTTGATTTTTACTGTGAATGAAGAAAAGTGAATGCCAGAGAAGAGGAAGCAGACATTGGTTAAAGTGATGAAGTTTGATTTTATTATAAAATTTTCTAACAAATAAAATGAATATGTTTACCTTTTCCATAGCAGAAATTTTCTCTAGCCGCCAAAATGTCCATGACGTCAAATCGTTATTTAAAAGTTGAATTTTTGATTTGATTTTTCAATGGTTTTTAAATGAAGTGTTTATAGTACCCAGCTATGCAATATTTCATTCGAGTACGAACCACGGGTGACCGAAATAAAAATATAATCATGCATTGAAATGCGACGCGATCATAAATCAACAATGAATTACACATATTATTTTATTTTGTTAAATTTTCCAAATATCATCGTTTGCAGATAAATCGTCAAACGAATCATTTCAATATTTTCCCAAACTAAAAATTAGAGAAAAACCATATGAATTAAATTAAAAATACGTTATCAAAAATTAAGTCATTTTATTACAATTTGATTTTTCTTATTATTTATTATATTCGAACCATTTGTTATCGTTTCGCCAAATGATTCACCATTGTTATTTATTAATTTAAATGGATTTAAATAGAATTAGTAAATCCATTTAATTAATATTTAATTCATAATTCAATTATTTAAATAAGCCATATATTTGAATTATAAGTTATTAAATTCCAAAATCCAATTATTTTAAGATTAAAATAATTAAATACTTAAAATTCACTGACCAAAATTTTTGGGTTGTTACAGGAGAAGAGCCTACGAAGAAAGAAACAAGCATGCATGCATGTATGTGATGCAAGCAACTTCCTTTTTAGGTGGCCTCCTCATTGCCAATCGGGCATCCTCCATTTATCCCATTAAAGCAATAATTAAGGATCAGATTAGAGTAGCTAAGTGAATATATATTGGTAAATTAATTGATTAATTTGCAAATTAACTCTTGTTTGCTTCCTAATTTTAACATGCTAAGCAGTACACATGGCCATAATATACTGCATATACACCAGTACAAGCAGTACATATAGGACTAAACCCTCTGCTAGTTGTTACTATGAGATTGAAAAGGAGACAAAGGTGAAATTCATAGAGCAGCTGCATGCGAGACATAGGCAGATTGTTACATGAGGCTGGCAATGATAGGATTTTACAGAGCTGAACCCAAACCTATGGTAATGGCAGGCCGTGTAGTGAATCAAAAAGTAAAAAGGGTTTAAAAAATGGACCATTTCTCGATTTGTGTGCCTCATCCTTGCGTAGTGGCCATGCTAATCTTTTATGTTTCGTACCAATTTTAACGGATGTTTCCGAAGGAACAATCTCCTTCTCCATCTCTTACAACATATATATAATTTTATTTTTCATATTTTGGAAGACATAGGACTAAATAGCATCCTTTACATGTTTGTTGTTTCTTATCTTCCATTTTCCTACCCAAACACATTCTTGTTTACTATGTTAAAATCTAGATTTCCCTTTACTTTGTTAATCAACAACTGGTCGCACCAGTCAAATATGTATACATTACTTAAGTCCTTGTACCTCCATCCTTCTATATCCACCACCATCCTATATAGCTGTTGCTTTTAAGCATGTAACTATTTTCATACCTAGCTTACTTAGTATAATTTGAAAAGCCCCATGCATTACTATCTTCCTTCCACATTCTTTTCTTTCTTGATTAATACATTACACCACAAACATTAGTTCATACATCTGATATGTATACACGATCAATTTCCACTATCTTATATATATTATGGCAAATTTTCAAATTAGACCCAAAAATTAAGTTTAACTGACCCAAGCATTGATCAAACAACACTTACTAATCAAACAACAACTTTAGTAATTGGATTTACTCATGTATAACAAGCTCAGATGATCTGCAGAATCAACTAGTTCTCCCGTATACATCAAATTTCATAGAATTGAGTAGTGTTTGTGCCAAAATTGGTCAAAACACCAAATTGCAAGTGAAAGCATCAATATCTAGTCACATATCACAGATAAAATATATGTAGAGAGTATCATATGAAGAACAATCAAAATTAAAAATTACAAAAACAAGAAAATGGCGGAATTCACAAATCTCAAAGAAAATCCAATCTTTAGCCTTGATCAGATTGGGGGGTCTTCTCCTTCTTCATCATCCCTTTCTCCTCCTCCACCGGATCCATTTCTGCATTCACAACCAATTTCCTCAAAAATTACTCCTGAATTTGATAAAGAGGGATTTCAGATTGTTTAGTCAAGAAAAAGCAGAAGTGAGAATCAAAAGCATCGACTTGGAATTGGTTCAAACCAACTGAGCCTGAATAAGGGAAATACAAACCACTCAAAACAATTCTTCAGAAATACTAATAGAGATTTTCTCAATTCAAGATTCACAGAGAATTCAAGAAATTCAGCAAAATATGTTGAAAACCCTTCTCAGACTGGTTTGATCTCGGATTCACAAATTAAAATTTCAAGAAATCATCCAAGAAACAACCAGCTATCAAATAAATCTGATTCTCAATTCAATACTAACCTGATTAAAGCTTCTTCATGGGCTAATTTGATAAAGAAAGGAGGATCAAACTCTGAAGCTGATCTCAAATATGTTGCTCCTCTCTCAATCAATGATAAGAAAATAGTAGTTGTGAATGCAGAGGCCAGTAGAAAGGTAGAAAACAAGTGGTTCCATTCAGTTATTGCCTATGTTTTTGGCAGCAGACCCGCTTATCATCATTTCAAGGCTGTCATTGCAAAATCGTGTACTCCCACTAGTAATTTTGATATATTTACTCATAATAATGGGTTTTTCATAATTAGATTTACAAATGCAACATATTGTGAAAAAACTATTAATGGAGGTCCTCATTTTATAAATTGAAAACTCATTATTATGAAAAATGGAATAATAAAATCAATCTAGATAATGATTTGCTCTCTACTATGCCAATATGGATTAGACTTCCTGAATTGAATCTTAGATTATGGGATAAAGAAATATTGAGTGCTATAGCTAGCATTGTGGGCATTCCTATTAAATTAGATGAACATGCAGCCAAGGAACAAGACTTTCTTTTGCTAGAATATTAGTGGAAATTCAAGCAAATACTGATTTACCAAACGAAGCTTCTATTTCAATGCATGATGGGGAAAACTTCATGCAAAGCATAGAATATGAATGGATTCCTCCTAGATGCAAATCATGTTGTTGTTTTGGACATACCATAGATAATTGTGTCACCAAAATGGTCTGGAAAGAGAAAAAAATCAAGAAAAATCTGATGTTGATAGCAATTTCACAAAGCAAAATGGAAATGCATTGATAACCAGTACATTTGAAGCAAATAATGGATTCATCTGTCTATCCTTGAATGAAAAGAATAACAGTATCAATGAAACAATTGATGTTCAAGAATCAACACGAGAAATGGAAGTTCAAGAAGGCAATAAGTCACAGTGTCTAGGAGAAAAATATAATGAAACTGCAAAGAGCATTTCAGAAAACTTTTTGAAACAAATGCAAACAGGAAAAGTGCTGTAACCCAAATCAGGGAAAATAACCCAGAATCAGCAAACATGAACATAGATGATGGTTCATTTATTAATGCTATCCTCAGTAGAGAACCACCTAAAAACCCCAATATTAGTCATGTTGCAACTCACCTTTCCTCTCATACCACAAATCAAAGTTCATAAATCAGTCTACAAAAGGCAATCAATATAGTGGCAAACTTCTCTTCAATATCAAGGAAGAACAAGAAAGATAAAAAGGAAAAAAGAAGAGGCAAAATGAAAAGCATCAAGGATATAGTCACTGAAGATAACACAGAAGATATTGATGACAGTGACTTCAAAAGAAATTACATCTCAAAAAATTCAAAATGGGAAGAGCAGCTCAAAGCAATTAGCAAAACAACATATAAGAAAAAGGGAAAGAGGTTGG
This sequence comes from Allium fistulosum, assembly GCA_030737815.1. Classification (NCBI taxonomy): domain Eukaryota; kingdom Viridiplantae; phylum Streptophyta; class Magnoliopsida; order Asparagales; family Amaryllidaceae; genus Allium; species Allium fistulosum. Next base: position 454,889,148 of record CM060907.1, on the reverse strand, counting down.
AGACTCTAGTGGAAGAGAGCAGCCACAGTGCATAGCTGCTCTTCCTTTGTATCCTTTAAGTATCCTTTCTAATAATACTATTATTATTATGTCGATAATCTCATGGAATGTTAGAGGGCCAAACTCTCTAGAAAGGAAATTAGATTTATCTAATCTCCTTATGTCTTTAAAACCCAGTATTGTTGGTTTGCTTGAACACAAAATAGACAATTCTAAAATTGCTAATTTGCAAACAAAAAATTTATATAATTGGAAAATTATTAATAATAATCAAATTGGGGGAAATGGTAGAATATTGGTTATTTGGGATCCTAACATTTGGGATATTTTTCAATATTTTATCAATTTCCAGTTTATTCACTGTAAATGTGTAAATAAAGGTGGTTTTCAATTAGAAATTACTTTAGTTTATGCTTCCAACAATGAAACTGAAAGACCATCTCTTTGGAATAGTCTTGAACAAATTAACTCTAATATGAAACTTCCATGGATAGTTATTGGAGATTTTAATACTGTCATGCATGGTTTTGAGAAAAGGGGTGGGAATCCTATTCCTTTTAAAAAACTTGAAATGTTACATAACTTTCTTATTAAAACTGGTTTATTTGAACCAACTATTTTTGGAAATACTTTTACTTGGAAATCTGGAAAATTCAGAAATATCCACTGTAAATTAGATAGAATTCTTCTAAATCATGCTTTTACAAATTATTTCAAAGATTTGAAATGTTTTACCCTTCCCCAGGCTGCTAGTTATCACACTCCAATTCAAATTTATTTAAGTCAAAATAATAATATTAGGAATAGCATTCCATTCAGATTTGTTAATGGCTGGGTATATGAGGATGGTTATAAAGACTTAATCAAAAACTGCTTAACCACAAAAGTATTGGGCACTGCCCAATTCAAATTCAATAAACTTCTTCATATTACTAAAGAAAAACTGAAAATATGGAATAAAAACAGAATTAATGATGAAATTAAAAACATTAGAGATGAATGTGAGCTTAGACAGAATGACTTAGACAAGGATTGCTCAGACATTGATAAGGTCAACAACTTTTTTCTAGCCCAAAATAAACTGGTCAAGTCCCTTCATGTGCAGTCTACAAATTTAAGGCAGAAAGCAAAAATAGACTGGTTATTACATGGAGATGAAGCTAGTAAATTTTTTAATGCTAAAATGTCCAGTAGGAAACATAGGAATGATATTGGGGAAATTATTAATGTCAAGGGTAATGTAATCAATGACCTGACTTGTATTAGGAAGGAAGCCATAATTTATTTTACTAATTTATATAATACCAATCTCTATTCTAATTCCTTCCCTAATATAGAACCTAAATTTAAAGTTAATGAAAACAGCAATGATATTCTTTTAGCTCCTATCTGACTTGAGGAGATTAAAAATATCATTTTTAATTCCAATAATGATAAAAGTCCAGGACCTGATGGCTTTGGTGCCAGATTCTATAAAACTCACTGGGAAGAAATCAAATTATCTCTATTTGATTCTATCACTGAATTTTTTAGGACTGGTAAATTATTGAAAAAATTGAACCATACTTTTATTACATTGGTCCCAAAGGTTCAAATTCCCAACAGTTTAGAAGACTATAGGCCTATTGCCTGCTGTAATTTCATATACAAAATTATTTCTAATATTTTATCTAATAGGTTAAAAATATTTTTGAAATACCTTATTTCTAGAAACCATATTGCTTTCATTCCTGGAAGATTAATTGTTGAAAACACTTTGCTAGCACATGAATTAACAAGAAACTTTAATAATAATAATAAAAATCTCATGTGTGTTAAAATTGATTTACATAAAGCTTTTGACAAAATAAATAGACATTTCATCATTTACATGATGAAACAAATGGGCTTTTGTAATAAATTTTGTGATCTCATCCTTGAATGTATTAATAATGTTTCTTATTTTATTTTGGTTCAAGGTTCTCCTAATGGGTTTATACAAAGCAATAGGGGAATTAGACAAGGAGACCCACTTTCTACTTATTTATTTACTACTGCAATGGAATATTTCTCAATTCTTATGGAAATTGAGCTTATAAAAGGAAATATCAAACCAATCAATAGAATCAATCCATATGTTACACATTTATTATATGCTGATGATTTGCTTATCTTTTTGAATGCAGATACACAAAGTGTGAAATCCATTGCAAATTATTTTGACAAATTAGAAGAGCATGCAGGGTTAAAAGTTAATGAATTCAAAAGCAAAATATATTTTAGTAAAGGCTGCTCCAATAAAATGGACATTTTAAATATCCTAAAATTCAAGGAAGGTAATCTGCCTGTTAAGTATTTGGGTCTTCCTCTTAGTGTCAACCAAATCAATGACAGAGACTGCACAAGATTATTAGATATCATTCAAAATAGATTTGAAGTGTGGGCTAGTAAATTTCTTTCTTTAGCCGGAAGAATTGAGTTAACTAAAACTGTCATCATCACAATCATCATGTATTGGATTCAAGCTCACAATACCCAGTAAAAGCAATACACAAAATTGAAAAAATTTGTGCAAATTTCATCTGGAAAGGAAAAAAACACAAAATTGCTTGGGAAAAAATCTGTTTACCAAAGAAAGCAGGTGGTTTGGGTCTGAGAGACATTAATGAGTTGAGAGAAGTGTGTAAACTCAAATTATTATGGAAGTTTGTAAATGGCAACTCATTATAGGCAAAGTGGATGAAAGCAAGGTATCTTAAAAATAAGAACTTTTGGACTACTGGAATTGAAAATTGTCACTCTTTTGTCTGGAAAAATATTCTCAGTAGCAAAGACACTGGTATCAAGCTTTTGGAAAGAAAATTTAAAAATGGAAACCAGACTAGTTTGTGGTTTGACCCTTGGATTCATGGAAAAACACTAGTTAGTCTTGTGGGATGGAACAACTTATATTTGTTTGGTGAAATCAATGGAAAAGTAAGTAGCATCATTCAAAACAGTAGGTGGAATACATTTTGGCATCCAGCTACTTCTATTTTCAGTACAGCCATTAATCAAATCACAATTGATCCTAATCTTCCAAAAGATAAGTGGGAATGGAAACCATCTACAAAAGGTTCTTTCTCCTTCAAAAAAACTTTGGAATTTATAAAAGGTCATGAAACTGAAGTGGATTGGCACACTGTTATATGGAATAAATCAAATTGTCCTAAAATGTCCCATTGTGCCTATTTTGCAATTATTAATAGGCTTCCCACTAGAGATAGATGCTTAAAATGGAATAAAAAAGGGGATACAATAAGCCTACTATGCCGAGAGGAAAATGAGTGTATCAATCACTTGTTTTTTGACTGTACTTATACAAAACATTTATGGTTTATTGCCAAAACAAAGCTCAAAATTAAACAAAATCAGGTAGTTCAAAACATCAGAGAAAGCATCAACTATATCAAACAAAACATCAAAGAAAAATCCAAGGAAATCAAAAAATCTAGTATTATGCTTACTGCAACAATATTTCACATTTGGAAGGAAAGAAATCAAAGACTTCGCTCTCAATCAGAAACAGAAAGCAATCAACTTTGGAAGAAAATTGAATTAGATTGCCAGATTCTTCTCAGTAAACATAGAAATCAAAGCAAATATTCAGATAATCCAAATCATAAAAACTGGCACATGGATAAATATGAAGAGAGTTTAGAATCTTTCTTATAGAGTGGGAAAATCACTTCTGATTCTCCCAATCTGAGACTTCCTCATCACAATGGCAGTCATTGGATGGAAAAGCCTTTGAGTCATGTTAATTCCACTTCCAACTTAGTCAATACTGGTGGCGGCCACTTCTACCATCACAATACCAGGTGACCAGACGTTTGGTAGTCAAGTCCAGACGTCTGGTTATGGTCCTTGGAGAAAAAAATAACAATATAAGAACGCAAAAAATAAAATGGCAGAGACAAATTCCAGATGTCTGATTTATAGGTTCAGACGTCTGGTTAGGGCTCAAACGTCTGCTCTGAAATTTCAAATGACTGGGTTTTTTTTAATTATTTCCAGAACTCAAATCCAGACGTCTGGATTAAACATTAGATGTCTGGATTAAACCCTAGACGTCTGGAACTGCCAATTCTGCCTATTGTGGGCTGTTTTTTTATTGGATTTCCAATTTTAATCGATTTTTGTCGATCCGGTTAATTGTTATAACTTATCGACTTTGATGACTTCTTTCTTTGGATTTTTGGGAATATCCATTTGATGGATTTGATATCGATTTTTATGGATTTAATTCACATTGTCGTATGTGAATTTTTGGTGATTGTTTGTTTTTACAATCATTTTGTGATTTGTCACTTTAAAATACAAAGGTTTCGATACTAGTAGTAAATACTAAAACTCTTTCATTAAAACGATTTCGACACTATTTTAAATATAAAGCTCGCTTTTAAAACTGTTTTCCAATCTATTAGTATATACAAACCTTTACCTCATTCGTATGAGAAATCTAATTAAACGGCTTAGCAAAACAAGTGGTATGAAACGCTTGCGTTTACTTCGTCGGTTAATTCTTGGACTTATTCGATTGAACTCTCGTGACAATTTTCAAGTGGAAATTCTACAATTTGTTCGTAAATATTAAGTTAAGCTAGTGGTTATGGGACATGAAGTTAAACTCATTTATTTACTAGCTTAGTGTAATTTACACTTGTCGATCACTGATGATCATTTTGTGATTTAGACTAGCGATGTGCGATGTCTCTTTGTTTGTGTGGGGGACTAGAAAACCCCGTTTGTGGAGCTTCGGTTCAAATTGGTGGGGTAGCGACCCATGGCCTTCAGGCCGTTTGTGAAGCCTCGGCTCAAACTTGATGGTTAGCGACCATGGAATAGCGTTCCGTTTGTGATACACGTGTTGGTGAGTTTTCGTGCTCCGTTTGTGATAGGCCTCCCCCTTTGTGTTTTCTGGATTTCTGGTTATTGATTTCTAGAATTTGTGTTCCACCAATTTTCGTGGTTTGCATTAATAAGCTTTATCAATATTTTTGGTTTGGTGAATAAGTTAAAGAATATGACATTCTTTTTTGTGTTTGATTAGAATTGAGATATTTTATGATTTTTATTATTATTGAATGTATACTTGTCACAGTATGGCATTATTGTTATCATACGTTTTCGTCATATCTCTTATTCTATCTCATTTTATATGATATTTATAGCTAGACTGATCCGTTTATTATTTTCTTCTTAAATAATAATCGGGTGAGATCGAGGTGTTTCAGGTGCTTCTACTTGACTTCTTATCTGGATTGTCATTTGACTTTTGGCTAACTACTTTAGCTTAGTAGTTTTTGTTGTTATACATTCGAGATAGAGACTCCTTTATGTATACATATTCTTTTGTCTAGCACTTGTACCTTTTCTTTTGTGATATAGTGTTTCTTGTATGACCACTACTTTGATGTACATTTCTATGTGTTATATTCATATCTGTTTCCGCCTTTGTGATGTGAATATCTGTGGCTAATTTGTGTTATGCTTATTTCTATATTTGTTTCCGAAGGACAAAGAACCACTGTGTAGTAGCTTTGAGTTTGTATTTGATATGTCGAATTTCCTCTCGAAATGAAATGCACGCCCTACTATCTGACATATCGGTACTCGAACAAAGTAATTACACAGATGGTCGCTCCTTAACAGCCTTATTCTTCGTGCTAGTCGACATCATTACCCATTAGTGTCCTTGGCTAGTGTGAGTATAGAGGTGGGGCGTCACAGCTTGGTATCAGAGCCAAACTTCTGAACAATATGGAATAATCTAGCAAGGATCATTGTCCTAAGTCTTTCTTAGGAGTCGTGCCTTAGGATTTAATTCGAGTCATTGGACCCGTACTATCCTATTTTCTTTTGTGTTGCCTTGTTTTATCAATAAAGTTTGTTTGATATTCATTCTGAGAATAACATTTTTCCTCTTTTTCTTTCTTTCTTAAAGAAGAGAAATGGTTAGACCAGGCCGTCCCAGCGTCGGTCAATCCAGTGCTACTCCTCAGGATGGAGTATTTATGTCTGCCCAGCTGCTCTTAGATCTTGTGAAGAATGCTCAAGCAGTCGGACCAATTCTAGAGCCTACTCATCCTAAATCTGGGTTTGCACGCTTGTGCAGGGATTATACCAATTTGGGTGGAAGGCCATTCAAGGGTTCCGAAAGCGTTATAGAAGTCCAAGCTTGGCTTAGAACATGCGATCACATCTTTTCCCGCATGAATCTTATTGATCTACATCGAGTCCAAGTGGCTTCTAGCATGCTCCAGGAGAGAGCATTAGATTGGTATGAGCTTCTGATCTCGGAAATTATTGAAGCGGATCTTACTTGGGAGCAATTCTGGGAAAGGTTCGAGTTAAAGTTTGTGCCGGAAGCTGAAAAAGTATCTTTAGCTCGACGCTTTATCGACCTTGTTCAAGGTGAATCTTCTGTGACCGACTATGTCGCATCTTTTGAATCTCTTTCTAAATATAGGGTCGAGTATATTAATACCCCATTGAGGAAAAATCAGAGATTTGTCTATGGGTTGAATAAGAAGCTCAAAAAGCAATTACTCCTGAAACTAGAAGTTTCTTTCGAACAGCTTGTTGATATCGCTCTTCGACTTGAAGGGGCCGATAAAGAAAGCGATGTTGAAGTTGTGGGGGCCAAACAAAACATCAATAAGAAGAGGCCTTTTAAGTTCAAGCCTTATCCCAACAAGAAAGGGAAGCAAGCAACTTCGGTAGCAAATACTCCTACCTCTAGTCGTGGAGAATGTTACAATTGTGGTTCTAAGGACCATTATGCAAACAAGTGTCTGAAGCCCCTTACTTGTTGCTATTGCAAAAGTTCGGGTCATACTATATCTTCATGTCCCAAACTTCAAAGCAAGAAGGAAGGGAAGCTAAATATGGTGCAAGCCCCTAGTAACACTTCTCTTGGTCAAGGTATCTCTCATTCTATCCTTGATGGCATTATTATATTTTGTGATCTTCCTATTCGAGTTCTTTTCGATACGGGTGCATCTCACTCTTTTATATCAAAAGAACTTGTTGATGCTTTGTCCTTGAATGTTATTGGCTTGATGACTTCACTGAGAATTGCAAATCTGGTTCGTGGATCTGCAACACTCAGTTTATTTTGTAAAGATGTCAAGATTATTTTTCGTGATTATTCTTTCCGAGCCAATTTGCATGTTATGCGCTACTTAGGTTTCAGAATGATTTTGGGAATGGATTGGCTTAATCGTTATGAAGCCCATATCCTATGTCCCGAGCGGACTATTCATCTTCGACATCCTCAATCTGTTAAGCAGATTTCTATTGTTCTTAAAGATTCAGATTCCAATTTGGTAGCTCTTTGTATTCTTTAAATCCTCATGATGATGATAATGATGATGAGGAAGATGTTGTTTTTCTCATTCACGTTGTTTGTGAATTTCCCGACATATTTGAGTCCGTTTTAGGATTACCACCTAAGCGAGCAATTGAGTTCAGAATTAATCTAATCCCTGGAGCTCTACCTATTACTCATCCTCTTTATCGTATGTCCAATAAGGAAAATGAGAAGATGGGTAAACAATTATCCGAATTGGAAGGAAAACAGTTTATTCGTTCTAGTTCATCTCCTTGGGGAGCTTCAGCTATTTTTGTGAAGAAATCTGATGGTACACTTAGGCTTTGCGTTGACTACCACAAGCTTAATGATCTCACCATCAAGAATAAATAACCCTTACCTCGGATTGATGATTTATTCGATCAACTTAGTGGTGCTGGAGTCTTTTCACAGTTAGACTTAGCAACCGGTTTTCATCAGCTACGTATTGCAGAGGGTAGCATTCCTTTGACATCGTTCCGTACTCATTATGGATCTTATGAATGGCTTGTTATGCCATTTGGTTTAACGAATGATCTAGCTTATTTCATTGACCTTATGAATCGAGTTTTCAAAGACTTCCTCGATCGATTTGTTTTCATCTTTATAGATGATATTCTTGTTTATTCTAAAACCGAGGAAGAGCATTAAAAACAGCTTCGGATTGTGTTGGAAACTCTTAGGAGCAACCAATTGAAAGCAAAATTTTCTAAACGCCACTTTTGGCAATCTCGTGTGAAATTTTTAGGGCATATTTTTTCTAAATCCGGAATTTCCATGGATCCTTCAAAGATTGAAGAGATTCAAAATTGGAAGAGACCAGAGAGTATGACAGAAATCCATAGTTTCCTCGGATTGGCGGGCTATTACCGTCGTTTCATAAAAGACTTTTCTAAAATTTCCGTACCTCTTACTAGTTTGACAAAGAAGGGATTTAAATACATTTGGTCATACAAATGTGAAGCTTCATTTCAGAAATTAAAAGAACTCCTTTCCGATGCTCCTATTCTTGTGATTCCCGAAGGAAACCAAGACTTTATTGTTTATACCGATGCTAGCTGTGTTGGTTTGGGTGTCGTTCTCATGCAAAAGGAACGTGTTATCGCTTATGCTTCTAGGCAATTAAAGCGTGTTGAGACTAGATATGCCACTCATGATTTAGAGCTCGCGGCCATTGTTTTCGCTTTTATAATTTGGCGTCATTATCTTTTCGGAGAGAAATTTGTTCTCTACACCGATCATAAATCTTTAAAGTATTTATTTTCTCAAAAGGAACTTAATTTGCGTCAACAACGTTGGCTCGAGTTCCTTACATCTTACGATCTTGATATTCTCTATACTCCCGAAAAAGGTAATCGTGTTGCTGATGCCCTTAGTCGTAAGCAACAAGCAGTTGTTTCAATGATGATATCCGAATGGAATGATCTCGAGACTTTGTCCACTTGTGAGATTCAAGATCGTGAATCCAATTCATGTTCATCTCTTGTTTTGTGTAGCCTTGAGGCTCATCCTTCTCTTTTAGACCGCATACTTGAAGCTCAAAAGCAAGATCCCGAATTGGTTCTTCTTAGCCAAAGTTGTAGTGATAAAATTGATATTGGTGGTTTGAAAGACTTTGATATTGATGCTCGTGGCGGTATTCGAAAATTTGGTAGACTTATTGTGTCAAATATTATTAATCTTCGTAAAGACATTTTAGAAGATTCTCATCGTTCTAAATTTACCATTCATCCCGGTAGTAGTAAAATGTACACGGACATGAAGCGACTTTATTATGGGATGGAATGAAATCTGATATTGCTAACTTTATTAAGCGTTGCATGACTTGCCAACTCATAAAGGCCGAGCATCAAAGGCCGGGTGAGTTATTGCAACCTTTAGACATTCCCGTTTGGAAGTGGGATCAAGTCTCCATGGACTTTATTGACGGTCTTCCCCGTTCTCGTTCGGGTCATGACAGTCTATGGGTGATAGTATATAGACTTACAAAATCCGCCCATTTTATTCCCGTTCGGTCTAATCGGACCGTACCTCTTTTGGCCAAACTTTATGTTAAAGAAATTGTCAGATTGCATGGAGTTCCTACTTCTATTGTTAGCGATTGTGATCCATTGTTTACTAGTGGATTTTGGAAGGGTCTTCAAAAAGCTTTGGGAACGAAGCTTAATTTTAGCACCGCTTATCATCCTCAGTCCGATGGACAAACGGAGCGTGTGAATCAAACTCTTAAAGATCTTCTTAGTGCTTGTGTTCTTGATTTTGGTGGAAGTTGGGAAGATCATATTTCCCTTTATGAGTTTTCCTATAATAATAGCTTCCAATCTATTATTGGTATGGCACCTTTCGAAGCACTCTATGGAAGGCCGTGCCGATCTCCTTCGTGTTGGCTTGAAGCCGGTGAGAAGCTGGTTTTAGGTCCTGATTTTATTCGTGACGCCACAGAAAAGATTGACCTTATTCGTCATAGGATGAAAGAAGCTCAAAGTAGACAAAAATCCTATGCCGATAATCGAAGAAGGAAATTAGAATTTTCTGTGGGAGATTTGGTATTTATTCGTGTTTCACCTATGAAGGGTGTTGTACGTTTCAGTCGATCGGGAAAATTAGCACCTTGATATATTGGTCCTTTTCCCATCACCAAACGCATTGGTTCCATGCCTTATCGTCTCTTATTACCGGCTTAGTTTTCTGCTATTCATGCCGTATTCCACGTCTCTCAACTACGGAAATGCCTTAGGAATTTCGATTCTATTCTTGAGCCCGGTGTAATTGAAGAAATTGAAGTTTCACCAAATTTGACTTATGAGCAACATCCTATTCGTATCATTGCTACGGAGGTTAAACGCCTTCGAAATAAAGATGTTCCTCTTGTGAAAGTTCAATGGTCCTCAAATCCTAAGGATTGCTCTTGGGAATCAAGAGAATTCATCGAGCGAACACATCCGGACTTACTCTCTCTTGCTCCTTAAGGTGAACTCCTCATTTCAAAATTTCTTCTTTTGTGTTATTATGCCTTAGTATGGTTGTTACTTTTTATTCTCTTCTTAAGTATTGCGAGGACGCAATTTCTTTAAGGAGGGGAGTCTGTAACAACCCGCATACTTTACGATTGTATATTTAAATGTTTTATTTAAATATAACATCGTTAATCGGATTAAAGTCTGAAATGTTACTTTTTGTAAACAGTCGAATTGGGACTCGAAACCACTTCCATTGAGTCCAAAATGGTGTTACAACTCTTTTGAGTATAAACATCGATATGTTTGGAGTTGAGTAGAATTTTTCTATTTTTCTATTTTGGGCTTTGGGTTTGGGTTTCAGCCCACTAACCCAACTTAATACCCTAACTCCTCTACTCTTCATTCATTCTACTCCTCATTTCCTAACACTGTCAAGCTAAAGTAAAATGGGGGAAAAGATAGGAAATTAAAATTCATAAACCCTAGTTTGATTAGGAAATAGAAGTTCAAGTCCAAAAACAAAGAGAAGCTTAGGTAAGCATCCTCTTCATCTTCTCCATCTCAATCTCTCTCCAATTTCAGAAATTTCCTATAACCTAACTTAGGAAATATTCGATTATGATCTTAGATTGGAGCTTCTAGAGTTGAAGTTGAAGAGTAGTTGATCTTTCCTTTGTTTTTGAGCTTCTCATTCGTTGTTTTGGGTTTAAAGGTGAGTTCCTTAACTCACATCTACATCTATAACTTTCATTGTTGTTACGTATGAATTCCTAACATTTATTCATGTTCATTTGCTTTTGATTTGAATTGATTAGGTGAATTTTCCAATTTTTGGTTTTTGAATTCCAATTTTATGAAAATCCTACTATGGATGTTTGGACATGGTATTTGGGGTGTATCGAAGAGCCTATAAGGCTGGGTTGTCGCTTGGCATAAATCTCTAGTCTTTGTTGCTTGTCCAATCGCTCCCGATTCGTTTTGGCCATCATGGCCTAGACAAACTATTGCCCAAACCAGGTGACCAGATGTCTGGTAGTCAAGTCCAGACGTCTAGTTATGGTCCCTGGAGAAAATAATAATAATATAAGAACGCAGAAAATAAAATGGCAGAGGCAAATTCCATACGTCTGATTTACAGGTTCAGACGTCTTGTTAGGGCTCAGACGTCTACTTTGAAATTTCAAATGTCTGGGGGTTTTTCTGCATTATTTCCAGAACTTAAATCCAGACCTCTGGATTAAACCCCAGACGTCTAGAACTGCCAATTCTGCCTATTGTGGGCTGTTTTTGATTGGATTTCCAATTTTAATCGATTTTTGTCGATTCGGTTAGTTATTATCACTTATCGACTTTGATGACTTCTTTCTTTGGATTTTTGGGAATATCCATTTGATGGATTTGATATCGATTTTTATAGATTTAATTCACATTGTCGTATGTGAATTTTTGGTGATTGATTGTTTTTACAATCATTTTGTGATTTGTCACTTTAAAATACAAAGGTTTCGATATTAGTAGTAAATACTAAATCTCTTTCAATAAAACGGTTTCGACACTATTTTAAATATAAAGCTCGCTTTTCCAATTTATTAGTATATACAAACCTTTACCTCATTCGTATGAGAAATCTAATTAAACAGCTTAGCAAAACAAGTGGTATGAAACGCTTGCGTTTACTTCGTCGGTTAATTCTTGGACTTGTTCGATTGAACTATCGTGACAATTTTCGAGTGGAAAATTTACAATTTGTTCGTAAATATTTAAGTTAAGCTAGTGGTTATGGGACATGAAGCTAAACTAATTTATTTACTAGCTTAGTGTAATTTACACTTGTCGATCATTGATGATAATTTTGTGATTTAGACTAGCGATGTGCGATGTCTCTTTGTTTGTGTAGGGGACTAAAAACCCCCGTTTGTGGAGCTTTGGTTCAAATTAGTGGGGTAGCGACCCATGGCCTTCAGGCCATTTTTGGAGCCTCGGCTCAAACTTGATGGTTAACGACCATGGAATAGCGTTCCGTTTGTGATACACGTGTTGGTGAGTTTTCGTGCTCCCGTTTGTGATAGGCCTCCGCCTTTTTGTTTTCTGGATTTCTGGTTGTTGATTTCTAGAATTTGTTTTTCACCAATTTTCGTGGTTTGCATTGATAAGCTTTATCAATATTTTTGGTTTGGTGAATAAGTTAAAGAATATGACATTCTTTTTGGTGTTTGAGTAGAATTGAGATATTGTATGATTTTTATTTTTATTGAATGTATACTTGTCACAGTATGGAATTATTGTTATCATACGTTTTCATCATATCTCTTATCCTATCTTATTTTATATGATATTTATAGGTAGACTGATCCGTTTATTATTTTCTTCTTAAATAATACTCGGGTCAGACCGAGGTGTTTCAGGTGCTTCTACTTGACTTCTTATCTGGATTGTCATTTGACTTTTGGCTAACTACTTTAGCTTAGTAGTTTTTGTTGTTATACATTCGAGATAGAGACTCCTTGATGTATACATATTCTTTTGTCTAGCACTTGTACCTATTCTTTTGTGATGTAGTGGATCTTGTATGACCACTACTTTGATGTACACTTCTATGTGTTATATTCATATCTGTTTCCGCCTTAGTGATGAGAACATCTGTTACTGATTTGTGTTATGCTTATTTCTATATTTGTTTCTGAAGGACACAGAGCCACTGTGTAGTAGCTTTGAGTTTGTATTGGATATGTCGGATTTCCTCTCGAAATGAAATGCATGCCATACTATTTGACATATCGGTACTCGCACAAAGCAATTACACAAATGGTCGCTCCTTAACAGCCTTATTCTTCGTGCTAGTCGACGACATTACCCAGTAGTGTCCTTGGCTTGTGTGAGTATAGAGGTGGGGCGTCACAATGCCGATCCCAAAATCCAATGCAGACCAGAGTACTAACCCGAAGTAATCTTGGTTCTGACCCGAAGTAACATGAATGCCAACCCCAAGTCCAGTGCCGACCACAAGTCCAATGCCGACCCTAAGCCAAAGCTATGCCGACCCGAAGTTTTCCTATTGCCAACCCGAAGCATGGGCTATGAAGACCCCTAGTTCAATGCCGATCAAAAGTGACCCGAAGTAAACACTGTGCCGACCCCAAGTAGGACCAGAAGTAAGTCATATGCCGACCTCTAGCTCAGTGCCGACCCGAAGTGACTAAACAATGCCGACCCAAAACGACCCAAAGTAGGACCAGAATTAAACACCATGCCGACCCCAAGCAGGACCCGAAGCAAGTCATATGCCGACCCCTAGCTCAATGCCGACTCGAAGTGACTCAACAATGCCGACCCGAAACGATCTAAAGTAGGACCCGAAGTAAACACCATGCCGACCCCCAAGTAGGACCCCAAGCAAGTCATATGCTGATCACATGCTATCTCCATATGTCGACCCCATGCCAAAGCTATGCCGACCCGAAGTTTTACTTGCACCGACCCTAAGTAGATGCCGATCCGACCCAAGCAAGAGAAATGCCGACCTAACCCAAGTGCATCCAATCGTGACTCGAAGTAAATGCTATCCTAACCTGAAGCAAACCTCACTGTGACCTGAAGTAGGCCCTAATCAATTCATCTCTTGCCAAAATCCATATTCCAAGTACCTGACATCGTTTATACATCGACCGTGCTGATTCCTGGCCTCATAATCATGTTTACTACCCTTGATTGATCGTCCATTCATTCATCAAAATCAAACCTATAATACTCCAGCCTCGTTAACCGTGTAGTCGATTGGATTAAATCCACTTGTACGCTGCCTGGCTAAAAGGCGGGTTAACACTTTATCCCATTAAACATGCCTTGCGATGGGAAGGTGTGTTTTGTATTATCATAAGCCCGATGTTCGGAACCTGTTGATGACCTGTGAAGAGATCGATGTTCTTACCTGATAGTGAATAGCGATCGTTTGGGATCGTATACCATTCGAGGCGATATGTGACCGTTCAACATCGGGTGCCGTTCGAGGCGAGATGTGACAGTTCGTGGTCGGGTACCGTTCGGGGCGATATGTGACCGTTCGAGGTCGGGTGCCATTCGAGGCGAAATGTGAGTGTCCTGACAGGACTTGGAATTATAAATATCAGATTTCACATTCGAGTGAGTGCTATAATTGAAATATCCAACTAACAAAATCAAGTCCAGATAAAGAGAAGAGAAACAAAATTAAAACAAAAACATCAATGAGGATGCATCTCTAATGTGACGATTCATTATTATCTCAGAGCATGCCTGAGGACCGTTCGTGATCCTGTACATGTGTAAGTAACTTAACTATTTTATTGTGTAGTTTATTACTTATTCTTCACCATTCTGATCAATTGATGATAAGTTAACACCTTGATCCGGGGCCGTTTTCGTTTGATGCGGATGGCGGTCGCTCATGTTCCGCCGCCGCTGCTCGCATTTTCACGTATTGTAAGAACATGCCGTTCTGGATCTGTCCTTCGATCTCATCCTTCAAGTGCCTGCAATTGTTTGTACTATGACCGCCTAGCTCGTGGAACATGCAGTATTTATCTGATTTCCTTTCATTATTGGTGGGCTCCCTCCTGATTGGCCTTCGGTAGGGAATCTGCCCCCTAGTGTCGTGGTATATTCGTTCTAAGGTCTCACTTAACTCTGTGTAATAGGTGAATCTCGGTTCCTGTCGTGGCCGCCTCGGTTCATTAAAGCCATTCTCTGCTCTTTATTTTCCTTTATCCTAGTTTTAATCTTTCCCGAGCAGATTTGCGCCTTTGACTGCATAAACTTCAACTTCCTCTCCTTTTCACTTTCAGCTTTTGCGACTTCCTGTCGTAGAAACCTTTCTGCCTCATGGTAGAACTCTCCTAAATCCATAGGTGGATCTCGTGTTAGTGAATTCTTGAATTCCATGCCATCAGCAATGCCAGATACAACTGCCATCAAAACCATGGACGGATCTGGGTGACCCACCGAGGCTACCGCAACATTAAATCGCGTTAGAAAACTCCTCAGAGACTCTCCAGTCCTCTTTCAGTTTTGTCAAACTCATCACATTCTTGGGTCTCGAGATGTGAACTCTAAACGTCTCATAAACCTTTTGATCAATTCGATCCACGTTCCAATAGAGGCGCTTTCCAATTGCCTGAACCACAGTGCTGCTATATCCATCAAATACAAAGGGAAACACTGTGCCATGGCCTCCTCTGATGCCCCACGTACTTCCATGTGCCACATATACCTTGTCAGATGAACAGTGGGATCCATCCTCCCATCATATGTCTCCAGTGTTGGTACTTTAAATTCCGACGGATTCCTAGCCTATATTGTAGGAGCAAATTGGCTTCTATTCACATCCTCCAAATATTTATTCACCAATCCTCCTATCATGGCCTGCCTGACCATTTCTGCCAATCTGTCATTGTCACCCAGCGGTAGTCTTTGTCCATTGCCTCCGACCCGCCCCTCGAGTTCGCGAGGGAATCCCGAAATCTGCTCTTTTGGACGAGCATTCATTTCCTTATCAACGCCAAATTGCACAGCACCACCTAGTATCCTGCCTGGAATTGAGCCAACATGATCCGGGGGCATGCCCCTAGCTCAGGGGCTGTTCCTAATGGTCTCACTCTATCCCGTATCCCGGATGCTTCATTTCTCTGATTCTGGGCTTCCTCTGTTCCTGTTGCTCCATCTTCATGATCCACATTTCCAACATTCCCTGTAGCTCCATTCCCTTGATTTCGCACTCCAATTTGTCCAACCTGTCAGAGTGGGTTCTGTATCATATCCTCCTTCCTTTTCAGCATCGTTTCCATCTCGTCTCTAGTAATATAGATCAAAGTCTGATTAGCTCCTTAGAAGGCCTCCTGACTTCCTTCATGTTGACTCCTCTCTATTATTTGTCTCTTTGTTGATTGCCTAACCATAGCTTCCCAAATCCAAATTCTTAAGCATTCAAATACAAGATCCAAGCTTCCAAATCCCTGAGTGCTAACGCTCTCAGTGAGAGCACCAAAATATTTGTGCCCAAATTGGTCACAAACACCAAATTGCAAACGAAAGCATCAATATCCAGTCATAGATCACAGATAGAATATATATATATATATATATATATAGTATCATATGAAGAACAGTCAAAATTAAAATTAAAGCGGTAAAAAGACAAGATTTATAGTGGTTCGGCTAACTCCGGCCTACGTCCACTCCAGAAAAATCCTTTTATTAAACTGAAACATGATTACAGTTACAATCTAGAATTTCTGAAATAAAAATGGTAGGGTAGATTTTAGGTGGAAGATGAAGAGAAACAGAATGAGAATCCACTTTTCTGAAGCCACGCCTGCTGTATTTGTAGGTAAAACCCTGGTTATATGGCCTCCTTACCTACATGGCCCCGCCACGACGATCGCCGAGCCCAACTCGTTCAACCTGCATTAACCCAAAGTAGTTCGCATATTGACCCGAGTGTTGACCTAAAGTAATATGTGTGCCGACCCCAAGCAATGTGTATGCCGACCCCAGATGAACTCTCCTCTGTTGACTCGAGTGCTGACCCAAAGCACATGCCACACCGACCCAATGTCAATCCCGAAGCACTTCCTCATGCCGACCCCAAGTCATTCCCATATGCCGACCTCGTATCCTTGCCGACTTGAAGCTCTAACACCGACCCGAAGCCACACTATAGCCGACCCGAAGTGATGCCGATCCCTCAAAGTATGCCAACCCCTCCAAGTATGTCGATCCCAGAATCCAATGCCTACCCGAGTACTGACCCGAAGTAACCTTAGTTCTGACTCGAAGTAACTTGAATGCCGACCCCAAGTCCAATGCCGACCCCAAGCCAAAGCTATGTTGACCCGATGTTATCCTGATGTCGACCCCAAGTAAATGCCGACCCCTAGTTCAATGTTGATCCAAAGTGACTTGAAGTAGAACCCAAAGTAAACACCATGTAGACCCAAGTAGGACCCGAAGCAAGTCATATGCCGACCTCTAGCTCCCTACTGACTCGAAGTGACTCGATAATGCTGACCCGAAACGACCAAAAGTAGGACGCGAAGTAAATATCATGATGACCCTAAGTAGGACCCAAAGCAAGTCATATGCCGATCCCATGCCATCTCCATATGTCGCCTCATGCCAAAGCTATGTCGACCCGAAGTTTTACTAGCATCGACCTTAAGTAGATGTCGATCCGACCCCAAGCAAGAGCAGTGCCAACCTGACCAAAGTGCATCCAATCATGACCTGAAGTAAATGCGTTCCTGACCCGAAGTAAACCTCATGGTGAATCAAAGTAGACCATAAGCAATTCATCTCTTACCAAAATCCATATCCTAAGTATCTGACATCGTTTATCCATCGACTATGCTGATTCCTGGCCTGATAATCATGTTTACTACCCGTGATTGATCGTCCGTTCATTCATCCAAATCAAACCCATAATATTCCAGCCTCGGTAACTGTGCAGTCGATTGGGTTAAATCCGCCTATACGTTGCCTGGCCAAAAGGCGGGTAAATAAGCAGGTATAGGATGCTGAGATTGTTGCGACACTATAGACATAGGCGGGGATGATCGAAGCTACAATGGAGACGACACAACTCATTGATGTCTAACTTTGCATAACCTACAAAAATTAGCTGCAATAGAAAATTTATGTTACCACTTAGTTTTTTGATAAAAGAAACGTGTATAAAATTCGAAAACACTAGGGGTTTTTTAAACACCCCACACCCCTTAGTATTCCCAAAAGGGCACACCAAAGGATGTGGTGTGTTATAGGTATAGCTAAAGCATCACAGAAACTAAGATTCACAAGACAAATAAGTAAAAGCAGCGGAAAACATTTAAATAATAACTTATCATTCAAACTTAAACTTCATTTAGAAACAAGTCATAAAGACATAACATGTCTCAAAAACTCAAAATATCTTGTGTCTCACGAAAATACATCTCAATCTCACATAATCGGAGTACAAAAATTACAATAATAATAATCCCTCTCACAAGTGCCAATCCATCATAAGCCAAATGAAAAAGATGAAAAGCAGAAGAATACATCTGAAATGAGAAAACTCTGGGAATGAAGCTTCAAGCAACCTGAATCAACTATCCTCAACTCTGCTGGCCTATTGGTGGAAAAATGGGAAAGGTATAGGAGTGGGTTAGACAATAAGTCTGGTGAGTCAAAGAAATTACTAGCATTTCTAGGCAAGGTAAAGATAATAGACTAAGCAATAGTTCTAGAATGAAAGGAAAATACAGGAAAAATAAAAGTGGCATAAAATACTGTTTCTGATTCTGTTTGACTATTTGCTTTGATTGTTTGCACTTGTCTTAAAAAGATGTGATTAAGCTGAAACCCTAATCATATCTCAACTGCTAACTTGATTAGGCTAAAATCGTAATCCTACCCATTGATCGACCTTTCCTATCTCAGTTGCGCCATTGTGAACCTGTCATGTTGGTCACAGCAAAAGACACCTCTTTAGCGAATTAGGATGCAGTAGCGAATTAGGAGTCCTATTGAAACCAAGAAATATAGGCCTTCCTGCCATCCACACTAGAATAGATGGAGTTTTCCGAAAAACCCTGCTAGTGGAGGAAGACCCCCTAGGGATAAGAGACATAGGGCTGAAGAGAGAGCCAAAAAAGGATCTTTCGTGTATAATCCTACATAATCTCGAATGGTATCAGTTCCGATACGTAGAACAAATGATACAATGCGAGCAAAAGTTCCTAGATTCATGGAGATAGAGAATAGCATATAAGTTATCATGCTTGCATATCCATCATTTGAGTCTCCAATAATTATTCCAATAGATATATATCCGATTTGACCGGTGGACGAATATGCAAGCATACGTTTCATGCTTGTTTGAGTAATAGCAATGAGATTCCCCAATATCATGCTTAGAATAGCTAAGGTTTCCAAATGAAAATGCCATTCGTTTGATGAGAAATAAAAAGGAATATCGAAAATTTGCGTGGCTGAAGCTAAAGCAGCCACTTTCGAAGTAACAGAAAGAAAAGCAACGACTGGTGTGGGAGAGTCAGAGTCGAAAAGAGGATTCCTCACTTCTTTCTCTCATTCAAAACCGAGCATGAGACTTTCATCTCACACGGCTCCTCAATGATAAAAGAATGAAGAATTCATATTCTTTCGTTTTTGATTACCTTCCTCGCGTATGTATAAGACCGAATCCATTCAATTTCTAAAAAGGATTACTAATCCTTAACTTTTCGAGGAATCCTTCATCAGTGGTTGTTGATGACTGACTTTTTCAATCTTTCGACCTTGGTTCCATAGGAGCACAAGTCAGAAAGATTGAGAAATAAAACCATTTGATTTGATTCATTCTCAATAGCCATGAGATTATCACCTTAGGGTGATCCTTTTGTCAACGGATGCCCTTATTACACTCGTAGTCTCTGAAGGATGAGAACCAACTATGTAGCATCGACATCGATAGTTCAAGTATTGTATATGTCATTAGTCCGATCCTTTGTAGGAACTACCCATAATAACGAACTTGCAAAATGGATCTGTTTATCATAAAGAGATTCGTTGTTCCTGACCGTACTTCACCTTAATTGGTATTTGAACAAAAAGATCATAAAAAACTTTTGGTAAAAGTTATGTCTTGGTCCGAGTGGGGATAGCATTTCTCTTCTACATGTCTATGTAGTTTTTAAAAATCCAAACATCTCAGAGATAGATATAGAGGTAGGAATTTGTTGAGCGAACCGCACTCCTTCGTATATGTCAGGAGTCCATTGATGAAAAGGGGCCGTGGAAAGCTTGAACCCAATTCTTACAGTGATGGATATAAGTGCAATTGAAATTCATGGTGAGTTATACATTTGTGTACTGATAAGACCATTCACTATTTCTTGAAGCTCGATCTCCCCCCAAGATGAACCATATAGCCAAGAGAATCCTTGAATCATAATAGAAGTGCTAGCCCCGCCAATATTTCGTAGTAGCCTCATTAGACCATGCATCTCTCTTGGTATATCCAGATAAGAGGTAGGAACATAAACTGAAACATTCTGGAGCTACAAAGATAGTTAATATATTGTTAGCACCACATAAAAACATTCCTCCTAGAGTAGCTATTGATACGAATAACAAAAACTCTGTTATAGCCATTTTTGTACATTCAATGTACTCTACGGATAGAGGAATACATAGAGTTGAACATAGTAAAATAAGAAATTGAAAGATTTCGTTGAAATTGTTCGTTTGGAAATTTCCCGAAAACCTAATTATAGGTTCTTCTTTCCATCAGAACAATAGGGCTATTATGCTCATTACTAAACTTGTTGAAGAGATGAAATAGAATGAAGGTCTATCTTTTTGATCAGAGCTTGAATCGATCATTAGAAGAAGAATTAGGCCAAAAATTAGGATACATTCTGGGAAAATGAAACTTCCATTGAAGAGAAGCAAATGAAACGCTTTCATAAAAATTCTTGTAGAATCAAGAATGAAGTTTTCATTATGTACATGCCAGATCAAAAATTAGTAACTGCATCCAATCTCCGAAAAAGTCCCAATTGTTTCAAACTTTTTGGATATTTTATTTACGGAATCCCTATGAATAGGATCAAACCTTATTCCATGATATTTCCATAAGGTTCCTCTTTCTTATTCTTAAGCAAGCCCTCGAGAGGTTTTAGTTGATCCATGATTTATGTTTCATCTTTCTTTTTGTTTGTATCAAGAAAGATATCGATCAATTCCGATTCTTTCTTTTTCGATTGATTCTTTTCCGATCGAGATGTATGGATCCATGGATCTATGTGTCAACATAAATCATGTTCATGGATTACCGAAAATGTGCAAAAGCTCTATTTGCTTCTGCCATTCTCTGAGTCTCTTCCTTTTTGCGTATGGAATCGCCACTCCCTTTGGCAGCATCTTCTAATTCAGAACTTAATTTGAAAGCCATATTTCGACCCGGGCGTTTTCGGGATGCCCCAAATAACCAACGAATGGCGAGTGCTTTTCCTTGTGTAGATCCTATTTCAATAGGAACTTGATGAGTCGACCCGCCTACACGTCTTGCTTTTACTACTATATTGGGATTTACTCCACGTATTGCTTGACGTAAAACGGATAGTGGATTTGTTTCCGTCTTTTGTTAAATCTTTTTCACGGCTTGATAGATAATTTGGTAAGCTAATGATATTTTTCCATGTTTTAGAATACGGTCAACCAACATGTTAACTAATCGATTACAATAAATTGGATCAGATTTTTTCTTCTGCAGTACCTCGACGTGACATGAGCATGAAAGAGGTTCGAAAATAAATTTTTTTATAAGGGCTAAAAATGAATCACTTATTTTGGCTTTTTGACCCCATATTGTAGGGTGGATCTAGAAAGATATGAAAGATCTCCCTCCAAGCCGTAAATACGACTTTCATCGAATACGGCTTTCCATTAAATTCTATATGTATCTATGAGATCGAGTATGGAATTATGTTTACTCACTTTAAATTGAGTATTCGTTTCCCTCCTTTTCCTGCTATGATTGGATATCCTGTATTTTACATATCCATACGATTGAGTCCTTGGGTTTTCAAAATTGTGTAATGTAAAAAGAAGTGCTTCGAATCATTGCTATTTGACTCGGACCAGTTCCAAAAAAGTCGAGGTATTTCGAATTATTTGTTGACATGGGCAAAGTAAGGGAAAATATCTGAAATGATTTCAATATTGGACATTGGACATATAATAGTTCCGAATTGAATCTCTTTTAGAAAGAAGATCTTTTGTCTCATGGTAGCCTACTCGAGTCCCCTTACGAAACTTTCGTTATTGGGTTAGCCATACACTTCGCATGTTTCTAGCAATTCACATGGTATCATCAAATGATACAAGTCTTGGATAAGAATCTACAATGCACAAGACACCCTTATTGACGATCCTTTACTCCGACAGCATCTAGGGATCCTCGAACAATATGATATCTTACACTAGGTAAATCCTTAACCCATCCTCCTCTTACTAATACTACAGAATGTTCTTGTAAATTGTGGCCAATACCAGGTATATAAGCAGTGATTTCAAATCCAGAGGTTAATCGTACTCTGGCAACTTTATGTAAGGCATAGTTTGGTTTTTTTGGTGTGATAGTGGAAAAGTTGACAAACAAGTCACTCTACAGAACCGTACATCAGATTTTCCACTTATATGGCTCTACGTTCAATTCTTTCAAAGTAATTGTATCCTTTTCTTCGTTTGAGAATCTCTTCCCTTCTTCCACTCTGCCCCGAAGAGTAACTAAGACCAATTCATTCACGTTTTCATGTTCCAATTGAACACTTTCCATTTAGGATCAAAGAAGATGATTATTCTTTTTACCAAGCATATGTGGATCAAATCACGATCTTCTATTCTAATCTAATAAGAACAAGAGATCTTTCTTGATCAGTCCCTTTGGCCCCCATTCTTTGAGAATCAGAAAGAACCTTTTTGAGTTTGAATTTGTTCATTTGGAATCTGGGCTCCTCTATTTTCTACTTATTTTTTTATTCTTTATTTCATTTCGATTTTCTTTCGCTCTCTTTTCTTTTTATTTCCTTCCATCATTCCTTAAGTCCCATAAGGTTTGGTGATCCTGTAAAATCTGACTCATTTTCTCATCGAGTGAGGCGTATGAAATAAATCAGATTGATTTTTCGATCAAAAAAAGTACTATGTGAAACCTTTGGTTTCTTCCTCTTTCTCTATCCCATAGGTATAGTGTTTGGTTTGAATCAATAGGGAATCTTTTCTTCTGTATGAATCGATATTATTACATTCCAATTCCTTCCCGATACCTCCCAAGGAAAATCTTGAATTGGATCCAAAATTGACGGGTTAGTGTGAGCTTATCCATGCGGTTATGCCCTTTTCAAACAGGAATCCATTTTCTGAAAGATCCTGGCTTTCATGCTTTGCTGAGTCATCCGAGATCCTTTCGATGACCAATGTTGTGTTGAAGGGATATCTATATGATTCCATCGATTGCGAAAGGCCCGCGATAGCAACGGAATTGAGGAAAGCATACAGAAAAGATAGTTCTTTTCTATTATATTAGTATTAGTTAGTGATCTCGGCTCGGTGGGTCCCTTCCTCCATGATGAACTGTTGGCACTAGTCCTATATTTTGTCTTTGTGGACCGAGGAGAAAGTGGCTCAGTGGGAAGAGGGTTATACCAAGAGCGAAGCAAGGGGTCAACTGCTTCAAATATACAACATGGATTCTGGCAATGCAATGGAGTTGGTCCCTCATGTCGATCCGAATGAATCAGTCTTTCCACAAGGGTCAACCTTTGCCTGCTAGGCAAGAGGGCAGCAAGTTACAAATCCTGTCTCGGTAGGACGTGTATTTTCTATTACTATGAAATTCGTAAATGAAAATGAAGTACTTAGTGGTAGGGTTACCATTATTC